>CM053612.1:85576799-85588727 GCA_028646535.1 Procyon lotor | reverse complement strand
TGTGTGTGTGTGTGTGTGTGTGTGTGTGTGTGTGTGTGTGGTGTTTTTCTCAGGATTTTGTAATCTGGGCTACGCTCAGTTGGGTGGAAGGAAATGTAAATGTAGATAGAATGAAGGAGATAGACAATCATCATTGGGCAGACATCACAATAATTTCTTATGGGCTAGGATTATCAGTGGATGCTTAAGTCAGTGGACAGAGTATGATGAAAAACAGGATATATGCACAGTTTCAAAGCATCTCCCCATAAGATATTTATTGATTACAAAAGAAAAAAATGGCCATCTTTAGTGTGGAGAAAGTTGGCAGACATCTCCTTAACCAAGTGATCAAGGTTGCCATTACCAATAATAAGACATTGATTTCATTTACACCTAATATCATGCACTGAGAAGAACACATCACTTTTTCTTTTTTATTTATTTGTCAGAGAGAGAGAGAGAGAGAGAGAGAGAGACAGAGAGAGCATGAGCCAGGGGAGTGGCAGGCAGAGGGAGAAGCAGGCTCCCTGCTGAGCAAGGAGCCTGATGTGGGATTCGATCCTAGGATGCTGAGATCATGACCTGAGCCTAAGGCAGATGCTTAACCAACTGACCCACCCAGGCATCCCACTACTGCGGTATTCTTGCCAAAAATTTGTAACCTCAGTTTGATCATGGAAAAAAAAAAATAGGACAAACCCAACTCAAAGGACATTGTACAAAATACTTTATCAGTACTTTCTGAAAGTGTGAAAGTGTCAAGAGCATGAAATACAAGGAAAAGGTGAGGGCCTGTCACAGAGTGGTGACCCGGGAGGCATGTTGACTTAAATGCATCATGGCATCTTGGATCAGAAAAGGGACATTAGTGAACAAACTAGTGAAGTTCAAATAAAATCTATAATTTAGTTAATATATCAATATATATTTCTTAGTTTTTTAAAAAAGATTTTATTTATTATTTGATATATGTAGAGAGATCACAAGTAGGCAGAGAGGCAGGCAGAGAGAGGGGGGAAGCAGGCTCCCTGCTGAGCAGAGAGCCCCATGTGGGGCTCGATCCCAGGACCCTGAGATCATGACCTGAGCCGAAGGCAGATGCTTTAACCCCCTGAACCACCCAGGCGCCCCTATATTTCTTAGTTTTGATAAAGGAACTATGGTTATGCCAAATATTAACATTAGGGGAAGCTGGGTGAAAGGTATATGATAATCCTGTATTCTTCTTTTTTAAAGATTTTATTTATATGAGAGAGAGCGAGCGAGCATGAGCAAGCAAGCAGGGGAGGAAGAGGAACAAGCAGACTGCATTGAGTGCTGAGCCCTAGGTGGGGCTCGATCCCTATGACCTTGAAATCATGACCTGAGCTGAAATCAAGAGTCAGTTGCTCAACTGACTGAGCCACCCAGGCACCGCCCCCTCTCTTTTTTTAAGATTTATTTATTTATTTTAGATGGCAAGGGAGAGAGCAGGAGCAGGGGGAGGGGCAGAGGGAGAGAGAGAGAGGGAGAGAGAGAGAGGCAGACTCCCTGCTGAGCACAGAGCCCAAGGCAGGGCTCCATCCTGCAACCCTGAGATCATGACCTGAACTGAAACCAAGAGTCAGATACTTAACAGGTGAGCCACCCAGGTGCCCCTGTACTCTTTTTAAAAATTTATAATTGATATACAGTGATGTTAGTTTCAGGTGTACAACATAATGATTCAATAATTCTATACATTACTCAGTTCTCACCACAGTAAGTGTAGTCTCCATACAATATTATTACAGTATTATTGACTGTATTTCCTCTTCTTTACTTTTCATCCCTGTGACTAACTTACTTTATAACTGGAAGTTTGTACCTGCTAATATCCTTTATTTATTTTGCCCATCCCCCTACCAACCTCCCCTCTGGCAACCACCAGTTCATTCTCTGTATTTAAGAGTCTGTTTTTTGGTCTATTTGTTTTGTTTTTTAAATTCCACATATTTCCAACAGGGAATTTTCTGTCCTGATTTTGCAACATTACTGCAAATTGTAGAATTATTTTAAAAGAAAACATTAAAAAGTGAGTTACATATGGAACATACACTGTGTATAGGTGCCTAAACAGGACCTCCTGGGAGTTTATGACAAATGGTTCAGGCAAGAAATGGTGGTGGTTTGCAACAGGGTTATTGGAATAGAGAGATGAGATACCAACAGGATTTGCTGATGGATCAGTTGTAAGGAGAAGAGAAAGAGGAGTTGAGGCCTTAATGAGACCTCTTAGAAGGTACTTCCTTGCCTGTCTGTTTCCCAGAGGAGTAGGCCTCTTAAAAAAATCAAACACTGACTCTAGGAATGGGGCATCTGTATGTCAAGTGATCAGAGTAGAGTTGTGGGAAAGAAAGAACTAGCAGGCTGAGGACAGAGAGAGAACTGGCATTGGCAGAAAGGAGATGCCCAGAAGAGAGGGTATTTGCTCTCATCTGAATCTATTTTTCACCTCTGACATTGATCTCCCTCTTAGAAAGACAAAGGATGCAACACAGTAATATGAGGAAAACGGGAGTTGAGAAAATAATTGCTGGTCAAACAGAAAGGGAATGCCTGATGAACCATGGTGTCATCATTGGCCTCCAAAGGAAGAAACAAAAAAACAAGAGAAGGTTTGCCAGTCCCTGGCCTAGGCAGTGAGGGTTAGTTGTCCGTATGTGAGTGTGTTATGTATGTTGCCTAACATGTTGTTGGCCAAGTAAAATGTTAAGACAGAAGATGGAGGAAGCTAACACTGAAAGACCACTCTAATTCACAATTCACCTTTGTGAACAGCCTCATTCTGATGGACAGAACCCCTCAGCTCCACTGGTGTCACTTTGAAGTGTCTGTCCTTATTTCTACGATAATCTCTCTGTGACGGAATGGAGACATCCATCCCACTGTTGAACGTGTCACACTGTATTTATTTTCTCCTTGTGCCTATTTTTGGCCCCCTTCTTATTTCTTTTCCGCAGTTCCCCCCCTTTCTTTGTTCATTCTTTGTCTTTCTCCTTTAGATACTCACCCGAGTTTGACAGCGTGATTACTTAATACTTACCTGCCAAATTAACTGACTTATTTTACCAACTGGGTAGATATACAATATCTTGACACTTGTTATTTGAGTATTTTCCTGCATTTTTTGTGTCCATGATGAATTAATAATGGTGCCAGCATTCAAATATTGGTATTGGTAATTGGCTTGTTTTGTATTAAAGTACGCATCACAGTATATAGTGTCTCTCTCACTGTTTGACTTTAGTTCATTGAAGATTAATAGGTTACTATTAAAATTAATAATCTCCATTCCTATTCACTTTCTAGGCTCCCTTTTCATTTCTTCAAGTTGGGATGTTTACAACAAAAGAGGAAAGGCCATTTAGTCAAATGAGTAATGAGAATAGCAGAGTAGTCCAGTTATTTGAAAATAGAGCATATTACGGTAGTTGCCCAACATTTAGCTTTGAAATGGCCCCAAGTTTATTGTACCAACCAAGCACCGTTTACAACCATCTGGTGATGCTGTTTATTTTTATTATGTTGGAGGGTTGAGTTATATTCACCAATACAAAACACAGTATCATCATTACAGACCACCGGACTCTCCCCTTCCTCTTTTCCTCCATCCTTCTTGAGGAGGATCAAGTCACTTTTCTTGACTCTTTCATTTCTTCCTTCCCTTTTACTGCCACTCCTCACTCTCCCTCCTGCCACTGGCAATGATTCCAATGTGTCTAATGTGTATATTCATATTGATATGCATCAGAATATGTAGGTTAAATAAGAATAACCTTACAGAATATTTAAGATTATATTGTGGGCATGTTTTAAAGATTTACATTAATGGTTTTTGCAGAGAAATCATTCTGTTTTTTTTTTTTTTTAAGAATTTATTTATTTGACAGAGAGAAACACAGTGAGAGAGGGAACACAAGCAGGGGGAGTGGGAGACAGAGAAGCAGGGAGCCCATTGTGGGGCTCGATCTCAGGACCCTGGGACCATGACCTGAGCTGAAGGCAGATGCTTAACGACTGAGCTACCAGGGTGCCCCGTCATTCTGTTTCTTAATATCTTTTTCATTTGGGACTACATCCTTAATATCTATCCCTGTTGTTGTGTGTCCTTCTAGTTTGTTGCTCCTAAGTACTGCATGATATGCTATACTAAGCACACTTCACCTTCTCCTTATCCATTATACCCTAGTGACAGACACGTAGGTTGCGCCAGCTTCCTTTACCACAAATAATACTCCTCATAAATGCCTGCTTTGGGGCTATATGTGAATTTCTCTGGGATATATTTCCAGGAGTAGGACTGTTAGATCATAGGGTACAGATATTATGATTAAATTCTGTCAGATTGCTCTCCATAGTAGTTGCATCAGTGTGTGTGTGTGTGTGTGTGTGTGTGTGTGTGTGTGTGCATTCTCAGAGCCTAAAGGTAAAATATTATGTATCAGTCATTATCCTTGAAAATCCATAGGGCCAGATTGGGGACCATTGCTTGCGATGACAGGAAAGGTGGAATTATGTTAACTTTCTTCTAGGATTGAGTCTGCATTCATATTAATAATAAAAATAACTACCATAAAGTGAGCACTTATTATGTACCAGGGATTTATGCTAGGTGCTTTACATTCTTTGTCCTTTCTAAAAATTTTTTATTTAAAATCAATTTAGTTAACCTATTGTGTATTATTAGTTACAGGGGTAGAATTTAGTGATTCATCAGTTGCATATAACGCACAGTTCTCATTCCATCACGTGCCCTCCTTAATGCCCATCCCCCAGTTACCCCATCCCCCTACCGACCTCTCCTCTAGCAACCTTCAGTTTGTTTCCTAGAGGTAAGAGTCTCTTATGGTTTGCCTCCCTCTCTGTCTTCATCTTATTTTAATTTTCCTTCCCTTTCCCTATATTCATCTGTTTTGTTTCTTAAATTCCACATATGAATGAAATCATATGATATTTATCTTTCTCTGACTTATTTTTATTAGCATAATACCCTCTAGTTCCATCCACATCATTGCAATTGGCAATATTTCATTTTTTTAAAGCTTTTATTTATTTGACAGAAACACAGCGAGAGATGGAACACAAGCAGAGGGAATTGTAGCAGGAGAAGCAGGCTTCCCGCCGAGCAGGGAGCCCGATGCGGGGCCCGATCCCAGGACCCTGGGATCATGACCTGAGCCGAAGGCAGATGCTTAATGACTGAGCCACCCAGGCGCCCCAAGATTTCATTCTTTTTGATGGATGAGTAATATTCTGGTGTGTATGGGGTGTGTGTGTGTGTGTGTGTGTGTGTACCACATCATCTTTATTCATTTATCTGTTGATGGACATCTGGGCTCTTTCCATACTTTGGCTATTGTGGACATTGCTGCTGTAAACATTGGAGTGCATGTGCCCCTTCGTACATTCATTGTCTTATTTACCTTTTACAATAATGCCATGAAGTAGATGTTGGTATTATAACTTCTGTTTCAAGGATGTGAAAACTTGGACTTAGAGACTTTTAGTGACTTGTTTGAGCTGGTAAGTTTTAGATCTGGGATGAGACTCAGGTCTATCTAACTCCACATCCTGTACTTAACAATGCTCCCATCTCTGTGTGCTGTAGGTTTTACTTCTTTATTTAAAGATTTATTTATTTGAGACAGAGAGAGAGTTGGGGAAGAGACAAAGGGAGAGAATCTCAAGCAGACTCTGTGCTGAGCATGGAGCCTGTTGTGGGGCTCGATCTTACCACCCTGAGATCATGACCTGAGCCAAAACCAAGAGTAGGATGCTTAACCAACTGAGCCACCCAGGCCCCCCTTGTGCTGTAGGTTTTAGAACATCAGGTTAATGTTGGAGGCAGCAGGGAGAGAAGCTCTGGGATGGACCATTGCAGCCTTGGACATCAGTGTCTCATATATCATAAGAGAACACTTTTGCATTCTGATTTATAGCTCAGTTGCTTTAATTTTGATGAGTGTGAACCACTCAGTTACCAAAATCATACATTTTGAAATATCAAAACTGAGACCAAGACCCTGTGACTGACAATGAATCATGGAAGCTCTCTTAATTGACCTAGACTTAATTATGTTGTTAGAGGAACTGATGTTCTCCATTTTACCTATAAACCCTACTGTCTGATGCCCAAAGATGCTGAATATTATACTTGCAGTTAGTAGGCTACTCTCCATGGGGCCTGAACACTCCTGCTCCTACCAAGTGAACTCTCTCCTTAACAGACACAATTATGTTTATTCCCCAAACTGTTTATGCCAGTTGTAGTTAGTAGTATAAGTTCTATACTTTAATTAAATGTTACATGAATGGGTGAAATATGAGTGTAATGTGTCTGAAAATTAGGTTGAATGTGTTCATAAGACTCTCTCTCTCTCTCTCTCTCTCTATATATATATATATATATACTTGCTAAAAACAGTTATTGACTAATTAGGTATGGGGAGGCATCTGTGAAAGATGGGAAAAGTAATTAAATTTCTCCAAGTATTCTCAACTCAGATTGCTTCATAAGTGTCTTAGAGTTTTCCATACACTCTGAAGAAATGGAACCTGGTAATTATAGATGATCCATTATGAGTGTGATTTATGCAAGAAAGACTAATACAACTCCCATTTCGCAGACCCATCTTCAAAGGCCTTGACCTTTCGTCAAAACATTAGCAAATATTTGTGTTTGGACATTTGCATTTTCAGTTGGATCTGGTGTATGATTGCATTGTTTTTGTTTTGTTTTTGTTTTTTTTTTTTTTTTTAAAGATTTTTATTTATTTGACAGAGAGAAACACGGTGAGAGAGGGAACACAAGCAGAGGGAATGGCAGCGGGAGAAGCAGGCTTCCCGCAGAGCAGGGAGCCCGATGCGGGGCTCGATCCCAGGCCCCTGGGATCTGACCTGGGCCGAAGGCAGACACCCAACGACTGAGCCACCCAGGTGCCCCTGATTGCATTGTTTTTGTAACTCCCAGCTTTACCTGATTTGTTTTGTTAACCAGCCAGCCATATTTTCATACTACATTAGGCAAACTCCTTGCCTGAGAATCCCTGCTTGAAGAGGCCATCCATTATCCTCTCCTCCCATATGTTAGCTGCATTAATACCAAGGTATATATTCTCTAATTAATAAATATGTACACAAGGTCAAATAATTTTTAGCTAAGTTTAAAGGAATCCAGATGCCCAAGTGCAAGGTGGTACCATTGTCACACTGAGTGCTGATTGTTACCAGCCACTTTTTTTTTTTAAAGATTTTATTTATTCATTAGGGAGAGAGAGAGAGAGAGAGAGCGCGCAAGCACACACAAGCAGGGAGAGAGGCAGAGGGAGAGGGGGAAGCAGGTTCCTTGCTGAGCTGGGAACCCGATGCGGGGCTTGATCCCAGGACCTGGAGATCATGACCTGAGCCAAAGGCAGAGGCTTAACCACCTGAGCCACCCAGGCGCCCCTGCCAGCCACTTTTTAATCTACCCGTGAATGTTCTTGTTTGGCATTAAGGAGAACCATTAGCACTTTCACACCCTGGAAGGCCTTAGGTTTCACAAGTCCTGTTATAGTGTGTCGCCTCTGCCTGCTGAAGGTCTCAGAGGAACTTGTCATCAAAGTTCTGATCTCTGCCCCTCATAACATGGGAAACTTGGCATCAAATGGCTCCCCATTAGTCCCTCATGGCTCTCCCTTTGATACTGGGATTCTTAGCAATTTTGAGGGTCATATACCCTTTGAAAATCAAGTGACAACTTTGGGCTCTCCTCCCCAAGATGAGATGCATATGGAACTTTACACACACATTATTGGGCTGGGTTTTGGACTTCTTAAAGCCCATCCACGGATCCAGGTTCATTTCCTCAGCTCTACTTGATGCTGCTTGGGAAGGTAGGAGGTCGAGGATATTCTTGGCTCTGCCATTGACTAGTCTGGTCACCTTAGGCAAATCCATCAATCTCTTTGGGCCTCAGTTTCCTTATCTATAAAGAAGCTGATCATACATTAGTCTCAACTATCCCTTTCAGTTCTGCCATATAAATCTGTTTGAGTTGTCCAGTCTTTTTCATGAAAAGGAACTTGGCATTAGCCTTAGAAAAGGCCTGAAATCACTATTTCTTGGAGAACAAAGAAAATCCTAGCAACTACATGTGCAGAGTTGTCTAGAGACATTATCTTTTTTTTTTTTTTTTTTTTTAATTTCCCCAAACACATACTGAGGGCCTCTTTGCCTAACTCTGCTTAGCACTGGTAAGTCTCACCAATAAAGGTTCTGTTCTTGCCTCCCAGATGGGGTGGTTTCAGTGTACTTAGACGTACATTTTCTGTTTGAAGAAGTGAGAAAAGACCAAGTTATGTGAATTTCCCTGGGCCTGAAAACAATCTGCTTAAACGCTCTCTATTCAGGCTTTTCCTGACAACTATGCTTCCAATTCAGCCCCCTCCTTCAGGAGAAAAGCTAATGTATGGAGGAGCAGGCTTTGCCGTTCTCCAACTCCCTGCTTGCCAGAGACCCAGCTTTTAATTCTTAAAGGGACCAGGCCTTTCTTCCCTGAAACCTTCAAAACCCCCTCAAAACAGCACAGTTCGAAAGCCATCAGGCCGTGTTTCCTGACACCCACGTTGCTTTCCTGACTCCTGAGCAGGAGGGAAAAGATCTGCAGGGTTGAACTGGTTTATGGCGGATACAATAGAGCATTGAGAAGTTCTCATTTTTATTTACTTATTTGATAATCTGCTACTTATTTTATTTTTGCTCCTTTGTTCAGTCTTTGTCTTTCTCCCTTTGATACTCACCCGATTCTGACAGCATGATTACTTAATACTTACCTGCCAAATTAACTGACTTATTTTACCAACTGGGTGGATATACAATACCTTGACACTTGCTATTTGAGTATTTTAGTGAATTTTTTAAAAAAATGTCCCCAGTGATATCTTATCCAAAGGCAAAGCCCTAGGGCTCCTTTTATTTAAAAAAAAAAAAAAGTCGCTTGTTGCTTTTTTATTTATAAACCATGTTTGGTTATAATACGTGTTCCACTATAAAATAGAGCCAACTGGTTTTGTCCTACTTAAAAGGGTGAAAGATACACGTAGAAGCATATATTCCAGTTTAATTTTGTGGATATTGTTCTGTCATCTCTCAACAAGAATATGGCTTTGTTCACAGACATTTAGTCCCTGGATTGGGCCAATGAAGCTATTTTTTTGTTTGGCATTTTTTTTTGTATACAGTCAGCAATGGATTAATAAAATATTTCCCAAGATCCAAATAACTATCATTGTTTATGAGTAGAAGTGGGATTAATAAAAAAAAAAAAAAAAGAAGTGGGATTAATGACATTATTTCTTTTCTTATCTTTCTAGAAATTAATATACTGTCCATCTCCAACACACACATTTCTCCTATTAGTATGAAGGGGTACAGGATGGAAAAGAGTAAATTAAGCACTCACGTATGTATTTTCTCAAATACTCAACTGAACATTGGGTCTCAAGATAATCTTTTTAGAAGTTTATTTACATAATGTGTACACCCAGCGTGGGGCTCAAACTCATGACCCCGAGATCAAGAGTCCCATGCTCTACCGGACTGAGCCAGCCAGATACCCCTCAAAATAATTCTTAAAATCTTAGGGCTCTAGGAGAGTGGCATGCTTTGTTCTGCACTATGATATAGTGTATATCGGTATTTTTTTTTTTTTATATCGGTATTTTGTATAACACTCATAGCCTTTTCTGAGAAGACGGAAATTTGGTTTCAGGTTCAGAAAAATCATATAAGTTTCCCTGAGACTGAATAAAATCTGCTTAAATGGTGTTAGTAATGACAGAGAGAGAGAGAGAGAGACAGCGAGAGCGGGAACACATGCAGGAGGAGTGGGAAAGGGAGAAGCAGGCTTCCGGCCGAACAGGGAGCCTGATGTGGGGCTGCATTCCAGGACCCTGGGATCATGACCTGAGCCGAAGGCAGACGCTTAATGACTGAGTCACTCAGGTGCCCCCAAAATAAATAAAATCTAAATGAAAAATAAATTCTACTTAAATGGAGCCTGTCCTACCTTATATGATACTTTGCAACCATTTGTCTTGGGGATTCTAGAAACAGGGAAGGAGAGAGAAATAAGGATATAATAGGCTGAAGGAAGTCTGGAAATTGTGTTGTACGCCCTAAGAGGCTAGGGTACTTTCCCCTCTTTTTTTTTTTAATTAATTAATTTTATTTTATTTTTGCGATGTTACAAGATTAATTGTTCATGCACCACACCCAGTGCCCCATGCAGTATGTGCCCTCCTCAATACCCACCACCAGGCTCACCCAACCCCCCACCCCCACCCCTCCAAAACCCTCAGTTTGTTGCTCAGAGTCCACAGTTCTTACAATGATTTAAAAGAAGTCATGTATGAGCTTTGTACATATATTAAGATGGACCCCAAATCAAAACAGCCCTGGTTTCAACTCTTGCAGCTGTTGATAATTTTCTTTGTGTCCTTGAGCAAATCACTTCCCCTTTCAGTGCTCAGTTCTATTGTCTACAAAGTGAGAACATTTTATTAGATTAATTGATTAAGATCCAGACAAGTTCAACTATAATCTCTGGAGTTCCTGTAACTGTTTGGTGATTTATGTTTTATTTATTTATTTTTTTATTTATTTGTCAGAGAGAGAGAGTATGCACAAGCTGGAGGAGTGGTAAGCAGAGGGAGAAGCAGGCTCCTCGCTGAGCAAGGAGCCGGATACAGAACTCGATCCCAGGACCCTGGGATCATGACCTGAGCCAAAGGCACTTAACTAACTGAATGAGCCACCCAGGCATCCTGATACATTCTCAGTGTATATTAGTGTATCTTACTGAAAACTAACTCAAGGTGAAATGAAAATAATGCTTGAATAACGCTTGGTGATTGGTAGCCATCTTGTTGGCAATCCTGTGCCTCTGTAAAGCACAGGGTATTTCACAAAGAGGTATAGTTTACTTTCCACGATGCCCAGAATCTATAGGCTTTGCCCTTACTCATTTTGGTTTCCTAGAAATATTTTCAGTCTCTACAACCTCTATTGACAGTGGTTCTCAATGTGGTCCAGGGACTCAGGGTCTTCACAAGACCTTATGAGGGCATATACAAATAAAAATTATTTTCATAATAATATTAAGATATTTGCTTTTTTACTTCTCATTTTTTCTTGAGTGTAGAGTGGCAGTTTCTAGAAGCTGTATGAGGGGCACCTGGGTGGCTCAGTCGTTAAGCGGCTGCCTTCGGCTCAGGTCACGATCCCGGAGTCCTGGGATCGAGCCCCGCATCAGGCTCCCTGCTCTGTGGGAAGCCTGCTTCTCCCACTACCATTCCCTCTGCTTGTGTTCCCTCTCTCGCTGTGTTTCTCTCTGTCAAATAAATAGAAGCTGTATGACATGATATCACAGCAGACTGCATGCAGAAGCAGATATATGAAACAGTTGTCTCCTATTAAGTCAGAAAATAAAGAGATTTGCAAAAATATAAAACATTGCCATTTGTCTCATTTTTTGTTTTGGCAAAGATGGCTATTTTTCACAGAACATGTTATTTCTATTAATGTGTAATAGGTCTATTGTTATTTTTACATGAATTAATAAATATTTAAAAAATTCTCAGTTGTCATTTCTAATATGGTAAATATCAATAGATATAACAGTAGATACATAATCAATAGATATATCTATTGATATATAATATCAATATATATAACCCATATAAACAAAAGCTCTCTGGAGTTTTCAATAATTTTTAAGAGTGTAAGGAGTCTAGGGTCCCTGGGTGGCTTAGCTGGTCTTGATCTCGGGGTCATGGGTTTAGGTCTTGCCTTGTGCTCCATGTTGGCATGGAGCCTACTTAACAAAAATAAAAGAGTGTAAGAGGTCTTGAAACTAACAAGTTTGAGAATTGCTGTTTCACAGAC
>CM053612.1:85560972-85576699 GCA_028646535.1 Procyon lotor | reverse complement strand
TCTCTCAGTCAAATAAATAAATAAAATCTTTAAAAAAAATAAATTTCAGTGCTATCACAATTGGGTGCCTAACAAAGATTTATTGGTGTGATGTTACACATTTTCTGTCACACGAGTCTGTTTGAATTTAACAACTCAAAGCTAATTGCCATTGCCCCTTGTAATTTGATCATTGTTGTATAGGTGAGCATTTCTTCATTAGCTGCTTAAATAGACTATTTAACCATTGTTACACAGGTGAAGTTAGTGGCATTTACCATTTGCTCTGTTTTCCCGTGGTTTGTTGGTTGTGGAAGATAAACAGTATTTGGTGAATCGTGTAGTGCAATTATCTATGATCATCTGAAATTCATAACTACCGTGTGTTTGTTAATTAACTTAAAAAGGTGGTAGTTAAAAAAAATAATTGTTAATGGTGTTGATGAAACTGCAAAAATCTGACATTTGTGCTGGCTCTCCATAATTCTTTATAATTATATTTCCTTTACCCAGTCTTATATATTTTTGTTCTTCCTGTTCTTCAGAGTACTATATCCAGTCATGAATAATTTAAATGGGAATGTGGAACATTTAGAGAGAGATTTTATAGAAGAAAAGCTTAAATTAATTGGGACTGTTTAGCCTGCAGAAGAGGACTTACCAGCAGTCTCTAAGCATAGAGAGCCTTATTTTGCACAGGATAGAAACCAGCTGTCTTTCAGCTCCAGGAGCCTGGAATACGAGGACACGGTCTTACAGTGTAATCAGAGGGATTTAGTGAGGATACACTGAACATGTTTCCTCACAGTGGAGGCTGGTAGGCTCTCGAGTGGGTTCCTGAAGGCAGCTGTGGACTTTCTTTGGCGTGGTAGGAATTCAGAACCGTTTTCATGTTGATCAGCTGTAGGCAGAAGTAAGGCGACTGCTTCTTATTGAGGCTTTGGCACCTTGACATTTAAAATTTGTCATTGGAACATCTGGATGTGGGTGGGCAGAAAGGCCTTCATAAAATCCTAGCTGAATATTATCATGAAGAAGAGAAAAGAGCGGAAAGAGTCTGTAAATGCATAGAATTCAGCACCAGGGGTGATTGCTACCTGTCTGCCTGCTTTCTCTCTTCCGCCTGATTTTTTTTCTCCAAGCTCATTCTCCTCTCGAGGCTGCTTATTCCTTTGCTGGAATGCTTTTTCCCTCGCTCTTCGCATGACTACTTCTCATTATTTGGTCTCAGCTCAGGTATGACCCCATTTTTATTTTCCTTATAGTGCTCACCACTGCCTGGAATTACTTTGTTTACCTTCCAGATAGATCCAGAACCCGGCCACCTTCCACTCCTCCACTCTTAACCTCCCTGGTTTGAGGCACCGTCATGTGTCACCAGGATGGCCTCGGTAGCCCCTGTGCCGGCGTCCTTGCTCCACCCGCGCTGTGCTCTCCCCAGCCAGGGGAATCCTTTAAAACACGAGTCAGAGAGGAAGCTTAAGTATTTGAAAAAGGCCTCCAGGGCCCTCGCGATCTGGCCCACTGTGACCGTTCTGACTTCTCTCCTGCCTTTCTCCCTCTCGCTTATTTTATTCCCACAACACTGGTCTCCTGGCTGTTCACTGATCAGGCCAGACCTGCTCTTGCCACACTCAGTGGCTCGGCACCGGCCGAATCCTTTTTGACGTTCTGCAGAGTTTATTTATCTGTCATACTATTGCTTCTTACCTACGCCCAGAAAATGCGGCCCATGAGGCAGGGTTGGTTTGTTTGATTGTTCTCTATTTTATTCTTTGCAGTCTCCGCATGCCTACAACAGTGTCTAGTAGATCCTTATTATGGGTTGAATGGTGTCCTTCGAAAAGCTGTGTTGGAGGCTGACCCTCAGTAGCTGTGAATGTGACCTTGTTTGGAAATAAGGTCTTTGCCCATGTAATCAAGTTAAGATGAGGTGCTAGGGTGAGCCCTAATCCAGTATGAGTGGTGTCCTTATGAAAGGAGGAAAATGCCCTACGACCACGGAAGCAGCTGTATCCACGACCAGAAGCGAGGAAGAGGCAAGCAAGCAAGTCATTTAACCAGAGTCCCAGAGGGAGCATGGCCCTGCTGATACCCTGAGTTTAGACTTCCAGTTTCTGGAACTGTGGGGAATAATTTTCTATTGTCTCAAGCCACTCTGGGGTGCTTTCTTACAGCAGCCCCCCGGAAATGAATACGATACTCGGTAAGTATTTATTTGAGTCGATGTCGTTTACCTATTTGTGCTCCACCTCTTCCGCAGGAATGAAAACTCCCTGAAGATAGAGTCTGTGTCTTACTTTCCGTTGTATGTTTGGTGTCTAGAACAATGAATGCCTGACACAAGGAGGAGGTGTTCCGCAGTGCTCTCGAGAAGCAGTGTGGACTGGGGGTGAAGCACGGGGCTCTGCCGTGGCCCAGGCCACCCGGGCTTGGCTTCCAGCTCTACCATTTAGCAGCCCCGTGCTTTTGGGAACTGCTTCTGCACCTCTCCTGCACCCTTCATTTGTGGGCTGGGGTCACGTACAGAGAGCCCTTAGAACAGTGCCTGAGTTGTTAAGCACGTGTCAACCGTCATCTATGGTTTTTATTAGCTAGCTTATATGGCATGATCAGACCAAGGTTAGACGTGCAAAGCTTCGTGAGCGGCAGACACAGGAGGCCGAGAACTCACTGTGGGACCTTGGGCAGGCGAGGTGCCTCTCTGGACTTCTGTCGTCTTGGCCGCAGGGGAAGGCGTTGGATTAGTGCTCCTAAGGTAATTTCCAGCTACGGCCTTTTGCAAGTCCAAGTGGGGTATTGCTGGCACAGAGGGTACGATAGGGCTGCCTTCCAGCTGTTGGGCATGTTAGAGAATGAGCGCTGCTGGGCCTTCATGTGAGGAGAGGAAGTGTGGAGAAAGGGAAAACCTGGCCTTCTCTGATACCCCATCCTCTCAGGCCGCCCTCAGGGGCATTATAGTGTATTTGGGGGAAATCCAGGTGGCAGAGTCTGGGGAATTGCTGGAAGCTCATTGGGGCCATTTTGTGCTGAAAATTATAATCTTGTCAGTCCCTTTTTCTCTTATTCATACGGACCCAACTTAATAAAGAGCCTTATTTCTCACTATCTTGGAACAACTCACGTTACTGCTTTTACTTGCCAGCGTGCCTGGTCTGTTATTATTGTTATTATTATTACAGTTGCAAGACAGGTGCAGTAAATAGGTGCCAATGAGATTATGAATCACACACAAGTCTTGTCAACGGTAGAACAAAAGTAAAATGCAGCACCTGTCACTTCACTTCAGGCTTAGACTACTTACGTGTCAGGCTGAAATATTAACTGAGCTGGTTAGTCATTGGTTAGTTACCACTCAACTCATTTAGTCAAATCTTTTTGTTTGTGTGCATAGACACCATCTCGGCTTCTACATTGTAACTAATCCTCCCAGTGGTGCCATTGTCATCACTAGATTTTGTGCCGGAAACTTATGAATAAGTGGTTAAGTTCTTATGTCATGAGGTCAGGGAGGGAAAGAGAAAAAGTAATAACCAAATTGAATGCCATTAGGCCACGTTGCTTGTCTCAGAAGGGGGGCCACCTAAGTGGCATCAGCAGTTGGAAGGGGAGCAGAAAGAGCATGGCCCTGGAGTGCGGAGGCCTGGGTGTGATGTGTTGGATGAGTCTCTTACATTCACCCAGCTGTGGTGATAGAGAAGCCTGCTTTATCCACCTTATAGAGCTGTTAGGATCACAGACAGAGCAGTATATGTGCAAAAGACTTTATAAAGTGTCACATTATGCAAAAGTTCGTTATTATGGCTTATGGTTACTGAATGAACATGGTGCAAGAAAAAGTGTTGATGTTGATAGTGTTTTTTTTTTTCCTACAGTGTGGTGTAATCAAAACATTGAAAACCAACAACATATTTAAGAATTTTGTGACTTTATGGCCATTTAATGGCTCCTGGGCAACTTCAGGTGCAATTGGGCATTTGGAAAATCTGAAATTCTTAGTGAAGTAAAAAATGATAACTGTCACCAGTTCCCTGTCTTGCTGACACAGAATTATTTAACTGTGCCCTTTATCATGTGACTTAGCTGTTTTTTTCCACTGGAGTAGGTAGAGTATAGTATTCTATCCTGTTGATGTTGGTTTGGCCATGGACTTGCTTTGGCCAATGGAATGTTAGTGAATGAGATGCTTCGGTGTCCTTTAAATGCCTTTGATGATTGGGCTTGCCCTCTTGTGTTTTGCCATTAGAAGAACCTATCTCGGGGCACCTGGGTGGCTCAGTGGGTTAAAGCCTCTGCCTTCGGCTCAGGTCATGATCTCAGGGTCCTGGGATCAAGCCCGGCATTGGGCTCTCTGCTCAGCCGGAAGCCTGCTTCCCTCTCTCTCTCTCTCTGCCTGCCTCTCTGCCTACTTGTGATCTCTCTCTCTCTGTCAAATAAATAAATAAAATCATTAAAAAAAAAAAAAAGAAGAAGAAGAACCTATCTCAAATGGTCACGGAATTCCAGATGAAATACGGAGACTTGTGTTGCTGCCTGAGCTCCCCTGGCAGCCTGAAGTCAGTGTGTGGCTGCAGAGACACCCCAGGTGACCCTCAGAGCTGTGAACTAGACAAAGAAGTCTTTGTTGTGAGCCACTGACATTTTGGTTTGTTTTGAGGTATTTTTTTTTTTTTGTTTTGAGGTATTTTTGCAGCAGAAACCTGACTAATACACAGTAAAACATTGTATACTTGTAGCGTGAGTAAAAGTATCACTCTACAGTTACCTTTGTTGGTTTCATTTTCAGCCCATCAACCTGGAGTGTACAGTGTTGCTTTTATTGTTGTGGATTTTAATACATGCTCTCTCTCTCCCTCTTTCTCTCTCCCTCTTGTTTTTTTTTTTTTTTGTAAGATTTTATTTGTTTGAGAGAGAGAGAGCGAGGGAGGGGCAGAGGGAGAGAGGGATAAGCAGACTCCCTGCTGAGTGCAGAGCCCGATGCAGGGCTCGAATCTAGAACCCTGAGATCATGACCTTAGTTGAAACCAAGAGTCAGAGGCTTAATTGACTGAGCCATCCAGGTGCCCCCCCCTTTTAACAGTAAATTCATGGTTATGGGGGATGCTGTCAGCTTGATGGATTCAATGATGACATACTGGCCTTCACAGCCACCATCTTTCTTCTTTCCTCCTCATTCCCTTAGAAAGTCTCATGATCTTTCCAATTTTAGCAGGCTAACTGCTTGCTAGCTCTGCAGGTATCATAGCTGGGTCCTTGCACATTCAGAGTACCCCTGTTCTGGACCTTTCCCCTATTGGCCTTCAAAACAGTTTTCTTCTGAACAGTATCTGAAGCATTGGTAATATTTTTGTAATAGTGACTTTTGTTTTCATTTTGTATCTCATAGTATGTTCTTAATTGTGTAAAACATTTACCCCTGGTCAAGTGTGCTCTGACAGAAAGAGGAAATAACTCAAGGCAGAGCTTAAATTTTGGCTCCATTTATCTAATTCAATGCCAGCGAAGGATGACTATAGTTAGGTTGTGCTGGTTATCTACTGGTGAGTAATAAATTACTCCAAACCTTTAGCGACTTGAAAAAGTCATTTTATTTTGCCCACAGTTTTGTGGATTAGTAGTTCAGGAAGGGCTTGGCCAGGTGGTTCGTCTCTGATCCACATGGCATTAGTTGGGTACCTGGGGCATGACAGTCCACCTCAGAGATGGCTGCTTCATCCACGTATTGGGTACCTGGGCTAGGACGGCTGGCAGTTGATGTTGACTGTTAGCTGGAAGCTGAGCTGGAGCTGTCGTGTAAGTGCCCACACATGGTCTCCCTACGTGGTTTGGATTCCCAAAGACAGTGGCCCAGGAGTGAGTATTCCAAGAGACAGGAAGTAGAACCTACCAGACTTTTAACGCTGGGGACAGGAAATTGGGATCACGTCACTTCTACTGTATTTTATTGGTCAAAGCAGTCACAAAGCATTCTCACATCCAAGAGGAGGTGACATAGAAACTCCCCATGAGAGAAGTAGTAAAGAATTTGCGGCCATCTTTTGTCTATACTTATGTGGCTGACTTGTTCTCAGAAGGCTTTGAGAAACAAATGTGATCTAGGTTGACGGCTTGGGACTGGCAGTTTCTTTTTTTTTTTTTTTATTAATTTTTATTAACATATAATGTATTATTTGCCCCAGGGTACATGTCTGTGAATCTTCGGGCTTACACATTTCACAGCACTTAACAGCACATACCCTCCCCATGGGACTGGCAGTTTCTTTGCCAGGATTTTACACATCACTCATTGTTTACTGTCTTCCGATGAGAGCTTGGTGAACTGAAAGTAAACTCTAACTCTTGTCAGATAAATTCAAGTTACATGCTAATTACTTCACAATCTACCCCAATCTTTTAAATTGTAAATAATGGAATGGTAATGACAATAACAGCAGTTTTCTATGGACCTCATTTAGTTCTAAATGCATTTTCTATTATTGATTCCTCTGCTCTTCCTAACGAAGCCATGAGGTCAGTTCTTTTATCAACCCTATTTTCATATGATAAAACCAAGGCACAGAGAGCTTACATAACTTCCTAGAGTCACACAGCCAATAAATGGCAGCACTGGGATTTGAATTGCGTTCTGTGTAGTTCCACTAACTAAAGGGAAATCATCTGTTTGACCTTTACATTCTTCCTTTCATGCAGAGGAAAATCAGCAGGTGTGTGAATTTGCTGCTATTAAATACTATTATGTGCATAAATTATACAAATATGTTTGTATTTAAGCTTGGAGCCAGAAGTGGAAAAATGGAAACATGTTCTTTCCTCTATAGGTGATCTTTAGAGAGGCTATTTCAGGAAAACATTTTCATATTTTTGTCCTCCCAATCCTGTCCCTACCTAGTCAACTTGTCTTGTCTAAGGTTAATAATGCATTTATTGACTCCAAGCTTGTTTTTATCAGTTCCAGCTCTCTGTCAGATATAATTGTTCATTCTAAAAGAGCGGTGTGTGTATGTATGTGTGTGTGCACGTGTGCATGTAAAAATCCTTTTGCTATTGTGAAAAAAAAAAAAAACCCAGGAGTTTCAATAGACAAATTTAATACAGTCTCTCTTCTGAAATCCCATTTTCTGAATTGTCTGAAGAGCCTTTAACTCATATGCTTCTAGAATTTGTGTTAGTTCATATTTATTAACTTGCACTGCCATTTCTTCTCCCCTTGCCATTGGGAAATTTTAGCATTTCGGGACAGCTGGCCACCTTTGCTGAGGCCCCAGAGCCCTTTTTCAAGGCTCACAAAGAAAGCTGGTGTGTGGCCAGAATGGGCAGCAACAGGTGGAAAGCTCAAAGGTTACCCTTTGTACAGGTTCCCACCACAAGTGTACACTCTCCACGTTTGTTATATTAACCTCTGAATTACCCATAGACAGCCACGGGTGGTGACAGAAATTCGCTGATGTAGAAGGCTGCTTCACAGCCAGTTGAAATCCACGGATAGGCTCTGGATAATTTTCTGGTCTGGGAGTAAACCTGAAACAGACTTCAGAGGATTTCAGAAATTCTGAAAGAACCCAAAGGTTGGGGTTGTTTCTTAGGGCACAGCTGCGTGCGATGTTCGTTAAACAGACAGGTTTGTGTGACCTTCCTAAATGATCAAGAATAATATTTGTATTGTCTTGGTCCTTAGGTAATATGTTCTTGTTTGAAGAGTGGGGTTTACTCCCAGGTGTTTTTATGTGTATGTGGAAGGGTTGAGATTTATTAATTAGCAAAGAATTAAGCTTAGCCGATGACCAAGTCTTGGTCTCAAGACAACATTCTGGTGATGAGCATATTTTTTTCTTAGAGTCAATTCCATATTTAATTTATTATTTGATGCAGGAATCTGAAATAAATGACCTTTTTAAAGGCTGACTAATTGCAGAAGCTACCCAATATAGGCATTTTTCAAATGACCAATTTTCTTAAATTACTACTTTGCTGTGGAGGACTGTATTACATTCTTTATAAACATTATCTCTAAATTTCTAAAAGTCTTGAAACGATCTGTCTTCATCTCACTGATGAGGAAACTAAAGTTCAGAGGGATTTAGTAATTTCCCTAAGGTCATAAGACAAATAAGAGCCAGAGTTTTCCCCATTGCATAGTGTCACTTGCTTTTCTGTCTACTCAATTTTTATTGTATTTCATTTCAGTAAATTTCAGAAGAGGCTTAAGCAAGAGTTCATTTAGCACGTACTCTGAGAAAACATACCTATGCTACTTTTGGGGTGTGTTTAACTGTGCTGGTTTGCTGGAAGATTGACTCTCTTTACACCATAGACATAACTTCTGTGAACATAAGTGAATGAGTGCTGATGTTTGGCAGTATACCTACTGGATTTGTAGTTTCTTCGTAGGATGCTATAGCAAATAGGAAGGGAGCAAAGTAAATTTTGTTCCATATGTTTAGGTATCTATCCAGAAGCTGCCCAATAGGTGAGGGGACAGATTAACACAAGATCTTAGCCCTTAACATGACCACAGACAGGTAGTCGACCACTCCAATATGGTATAATAAGGACTATGACAGAGGTGCCAAGCCCTAAGAGGAGAGATAAGGAAGCAACCAACTTTCTTTGGAGGATTCATGGAAGACTTCTCAAGGGAGGTGGCATTTGAATTGGGTCTTTAAAAGATTAAGAGTTAGTTGGATGGAGAAGGAGAAGGCATGGAGTGTTTGGGGAGCCATGAGTGGCTTGATGTGGGTAAAGTGCAGAATATGTATGTAACCCAAGAAAGAAGAGTTTGGGGAGGTTGGGGAAGTGAGATGAAACTAGACATTGGATGGCCCCTCTGAGCAATTGGGGTGGGGCACAGAAGGATGGAATAGTATAATCAGGTTTGTATTTCAGGAAGTTAACTCCGTATCCTGGTTGGGTTTGAGGAAGGGGGGACTGGAGAAAAGGGGAAAGCTGGAAGATGGGTACTGGTAAGAGCAGTAGCAGGGCATGAGTGAGGAAGAGACTCTCCAGAGACCATTGGGAGAGACTACTCACTGTATTTGAAAATGAATTGTTTGGTGTGGTTAAAGGAAAGTGTGGAGGATACCTTGAGTTTCAGATTTCTATTTTAGGCAAAGTGGGGCCATTAACTGAGATAAGGAATTCTGTAATAAGTAAATTCGGAGAGGGATATGAAAAAAATTAGTTTTGGGATATTGAGTTTGAAGAATCTGTGAAATGTAGAGGTGGAATTGACCAGTGGAACATTAGAAATTTGGGTCTGGAGCTCAGGAGAAAATAGGGGTTAGAATTAGAGATTTGGGGTTTCTCTATGTATAGGGGACATTTAAAGCTTTAGAAGTAAGGGGCTCATGTGGAGGGACAGAGGGAACAGGGAAGGAGTGGACAGATATGAGAAGGGAGAAGGGAACCAAGAGAGACTCCTGCACAGAAAGCAGAGAAAAAGTCCAAAAAGACCAAATGGTTGTCAAAGTCAAATGATGCAGGGAGGCTAAAGAGACTGAAGATTGATAAGAAAAACCTGAGGATTTATCACTTAGGAGGTAAGAAGTGACCGAGTCCGCTTACAGGATGCTTTCTAAACAATATTTGGAAAACACATCCAAACATTATTCTCTAATACCACTTTTATAGTACAGTGTATTAAAAATGCTGAAGAGCCAGATTTCTCTCTTTTTTAAGATTTTATTTATTTATTTGAGAGAGAGAGAGAGAGAGAGGGAGAGCGAGCGCCTGTGAACTGACGGAGGAGCAGAGGGAGAGGGACAAGCAGATTCCAAACCCAGCATGGAGCTTGATGCAGGGCTTGTGCCCAGGACCCTGAGATCATGACCCGAGCCAAAATGAAGAGTCTGACGCCCAGTCGACTGGGCCACCCAGGTGCCCCCAAAGGGACAGATTTCTTTTCTTTTTTAAAGATTTTATTTATTTGAGAGAGAAAGCATGATTAGGAGGGAGGGGCAGAGGGAGTGGGAGAAGAAGACTCCTTGCCAAGTGTGGAGAAGTCACAAAAAGTTATTGAGCACCCCAAAGAGCTTTATATATATATTTACAGATTTTATTTATTTATTTATTTATTTATTCATTCATTCATTTATGAGAGAGGAGAGAATGAGAGAGAGCCAGCATGAGAGGGGGAAAGTCAGAGGGAGAAGCAGACCCCCTGCTGAGCAGGGAGCCTGATGTGGGACTTGATCCCTAGACTCCAGGATCATGACCTGAGCTGATCGTTCAGGCAGTCGTTCAACCAACTTAGCCACCCAGTCACCCAACACAAAACTTTAAAAATATGTATTGGCTCATTTAAAATAATAGTAAGCCTATTATTTCTTAACATGTTTTATGAAAAATAGCTTTTTCAAAATAAAAACATTTAGTGGAAAGAGCAGCATTGTTTTTCATTTTGCACATCTCTCTCTTTGACTTAGTAAAAAACCAGATTCTTCTGCATCCAATCTATTGTAGTGTGTTGTCATGGTTGAAGTAAATAAGAGAAATCTGGTGTTATACAAATGTGTAGTTGGTAAAAGGAAGACCCTTGTGGACTCCCTCAGAGGGCCTTAGAAGCCTCCCACAAAGGTTCTTGGACCACACTTTGAGAACAACACCAATTGATAGTATGGGAGGACATTTGAACACACTGTAACTGGAACAGAAGGAGCCGAGAGAGACGATTCTGGAAAGGGAGATGTAATTGAAGGAATATACCAGTGTGGACAGAGTTCACTTTCTTAAGGAGAGGAAGTAGGTAGGATAGAGTTGTAAAGATAGATGTGGGTATACATATGTTTTGAAGAGTGGAGGAGGTTGATAGATTTCACCTCCATTACTTTCAGTTTTCTCTGAAACAGGATTGAGGGGCTGTAGAATCGGATAAGGACTTACGAAGTGCTATGAAGGTTATTTCCATAGCTTGTTCATGTGCATATTCCAAAATGAGATGTTGGCTGTGTGAAATTTTAAGTACTTCGGTGAGCAGGAACCTCCATTTCTAGGAGAATGCAGGGAATGTCTTGAGCTGGATGTTAACCCCAGGAGCCTCTTCTGCCACACTTTAATACAAATCAACCAAAATAAACATCAAGGAAACCTTTGGTTAAAAAGAGAAATCAACCAAAGTGTCCTGGGCCTAAGATGTGTGAGCACAATAGGGGAGGGACATTTCCTTTTTACTTGATTTTATAAAGTGATGTTTATTAGCTAGTTCTATTTATGTGTATACATGCCATATATTTGAGAATTTGAACTTTGGGTATTTTTAGCATTAATTAGCAGTGCTCCTTGGAAGACAAGCTCTCCAGAGCTCCATTGTTAGGGCCTCCATTCCTGGGGGGGCATGCCTCTGAGTAGGTCTTTGCTGTACTAGATTTTAAATATATCGAGTTTGAGAGAGCTTGTATGTCCATGTGCATGTATTCATAGGAGGCGGATTCACTGCTTTGTTAGCGACACTTTATTTTTAGTGTCTTCAATGCTCAAATCTTTCTCGAAACATTCAGTAAGATTAGAACAACTAAAAGTAGAAATAGAAGAGAAAATTAAACTAGGAATACCTGGGGTCCAGAAAAACATTCAGTTTGAGGAATAGAAGTATAATATTTTTTACATTTTTTTTTTACTTCATGCTATTAAAGCAAAGTGATTTAATCAAAGCCTTTTATGGGGAATGTTTTAAAACTAAGAACTCTTTTCATCAATCTGAAATGTAGACGTTTCTCTCCTATAAATTTCCCATAAAGATGAGAGCTTACTTAAGTACATTTTGGCATCTTTTCACTTTTCCATGGAAAAGTGTAGGTTTAGGGTGAAAAGTTCCTGACTCACAGGCTGATTCTTGGGATAAGGCCTTAATTTAGAAAAAGCCTCTAATTCACTTACCAAATGCCAAAAAAATTTACCATAAATAAAATGTCAGTGAAAGTTGGATCTGGAAGGAAGCTTACTGGACATCTGGTTTGTTTTCATTTCGTAGCTTAAAAAATAAAACCCGAGGAAGTTAGGGGAGCTTCTGAAGTCCACAATGGTAGTTTACTGCAGAGATTTTTTTTCTTCCAGTCCTGTAAACTTCTCTTTACACCAGAGATATAAACTTCTCATGGTTATAAGATTGCAACAAGGTTTTCGAGTCTCATGGGTCACAAAGTTACAACACCCTGTATGCATTTGAAGAGTCTGTCTCTTTAAGTCTCAGTTTAATTGGTTCATTTAGGTCTCTGTGTGTGGCTTTTGTCTCTTTTGGGATATCTTCTGCTTACTAATCTATTTGGAGTATATTTTATTCTCTGTCTTTTGGGCTCTGTCTTTCCCTCTGTATCGCTTTTTCTCTATGCGTGAATGTGTACTATTCCCTCTGTTTCTCTGTCAGTCTGTCTCTCCCCTTGGGTATCTCATTCATCTCTCTTTTTCTCCCTTCTTGATCTTCTCTCCTAACTAGTGTTATAGGGTTCTGTAGGAGAGTTCTCTGCTCTCCCTTTTTATTTTTCATGCTCTTTCCATCTTCTTAGCTTTTTATCTCCCGTCAGAGATATTGATCTGGGATGGGGGGGATGGGTGAGCCTGGTGGTGGGTGTTAAGGAGGACACGTATTGCATGGAGCACTGGGTGTTGTACATAAACAATGAATCTTGGAACACTGCATCAAAAACTAATGATATAGATTATAGTGACTAACATAACACAATGAAAAAAAGAGGTATCTGTAATTTTCCTTTTTTGGTATCATTTTTGTCTAATTTTGGTATTAGAGTAATACTAGCCTCATATATTGAATTGGAGTGTTCCTTCATTTTTTAATTTTCTGGATGAGATTGTATAGAGTTGGTGTTATTTATCCTTTAAAAATTTGGTAGACTTCTCCAGTAAAATCATCTGGGTATGAAATTTATTTTTTGGGAGTTTTTAAAATTATGAATTTGATTTCTTTGATAGTTACAGGACTGTTTAGATTATTTCATCTTGGATTAATTTTGGTATTTTGTGGTTTTTCAAGGTATTAGTCTATTTTTCCTAAGCTTTCAAATTTATGAGTGTAAATTTGTTCATCATATTCCCTCATTATCTTTTTAACAGCCCCAGGATCTTTACTAATGTTCCATTTCTTTCCTGACATTGGTAATGTGCTGTGTCTGTTTTATTTTTGTCAGTCTTCCAAAGATTTATCATTTCTCTTGAATTTTTTGAAGAATCAGCTTTTAAAATTGATTTCCTCTCTTGTTTTTCTGTTTTCAGGTTCATTGATTTCTTATCCTCTGCTTTGAGTTAATAATGGAAATAATTGTTTTGAGACCTTTTTTCTTTTGTACTGTAAGCATTTGATGCTACAAACTTCCCTCTGAACACTTCGTTTGCTGTATTTCTACATGTTTTGTTATGTATTGTTTTCATTTTCTTTCAGTTTCATATGTAATTTATTTCATTTTTGACAACCTCTATGATCATTTGGAAATTAACCAATACACTTATAAATATTTATTTTCTTTCTGGTCGGAGAAGTTCCTTTAACCTTTCTTTAAGGGTAGGTTTATTACTGACACATTCTTTTAGTTTCTCTTCATCTGAGAATATCTTTATTCCCTCTTTATTCCTGAAGAATAGTTCCATCAGATATAGAATTTACAGTTGACATTTCTTTTCTTCCAGCACTTGAAAAATGTTGGCCACTTCTTTTTGGCCTCTGTGGATTTAGATGAGAAATCTATTACCATTTGAATTGATTTTCTCCTATAGATTGTTTCTCATTCACTGATTTGAGTATTACTTGTCTTTAGTTTTTGTAAGTGTTATAATGATGTGTCTCAGCATAGATTTGTTTGTGTCTATCTGATTTGAGGTTTGTTGAGCCTTCAGTCTGTAGGTGTATGTGTTTTTCCAAATTTGAGAAGTTTTTAGTCATTATTTCCTTGAATATTCTTTCAGACTCATGTTCTCCATTTGAACTTTTCTCCTCTTTTTCTGTACTTCAAAGAAAGGGATACTGGGTCTTTGCATATAGCCCTACAAGTCCCTGAGGCTCTATTAATTTTTTAGTATTTTTTTCTCTTTGTTGTATAAATTCTGTTGATTTATCCTCAAGTTATCTGATTCTTTCTTTTGTTCTCTCAGTGTTTTTGGGTTGAGTCCATTGATTGAATTTTAAATTTTGGTCATTGTGTTTTTTAGTTCTATAACTTCCATTTGGTTCTTTTAAAAATAACTTCTATTTTGCTGAGATTTTCTACTTTTCGTTTGTTTCAAGAGAATATATAATAGCTTATTGAAGTATATTATGAGGGGTTCAACATCAACAAATCCATCAAGATGATACATCACATTAACAAAATGAAAAGTCAAAATCATATCATCATCTTGATACAGAATAAGCACTTGACAAAAATTCAACAGCTATTTATGATAAAAAAAACTTCCACAAACTGAGAGGGAATATACCTACATAATAAAGGCCATATATGACAAACTCTCAACTAATACACTGATGGTATATGGTAATATACAATGGTGAAAAGTGGAACTCTTTTCCTCTAAGATCAGAATTCAACAAAGTATTAGAAATGCTAGCCACAGCAGTTATTAAAAAAAGAAAGAAAGAAAAAAAAAGAAAAGAAAGTAGAGGCATCTAAATTGGAAAGGAAGAAATAAAACTGTCACTATTTAGAGATGACATGATACAATCTATAAAAAACCCTGAAGACTCCACCAAAAAACTGTTAGAAGAAATGAATTCGGTAAAGTTGCAGGATACAAAATCAATACCAAAAGTCTGTTGTGTTTCTATACAGTAATAACAAAGGAGAAAAATCAAGAAAACAATCCCACTTACAATTGCATCAAAAAGCATAAAACACATAGGAATAAATTTAACCAAGGAGGTGAACAACCTATACTCTGTAAAAGACACTGATGAAAGAAACTGAAGTAGACACAAATGAATGGAAAGGTAGGCTGTGCTCAAAGAATGGAAGAATTAATACTGTTAACACGTCCATGTTACCCAAAGCAATCTATAGATTCAGTACAATCTCTATCAAAATTCCAATGG
Organism: Procyon lotor; assembly: GCA_028646535.1. Lineage (NCBI taxonomy): Eukaryota > Metazoa > Chordata > Mammalia > Carnivora > Procyonidae > Procyon > Procyon lotor. The sequence continues at coordinate 85,561,692 of CM053612.1, read as the reverse complement.
CGTTTTTCACAGAACTAGAATAAATAACTCCAAAATTTATATGGAACCACAAAAGACCTCAAATAGCCAAAGCAATCTTGAGAAAGAAGAACAAGGTCTGGGACGCCTGAGTGGCTCAGTCGGTTAATCCTCTGCATTCAGCTCAGGTCATGATCCCGGGGTCCTGGGATCAAGTCCCACATCAGGCTTGTTGCCCAGCAGGGAACCTGCTTCTTCTTCTGCCTGCTGTTCCCCTTGCTTGTGCATGTGTGCGCATGCTCTCTCTCTGACAAATAAATAAATAAAATCTTAAAAAAAACCACACACAAAGAGATCTCACCTTAAACCTGTGAAAATGGCTAGCATCAAAAAGACAAAAGATTAACAAATGGCAAGAATATGGAGAAAAAGAAAGCTTCATACACTATTGGTAGGAACATAAACTGGTGCAGCTATTATGGAATCACTGTGCAGATTCCTCAAAAAATTAAAAATAGAACTACCATATGATATACCAATTCCACTTCTGGATATCTATCTGAAGAAAACAAAAATACTAATTTCAAAACATATGCACCCCTGTATTCACTGCAGCAGTATTTACTAATTTTTATTAACATATAATGTATTATTTGCCCCAGGGTACATGTCTGTGAATCTTCGGGCTTACACATGTCACAGCACTTAACAGCACATACCCTCCCCAATGTCCACAACCCAGCCACCCTATCCCTACCCCGC
>CM053612.1:85539670-85560472 GCA_028646535.1 Procyon lotor | reverse complement strand
GAAGACAGAGGCTTTAACCCCCTGAGCCACCCAGGCGCCCCGAGAAGTTCTTTATAGATTTTGGATACTAGCCTTTTATCTGATATGTCATTTGTGAATATCTTCTCCCATTCTGTCAATTGTCTTTTGGTTTTGTTTTCTTTGTTGTGCAAAAGCTTTTTATCCTGATGAATTCCCAATAGTTCATTTTTGCCCTTGCTTCCCTTTGCCTTTGGCGATGTTTCTAGGAAGAAGTTGTTGCAGATGAGGTCAAAGAGGTTGTTGTTTGTGTTCTCCTCGAGGATTTTGATGGAGTCCTGTCTCGCATTGAGGTCTTTGATCCATTTTGAGTTATTTTTGTGTGTGGTGTAAGGATATGGTCCAGTTTCATTCTTCTGCATGTGGTTGTCCAATTTTCCCAACACCATTTGTTGGGACGGTCTTTGAAGAGACTGTCTTTTTTCCATTGAATATTCTTTCCTGCTTTGTTGAAGATTAGTTGACCATAGAGTTGGGGGCTCTCTATTCTTTTTTTTTTTTTAATAGGTTTTATTTATTTGAAACAGAGATAGAGAGTACAAGTAGGCAGAGCAGCAGGCAGAGGGAGAGGGAGAATCAGGCTCTCCACTGAGCAGGAAGCCCAAGGTGGGGCTTGATCCCAGGACCCCAGGATCATGACCCCAGCTGAAGACAGCCACTCAACCGACTGAGTCACCCAGGCACCCCTCTCTATTCTGTTCCATTGATCTATAAGTCTGTTTTTGTGCCAATACCACACTGTCTTGATGATTACAGCTTTGTAATAGAGCTTGAAATCTGGAATTGTGATGCCACCAATTTTGGTTTTCTTTTTCAACATTCCTCTGGCTATTTGTAGTCTTTTCTGGTTCCATATAAATTTTAGGATTATTTGTTCCATTTCTTTGAAATAAATTGATGGTATTTTGATAGAGATTGCATTAAATGTGTAGATTGCTTTGGGTAGCATAGACATTTTCACAATATTTGTTCTTCCAATCCATGAGCATGGAACGTTTTTCCATTTGTTGTGTCTTCCTCAATTTCTTTCATGAGCACTTTATAGTTTTCTGAGTACAGAGTCTTTGCCTCTTTGGTTAGGTTTATTCCTAGGCATCATGTGGTTTTGGGTGCAATTGTAAATGTGATCGAGTCCTTAATTTCTCTTTCTTCTGTTTTGCTGTTGGTGTATAGAAATGCAACTGATTTCTTTGCTTTGATTTTATATCCTGACACTTTACTGAATTCCTGTATGAGTCCTAGCTGTCTTGAAGTGGAGTCTTTTGGGTTTTCCACATAAAGTATCATATCATCTGCAAAGAGTGAGAGTTTGACTTCTTCTTTGCCAATTTGGATGCCTTTTATTTCTTTTTGTTGTCTGATTGCTGAGGCTAGGACTTCTAGTACTATGTTGAATAGCAGTGGAGATAGTGGGCATCACTGCCGTGTTCCTGGTCTTAGGAGAAAAGCTCTCAGTTTTTCTCCATTGAGAATGATATTCAATGTGGGTTTTTCTTAGATGGCCTTGAAGAGTTTTGATCAAGAAGGGATGCTGTACTTTGTCAAATGCTTTTTCAGCATCGATTGAGAGTATCATATGGTTCTTGTTCTTTCTTTTATTAATGTATTGTATCACATTGATTGATTTGCGGGTGTTTAACCAACCTTGCAGCCCAGGAATAAATCCCACTTGGTTGTGGTGAATAATCCTTTTAAACATAATGCTTTTTAAAAAAGATTTTACTTATTTATTTGAGAGAGAGAGAGACATGGAGCGTAAGCAGGGGAAGGGACAGAGGGAGAAGCAGATATTCCACTGAGCAGGGAACTCTATGTGGGGCTCAACCTTGGGGACCCCAAGATCATGACTTGAGCTGAAGGCAGACGCTTAACTGACTCAGCCACTCAGGCACTCCAAACATGACCCTTTTCTGAGAAACTTAATCACCTTATTAATTTTTCTAAATGCTTTTGACTGGCCAGTTATTTTTAGTGTTAACCACAGAGAAAATGATGTTTAATGAAAGTGTTTTGATTTGATAAATTTTCAATTTATAGTTCAAAGAGTTTTATAAGATTTGAGTGTTTCAGAAATAATGAAATTATGCACAGATTAAATCTAGAAGTGTTGCTTATAGTAATGAAAAATGAAGACATTGTAAACATCTAAATCTAGGTTAGGGTATTGACTACATTAAACAGTGGAATCTGATGCTGTTTTAAAATGGTATACCAAATACTTAATGCCCTGATAAAGGTGTTCAGTGTTCATAATGCTTTGTAAATAAAAGAATGAAAGATAAAAATATGCACAATATAATCTTGTTTTGGCAAAAACATATGCATATCCACACATAGGAAAAAAGACCGTAAAGATGTCACCAAAATGTAAATGGTGCTATTGTTACAAATATTCCTGTGTATATATTATGCTTCAATAAAAACTTTTAAAAATGTACATGGTCCTGATACCTTAGTAATGAGATTATAGGTAATTTTGGTATCTTCTTTCTGATTATATTTTCTAAATTTCTTAAGCACATTTTTTTCATGATATGTAAAAGATAAATGTTATTTAAGAACAATATCTGGGTAATTCCACAATGTCCTGGTATAGGGTATCTAGGTCGACAGGGCTTGGTGAACCAAGGAATGTCATTACAAAGGTTTGGGTCTTGCTGTGGGCCACTCTGGGCCTGTGGGTGGACTTCAACCCTTAAGGGGAAGGCTCAGGTCTTTCACAGCCACCATTCTAGAGTAGACTCTTCTCAGTGCTAGTTCCTCGCCCTCAGTTATGGAGCTTGTTATTGGGTTTCCAGAACTGTGTGGAAAACAGAAGCTGCTCTGGGCATGTGCAATAGTTCACAAGTCAATGCCTCATCATTGATTTCAGCTTAAGTGAGGAAAAGACTGAGAGACAGCCAGAGATTTAGCCAATTTTTTGTTGCTTGCCCAAGCCTGATTCTCTGGCTCATGGATGCCAAAAATGGCATAATTCAACATCTAGAGGAACTGGGAGGGAGAGACTAAGAGAAATTTGGTGACAGGGGGAATCTGGTGTGGGCCAGGCCTTTGGGCACTTATTTTATTTTTAATTTTTAAAAATTTATTTATATGACAGAGAGAGAGGGAACACAAGCAGGAAAAGCAGCAGAGGGAGAGGGAGAAGCAGGCTCTCCTCAGAGTAGGGAACCTGATGTGGGGCTTGATCCCAAGACCTTGGGATCATGACCCGAGCTGAAGGCAGATGCTTAACCAGCTGAGCCCCCCAGGCGCCCCCCTTTGGGCACTTATTATACCATGCTACCCATACCAAAGCCCTCTGAGTTCACTTTTCACTGTCTCGGAAAGAGAGGGAGAACCTCAAGGGTGGTGACAAGGGGGGATTTAGGCCATGCCCAGGATCTAGAGATTTGTAGAATGGGGGTCCCTTTGAGGGATTTTAGGCTGGCAAGTGACATGTTCCTATTTGCTTTTTAAGGTTTTTATTTATTTGAGAGAGAGAGAGAGAGAGAGAGAGAGAGAGAGAGAGAGAGGAAGGAACTCAAGCAGACTCCGTGCTGAGCATGGCAACACAGTGCTCTCCCACCACCCTGAGATCATGACCTGAGCTGAAATCAGGAGTCCGCTGCTCAACCTACTTAGTCACCCAGGCACTCCTCATGTTTGCTCCTTAGATTGTCATTCTGAGTTTAGGGAAAAAGGTGAAGGCATTAAGATATACTCGGAGGTTGTGGTCAGTCCTCACCCAGATTTGAGTGGTGGGAGTAGAGATGGAGAACGAGGGACAGAGGTAGGTGATACTCAGATCTCTTTTTAAAAGATTTGGGGGGGGTGGGCAGACAGAGAGAGAAACAAGCAGACTCCCTGCTGAATGTGGGGAGTCCGTTTTCGGGCTTGATCCCATGACCCTGAGATCATGACCTGAGCTGAAACCAAGAGCTGGGCATTCAACCGACTGAGCCATCCAGACACCTGGCATAGATGATACTTAGAAGATGATATTGATAGGACTTGGTGATTGGATGTGGGACCTGAAGGAAGATGGTGGATATAGGGAGACTTCCTGATGAATTCTGTGGAACAGGAGCCACATTACTGGAGTCATGTAAATCATGGTGTGAGTTTCATCTGAGTCTTTGAAAATAGGGAATGGCTGGCTCAGTCCATAGAGCATGTGACTCTTGATCTCAAGGTCATACTTTCAAGCCCCACATTGGACATGGAGCCTACTTAGAAAAATAGGAAATGGCTGCCATTTAGCAGACGTTGGGTAAATATTTCTTGACTCTGTGAATGAATTTTAGTCTAATAAAGGAGTGTAGCTAGGCTGTTCATATAAATATGTTATATAGTGTAATTGTAACTTAGCTATAAAACTGAAAGGACTATTTTTAAAAACCAGTCTCCTTTTCATCACAGTGGGTTTTGTGTGCTCCCTTAGCTGGTCCATGTAGGAGGGTCCCTAGGAATTGGGGTAGTGATCCAAGTGGGTCGATGACAGGGAAACACAGTGAAAGAGCTTGTTGAAGTGAGCACTCTCTTGGCTCACATTTAGTTTTGTTTTTTTGCAGTCACATTCTGTCCACAATATCACTGTGAAAATATAAGAGTCTTGCTAAAAGTGGCTTTATGTTTGTGTGGGCAATGGAATAGAGAAAAAGAAGACATTTCTAGGATGCCATTTGAACCATTGTAAATGAGCACTTGCCCATATACCTGGAATTTTAAAAAGATTCTTTACTCTGTTCTGCTGAGTTTCATGGAAATTATGGTTTGCAAAGCATATGAGTGAATGGTTTGCATCCATAGCTCCAATCTGGGAATCTGAGGTCACTGTCATTGAGTATGTGCTTTGGAGCCAGAATGATCTAGTTTGATCGTCTGCATTTCTCAGGATCACCAGCTAGCTGTCAAATCAGTAGGAATGGTGACTTTTTCTGTACGTTCTATATCACAGCAAATATGGTTGGCTTGAAGGAATATGACTGCTCTTGACTAAGTGATGCTGGGTTAGCTTAAAGCAGCTGAAGAAGACTAAGGAGTCCAATGTTTTGAGGACTACTGACTTTCTACAGGGAGCTACAAACACATTTGGGATTCAATTAAAACAATCTGGCTGTGAGCTCTGTTACTAAATATAAGAGGAAACAAACTGACAGGATGGCTCATTTTTGAACAAAGCAGCTGGCCCATGATGATATTATTTTGATGTATCTCGAATTATAATGGCAAAGTCCAACAATAAATAGAAAAATGAATGGCAGTGAGAATCCAACAGAGACCATTTCTCTAAGAATAGGAGTCAGAATATGCACCATTGTATTCACAGTATCATTAAAATATGAATAAACAGCAGCAACTTTTTATTATACAGTGAAAGAGCCTCCTACAGGGCACTGAAAATTGAGTGGTGTGTGTTTAATAAATTAAAATCAACAAAAAATGGCTATTTACCAGGATGCAGGAAGGACTCATAGACTAATAGGGACTTAGGGACATAAATGAAACTGATTTATTATTAGGTAGGGTTTTAAACGTTTAAAACATATTAATTGTATGGCAAAAGTTGGGAGGGAAGGAGAGGGAATGTTGAGAGAGGAGTCTGTAGAGTTTAGCTGGTGCTCAATTGTGAAGGGCCACATTTTAGTAAGTTAAGGTGTTTGGGCTTTATCTTGAGGGGATCTATTCTGCGATTTTAAGCCAGGGACAAAAAGATCAGTTAATTTTGGCTGTATAATAAACTACCCCGAAACTTAGCGTGGCTGAAGGCAGTAGTCCTTTATTATTTACCATGAGTCTGTGGATAGGCTGGACTATTCTTTTGGTCTAGGCCAGCTCAGCTGAGGCTGGATAGTCTAGGAAGTTCTCATATATCAGGAACTTCAGGTGAGATGGCTGGGATTCCTCTGTACAGGGTCCCTCATCCTCTCCTAGCTTATCCTAGGCTTGTTCTCACGATGGCTAAAGGGTTTCCAGCAGCAAAAGAGGGCCAGCACCAACGTATGAGCACTTTTGAAGTCTGTGCCTGTGGTGTGTTTATTAATTGTATCCTTTATTAATGTCCCAGTGGCCGATGCAAGTCACATGGTCAAGTTTAGATTCAGAGTAGAGAAATAAATTTTCTACTTTATAGGAGAAGCTATACATAGTGTGGACAGTTTTTTTTCCTGATCTGTCATAATTAAATTTGCATTATGGAGAATGGACTGGAATATGGCAAGCCCTCAGCAAGAAGAGGTAGATGTCAGTTGCAATAATCTAAAAGAGCAGCAGTAACAGATAGTGGCACCAGAGGTAGAGAGATGTAGACAATTCAAGAAATATTTAGGACACTGGGGCCCCTGGGTGGCTCAGTGGGTTAAAGCCTCTGCCTTCGGCTCAGGTCATGATCTCAGGGTCCTGGGATCGAGCCCCTGCATCCAGCTCTCCGCTCAGCAGGGAGCCTGCTTCCCCCTCTCTCGCTGCCTGCCTCTCTGCCTACTTGTGATCTCTCTCTCTCTCTGTCAAATAAATAAACAAACAAACAAACTTTTTTTTCCTTTTCTTTCTTTCTTTCTTTCTTTCTTTCTTTCTTTCTTTCTTTCTTTCTTTCTTTCTTTCTTTCTTTCTTTCTTTCTTTCTTTTATTTTTTTTTAAAGATTTTATTTATTTGACAGTGAGAAACACAGCGAGAGAGGGAACACAAGCAGAGGGAATGGTAGTGGGAGAAGCAGGCTTCCTGCCGAGCAGGGAGCTCGATGCGGGGCTTGATCCCAGGACCCTGGGATCATGACCTGAGCCGAAGGCAGACGCTTAACGACTGAGCCACCCAGGTCCCCCTAAATAAAATAATCTTAAAAAAAAAAATATTTAGGACACAGAATCAACGGACCTTGATGATTAAGGGTATGTGTGTATGTGTGTGTGTTCAGAATCAAGGATTCTGTTCATGTTTTCAGCTTGAGCTGCTTCCATTTTTTTCCCCCTGAGTAGGCTCCATGCCCAACGTGGGGCTTGAACTCACGACCTCATGACCTTGTGACTGAGAATTGTATGCTCTACTAACTGAGCCATCTAGACGCCCCTCAGTTTGAGCTTTTGAGTGAAATTAGATTAATACAATCCTTCTGTGGAGATTCTTTATTGATATATTTATATATTTATAGCTGAATTAGACTAGCCTAAAAGCCTTAATCTCTACATGACCCATCAGGTAAACATGAGAAAGAACTAGAAATACAGATCTTGCTAGATGGACAAGATGAAGACCGCTCTCACCTATTCACACAAACATGATAATTTTCTAGTCATTAATAAAAGTTCTCTAGACATCGCTTGTACATCTGCTCTGGACTGAAGGAATGGGTCATTATGTAGACAACTGGTTCAGCTAGTCACATATTTATGGGATGCCCTCAGTGCCCATGTTACTAAGCTAAGTCCTTAGGGCAATTTGAAGAGTCATCAGCCCTGACTTGATTCCATTTGTATTGGAGAATGAGCCGTATTTATAGTACCTAGAAAAGGCTTTGTCACAATTCAGAGCTGTTAAGTAAGTGTTGAATCTTTGAGAAGATAGTAAGGTTTTCAGAAGCCCTGAGGAGGAAGCAGGATACAGAATTCAAACAGTTCGGGAAGTAGTCAAAGGGGTAGGGTGTATACTCTGGAAGGTGGTTCAATTTTAAGTCACTTTCTTAGAAAAAGTTGATGTGTTTGGGTTAGATTACTTTTACAACTGAGTTATGGAAAAATAGACCACAATAGGTTTGTTTCTATGTAGGATGCTTTATTGCTAGCCCACCTGTTTTAGTAAAACTCTTAAACTATGTAAAGTTTTATTTAATAATCTTAAAATGTTTTTCCTTATAATACTTGTTTTTTATAGGGAAAATGTAGTTCTTCCCCCCTTTTTATTTTTTTACAAATTTATACAAAATGATATGGAGGACTGAAGCAACTATCTGGGTAATTCAGCTTCCTACAATTTAGATAAAAATTGTAGGTAAGATTTTATATAAAATATCCACATAACTAAGGTACATATATAGTTTTTTAATTTGATTCTTCTATATAGTTGTCATAAGATTAGCATTGGGTCAGAGCTTTCTTTGTTTTTTTGTAAGTTTATTTATTTTAGTAATCTCTATACGCAATGTGGGGCTCGAACTCAAAATCCCGAGATCAAGAGTTACGTGCTTCTCTGACTGAGCCACCCAGGTGCCCCTGGGTTAGAGCTTTCAACGTGGCCTTGGTTGTCTTTCTCATTTTCCATTGTATTAATATAGACATTTTCCATATTGAAAAAAAGTTTGGAGTGTCTCCATTAGCCATTATAAAAATGCTTTGGTATTTGCATCTGATAATTAGGGAACTCTTGTTTCACTATCTAAAGACAAAGTCTCTATAATATTTAGACCATTCTTGTAACTCTTGATGGTGATAGTCAAATAATGATTCTTTACACTTTATATGAATTTCCTCATTCACTCTTTACAACAACCCTGCAATGTAAGCAGAAGATTGAAGATTGAAGTGTGGAACAGAGTGGTTAAGACACTTTTCCAAGGCTACATAACTGATAAGTGGCAAGACCAAGACTGGAGTTTGTGGAAGATTGGATTATTCAAAAGTACTCATTTTCACCCACAATGACAAGGAATGAGTATACTTACTTATCTCCCTTATGTTGGGTTTGGCTCTGTGACTTGCTCTGATCTCATGTTTGGTGGAGTGTGCTTTATCACTTGTTGCCTTTGAGGTTGGGCGTAGACTTGAATTGGCCAATGGATATTAGTGGAAGTGATGTAAGCAGAGGCTTGAAATGTGCTGCTGTGATTGATTTCATCCTCTTGCATTTCTGCCATTGTCATCAAAAGAACATGCCCCAGTTAACTCACTGATTCAAAGAGAAAGAGACCTGTTGAGCAGATCTATATCCAGCCAACACTGTGAAGTCAAGCCCAGCTGAGCCCAGCCTAGATTGGCAGAGCCACCCTAGCTCTGCTATAATGAGTGATGGTTGAGTAGAATAAGTGATTGTTGTTTTAAGCCACTGAGTTTAATGCAATTTGTTATGCAGCAGGAGCTAACCAATAAAGGACCTAAGCAGTTTAAATCTAAGAGCTGGCACTATTAATCACTATTCATGCATTGAATTTGAAATTATTCCTAAACTGACATTTCTAAAACAACTAAATCAAGAAGTGCCAGCGGTCTCAAAGGATCACTTCTGTTACAGTATATGGTAGCTATGATGATGGGGGTTGTGTGGGTGGCTCAGTGGGTTAAAGCCTCTGCCTTTGGCTCAGGTCATGATCTCAGGGTCCTGGGATCGAGCCCCGCATCAGGCTCTCTGCTCGGCGGGGAGCCTGCTTCCCCCTCTCTCTCTGTCTGCCTCTCTGCCTACTTGTGATCTCTCTCTCTCTGTCAAATAAATAAATAAAATCTTAAAAAAATAGATATGATAGAAGTATTCTTGGAAGTTATATGTCTTCATATCCTTTTCTCTCACTTCTTTTAAAAATTAAAATACAGATATTTGGTTTTACTTAATGTCCTGCTTATACAGCTTATATGTGCATTTCTTGGTCCTTAGCTTCCAGATGTAATCCACTTATGAGGTAGGGAACATGTCTGCCACTCTGAAACAATATCTGAGATGGATAAGTGAACACATTTTGAATGACACAAATGGTTCCCATCCACAGAAAAGCAATGACAGGGAAGGAAATGGAAAACTGGATACTTACAATAAAAATAACTAACAATGTGAAGAGGTTTGTTCTGCACTGATGGTCCAGAGATGTAAAATTTAGATAGAGATGTGGACAATAGCTATCTGAACAGTGACAGACTTTGTTTTTCACCTTTTAAGATGTTGATCTTATGCATTTAAAAAAGGGCTGAGCAAAGTGGAAAGCAGGTCAAGGTCTTGGTTTGAGCTGGCCTGTGTTCAGTCCCTGAAGCTTTAGGGCATAAAATAGCCTGGGAGATTATATAGTTTAGAAACTCAGGGTGACTGTCAAGCCGCCTCCTGTGGACCATACATTTATTTTGTGTGGTGTTTTGTAAAATAAATTCTGAGAGTTGGAATTTTTTGGGTATATGGGTGTTACAAATGTACTATCAGTCAAGGAGTTAATACATTTTTTCTTTAAATTTCAGGAACTCCCTTAGACTCTAGTGTACTGAGATGCATTATGACTCTTTCAGAAAGGGGTAGAACATGCCACATTTCCTAGGCTATTTGTTCTCAAACACTGTTCAAGGAATAAAATGATATAGGGCTAAAATGATATAGAACATACATTGGGGAATTTTGCTCTAATATACTTTGCTCTCTCTTTTTTTATTATGTTATGTTAGTCACCATACAGTACATCATTAGTTTTTGATGTAATGTTCCATGATTCATTGTTTGCATGTAACACCCAGTGCTCCATGCAATACATGCCCTCCTTAATACCCATCACCAGGAAAACCCAACCCCGCACCCCCCTCCCTTCTAAAACTCTTAGTTTGTTTCTTAGAGTCCATAGTCTCTCATGGTTCATCTCCCCCTCTGATTTCCCCCGTTCATTTTTCCCTTCCTACTCCTAATGTCCTCCATGCTATTCCTTATGTTCCACAAATAAGTGAAACCATATGATAATTGACTTTCTCTTCTTGACTTATGTCACTCAGCATAATCTCCTCCAGTCCCATCCATGTTGATGCAAAAGTTGGGTATTCATACTTTCTGTTGGAGGCATAATATTCCATTGTATATATGGACTATGTCTTCTTCATCCATTCGTCTATTGAAGGGCATCTAGGCTCCTTTCCTAGTTTGGCTATTGTGGACATTGTTGCTATGAACATTGGGGTACATACGGCCCTTCTTTTCACTACATCTGTGTCTCTGGGGTATATACCCAGTAGTGCAATTGCTGGGTCATAGGGTAGCTCTATTTTTAACTTTTTGAGGAACCTCCACACTGTTTTCCAATGTGGCTGCACCAACTTGCATTCCCACCAACAGTATAAGAGAGTTCCCCTTTCTCCACAACCTCTCCAACATTTCTCTTTTCCTGCCTTGTCAATTTTTGCCATTTTAACTGGTGTAAAGTGGTATCTCAATATGGTTTTGATTTGAATTTCCCTGATGGCTAATGATGTTGAATATTTTTTCATGTGTCTGTTAGCCATTTGTATGTCTTCTTTGGGGAAGTGTCCATGTGTTCTGCCCATTTTTTGGCTTGATTATTTGTTTTTTGGGTGTTGAGTTTGAGAAGTTCTTTATATATCTTGGAAATCAGCCCTTTGTAGTGCCATTTGCGAATATCTTCTCCCATTCCATGGGTTGCCTCTTTGTTTTGTTGACTGTAAACTTTACTATGCAGAAGTTTTTTATTTTGATGATGTCCTAAAAGTTCATTTTTGCTTTTGTTTCCCTTGCCCTTGGAGACGCGTCTTAAAGGAAGTTGCTGTGGCTGATGTCGAAGAGGTTACTGCCTATGTTCTCTTCTGGGATTTTGATGGATTCCTGTCTCACATTGAGATCTTTCACCCATTTTGAGTTTATCTTTGTGTATGGGGTAAGAGAATGCTTGAGTTTCATTCTTCTGTATATAGCTGTCCAGTTTTCCCAGCACCATTTATTGAAGAGACTGTCTTTTTCCCATTGGATATTTTTTCCTGCTTTGTCAAGGATTAGTTGACCATAGAGTTGAGGGTCCATATCTGGGCTTTCTATTCTGTTCCATTGATCTATGTGTCTGTTTTTGTGCCAGTACCATGCTGTCTTGGTGACCACAGCTTTGTAATAGAGCTTGAAATCAGATGATGTGTTGCCCCAAGGTTTGTTTTTCTTTCTCAACATTTCCTTGGCAACTCAGGGTCTTTTCTGGTTCCATACAAATTTTAGGATTGTTTGTTCCAGCACTTTGAAAAATACCATTGGTATTTTGATCGGGATGGCGTTGGAAGTATAGATTGCTCTGGACAGCATAAATGTTTTAATAATGTTTATTCTTCCAGTCCATGAGCATGAAATGTTTTTCCATCTTTTTGTGTCTTCTTCAATTTCTTTCATGAATGTTCTATAGTTCCTAGAGTGTAGATCCTTTACCTCTTTGGTTTGGTTTATTCCAAGGTATCTTATGGTTTTTGGTGCTATTGTTAATGGAATAGATTCTCTAATTTCTCTTTCTACAGTTACATCGTTAGTGTATAAGAAAGCAACTGATTTCTGTGCATTGATTTTGTATCCTGCCACATTACTGAACTGTATGATTTGTAGTAATTTGGGGGTAGAGTGTTTTGGGTTTTCCACATAAAGTATCATGTTATCTGCGAAGAGAGAGAATTTGACTTCTTTCTTTGCCAATTTGAATACTTTTATTTCTTTTTGTTGTCTGTTGCTGTTGCTAGGACTTATTGTACTATGATGAACAATAGTGGTGAGAGTGGACATCTTTGTCTTGTTCCTGATCTTAAGGGAAAGGGTCTCAGTTTTTCCCTACTGAGAATAATATTCGCTGTGGGCTTTTCATAGATGGATTTTATGAAATTGAGGAATGTTCCTTCTATCCCTACACTCTGAAGAGTTTTAATCAGGAATGGATGCTGTATTTTGTCAAATGCTTTTTCTGCATTGAGAGGACCATGTGGTCCTTGTCTCTTCTCTTATTTGTGTGTTCTTTCACACTGATTGATTTGTGAATGTTGAGCAACCCTTGCATCCCAGGGGTAAATCCCAGCTGGTCGTAGAGGGTAATCCTTTTAATGTAGTGTTGGATTCTATTAGCTAGGATCTTGTTGAGAACTTTGGCATCCATATTCATCAGAGATATTGGTCTGAAATTCTCCTTTTTGATGGGGTCTTTGCCTGGTTTGGGAATCAAGGTAATGCTGGCCTCATAGAGAGAGTCTGGAAGTTTTCCTTGTTTCTGTTTTTTGAAACAGCTTCAGAAGACTAGGTATTATTTTTTCTTTGAATGGTAAAATTCCCAAGGGAATCCATCGGGTCCTGGACTCTTTTTTTGGGAGTTTTTTTTTTAATTTAATTTATTTATTTGACAGAGAGAGAGATCACAAGTAGGCAGAGAGGCAGGCAGAGAGAGAGGGGAAGCAGGTTCCCCGCCGAGCAGAGAGCCTGATGTGGGGCTCGATGCCAGGACCCCGAGATCATGACCTGAGCCAAAGGCAGAGGCTTTAACTCACTGAGCCACCCAGGTGCCCCTTTTGGGAAGTTTTTGATCACTGCTTCAGTCTTGCTAGTGGTTATTGATCTATTCAGGTTGTCAGTTAATTCCTTTTTCAGTCTTGGTAGTTTATAGGTTTCCAGGAATGCATCCATTTCTTCCACACTGCTTAATTTATTGGCATATAGCTGTTGATAGTAATTTCTAATGATTGTTTCTATTTCCTTGGTGTTAATCATAATTTCTCCCCTTTCATTCATAATTTTATTAATTTGGGTCCTTTCTCTTTTCTTTTGGATAAGCCTGGCCAGTGGTTTATCGATCTTATTAATTCTTTCAAAGAACCAGCTTCTAGTTTCGTTGATGTGTTTTACTGTATTTCTGGTTTCTAATTCATTCATCTCTGCTCTAATTGTAATTATTTCCCCTCTCGTGCATGGGTTAGACTTAATTTGTTGTTGATTCTTGAGTCCTTTAAGGTGTAAAGATAGTTTGTATATTTGGGATTTTTTTTTTTTTTTTTTTTTTTTGAGTGAGGCTTGGATGGCTATGTATTTCCCCCTTAGGATAGCCTTTGCCATATCTCATAGGTTTTGGATCAATGTGTTTTCATTCTCATTGGTTTCCATGAATTACTTAAGTTCTTCTTTGATTTCCTGGTTGACCCAAACATTCTTGAGCAGGATGGTCTTTAGCTTCCAAGTGTTTGAATTTCTTCCAAATATTTTCTTGTGATTGAGTTCTAGTTTCAAAGCATTTTTCTTTTAAAGATTTTATTTATTTGACAGAGAGAAACACAGCGAGAGAGGGAACACAAGCAGAGGGAATGGTAGTGGGAGAAGCAGGCTTCCTGCTGAGCAGGGAGCCCGATGCGGGGCTCGATCCCAGGACCCTGGGATCATGACCTGAGCCGAAGGCAGAAGCTTAACGCTGAGCCACCCAGGCACCCCTGGATGTATCTTTAGGTTCAAAATGAGTGTTTTGTAGACAGCATATGGATGGGTCCTGTCTTTTTATCCAGTCTGCAACCCTGTTCTGCTTTATGGGAGCGTTTAGGCCATTCATGTTGAGAGTGATTATTGACAGATATGATTTTATTGTCATCATGTTGCCTGTGAAGTCCTTGTTTCTATGGATTGTCTCTGTATATTTCTGTTCTTTATAACTCTTGGGGTCTTTCTCCATTTATAGAACCCCCCTTAATATTTCTTGCAGGGTCAGCTTAGTGGTCATATATTCTTTTAGTTTTTGCCAGTCCTGGAAGGTCTTTATCTCTGCATCCATTCTTAGTGACAGACTTCCCAGGTAAAGAATTCTTGGCTGCATGTTCTTCTCATTTAGTACCCTAAATATGTTTTGCCAGCCCTTTTTGGCTTGCTAAGTCTCTGTGGACAGGTCTGATGTTATTCTGATGTTCCTCCCTTTGTATGTAAGGAATCTCTTCCCCCTAACTACCCTTAAGATGGTTTCCTTTGTTCTGAGATTTGCAAGTTTTACTATTACATGCAGGGGCATTGATTTGTTCTCCTTGATCTTGGGAGGGGTCTTTTCTGCCTCTAGGACATGAATGCTTGTTTTGTTCCCCAGATTAGGGACATTCTTGGCTATGATTTGCTCAAATATATTCTAGTCCTCTTACTCTCTCCACTCCCTCATGGATCCCATCAGTTCTGACATTGCAACATTTCATGATGTCATTTATTTCTCTAATTCTGTTTTCATGGATTTTAAGCTGTTTCTTCCAGGCCTCCTCCTGTTCCTTCTTTTCTATCAGTTTGTCTTCTAGATCACTAATTCCTTCTTCTGCCTTGTTTACCCTAGCTGTTAGAGTATCTGTATTAGATTGGATCTCACTGATGGCATTTTTAAGTTCTACCAGATCAGCTCTCATTTCTGCCCTTAGAGAATCTATGTTGCCTTTAATAGTTTTCTCCATCGTAGCTATTGTCTGCATAACTGTTACCCTGAAGTCTATTTCTGACAGCATGCTTATATCCATATCTTAGTTCTGTGTCTGAGGTCACAGTCTCTGAGGTTTTCCTATGTTGGGGGATCCTCCTCTTAGTCATTCTGTTGAGCAGTGGTTGAGGGAATATGCAGAGTCCAAATTATTGACCAGAACTGAAATAAGATGTACCTGTTTTATAGGGACCTTAGGGTTGTAGGCCTCTTATTCTTCCAGCCTGTTTTCTGGGGCAGCAGCCAGCTGTACTGTTACTCATGCAACCCTGTTTGGACAGCATTGCCCTGCCACCCCACCCTGTGGGGGTGATGGGCTCAGTGACAACCAGGTTTTTGGGGCTTTTGTTCTCTGGTGGCTTTCTCTGGCAGCTTTCTGCATCTCCCCCGAGAGTCAGAGCAGAAGTGACCATATCTGTACCTCTGTCTCAGAACAGAGAGATTGCAGTCTGCCCCTCAGTGAGCTCTCCAGTCCACACTGCCCCCGCTTCTGTCTGTGCTGTCAAGAACTGCAGTGTCCTGGGTTATGTACCCCACAGCAGCACTCCCAGCTCTTGCTTCCAGATCCAGGCATGTCTCTGCCCTTTGTGCCTCTAAAACTGCCAGCTGCCCCCAGTTCACACATGTGCCACAGATCCAGGATTCAGTCTGCGGAGCTGCCCTAAAGTCCTTTCCCCACCACTACTGATACCAGTCTGCAAGTTTGTGCCCGGTCCCTAGTGCAGGAGGCTTTTGTGCTTCGGTGGCACAGGATCCCGGAGGCTCCCTCTCCCTTCTGTTTATCTTCCAGTATCTGCCTGTAGAATCGTGGCTCCCTGCTTCATACCTTGAGACCTCCAGCCTGAAATATTCTGTTAGTAGGGACCAGATATATCTTCTTACATCACAGGTTGATTTTTTGGGTATTCAGAATGGTCTGGTTCAATTCAATCCAGCTCAATTAAGGGGACTGGTTAGGGTCCTCTATGCTGCTACCATCTTTGCCCCTCTCCTCTAATGTACTTCTCTAATGACACTGGCCTACCATATTCTCATAATATCCAGTGAAATAGCAAGAGAATGAGTTCTATTGGCCAGACTCTTCTTGATGTAAAAGGAGAGCCTGCCTATGTAAATTTGCATGGTAGTGAGTGAGATGTGGGTTTTGGCAGCTGACTGCATGGGATCAAATTCTGGCTTTACCATTTACTAATGGTATAAGCTTGGGTGTCTATGCCTCGGTCTTCTCATCTGTAAATACGAATGATAATTAAAGTACTCAACTCATAAATTTGTTGTGAGGATTTGAGATAATAAGTGAGGAGCACTTATTGTCGTGGTTACATATGGTTGATGCTCAGTACATAGTATCTTAAATTATCATTATTATATATCTGATAAGGGACTTGTATCCAGAATAAATAAAAAGATCTTGAAACTCAATAATAAAAAGACATAATCCAATTACCCAGTTGAAAGATGGGCAAAGGATTTGAATAGACATTTCTCCAAAGAAGGTATACAGGTGGCCAATATGCACATAACAAGATGCTCAATCGTCAGGAAAATGCCAGTCAAAACCACAGTGAGATACCACTTCACTCTCGCTAGGATGGCTAAAACAAAACAAAACAAAAAGACAAACAACTGATAGTAACAAATGCTTGGGAGGATGTGGAGACATTGGAACCCTCATACATTGCTGGTGGGAATGTAAAATGATGGTATAGGTTTTTTGGAAAACACTTCGGCAGTTCCTAAAAAGTTAAACATAGAGTTACTTTTGGAGTCAGTTCCACTTTTGGAATCAAATTCCACTTCTAGGCATATACCCAAGAAAAATAAAAGCATACATTCACAACTTTCGTGAAAAAAAAAAAAAAAAAAAAAAAGCATACATTCACACAAAAACTTGCACATGTAATGTTATACAGCATTATTCATAATAGCCCCAAAGTCCATCAAGATGAATGGATAAAGGAAATGTGGTCTCTCCATACAATGGAATATGATTCAGACGTAAAAAGGAATGTGGTACTGATGAATGCTACACCATGGATGAACCTTGAAAACATTCTAAGTGAAAGAAGCCAGTCACAAAATAGGCCACATATTGTGTTAGTCTATTTATTTGAAATACCCAAAACAACCAGATCTGTAGGATAGGAAATAGATGAGTGGTTGCCTAGGATTGGTTGGGGCTGGTGTTTGGAGGGGAGTGACTGCTAATGGGTTTTGTTTTAGGTGGATAAAGATGTTCTAAAGTTAAATTGTGGTAATAGTTGTATAAATTCGTGCCCATAGCAGACACATTGAATTACACACTGTGAATGGGTGACTTGCATGGCATGTGAATTATTTATCAGTAAAACTGTTAAAAATTATAATTATTACTACTAAGAAGAATGGCCGGCACTTGGTTGTAGGACTTACTGATTTATAGAAATGTCTAGGATCTTTCGGAACCCTTCCATAGCTGTTAATTGTGCTGCGGAACTAAGACTTTCCATTGAGGTCTGAAATATGAGTTGGAATGGCTGGGAAGTTGCTCCCCCTCACTATGATTTTGGTAGAGCTTTGTGGTGAGGCCTTTGTCTGATTATAGTCTAGGCATCTGGTTGCTAAAATGATGACGGAAGATGTGGATGAGGTTAAATTCATAGCCCATGGAGATAACCAGATGTCCCACTCCCTGGCCAGAGAATTTGTTTTCATGTGCACATTGGCCTTGGAGGGATTTGTCTTGTAGAGTCCACAGCTGGGAAGTGATTCTCTCTTTTCAGTTTGGTTATAAGGTCAGCTCCTCTTTATGTTTTTGGAAGTGAGCTCATCTTATCTGTTTTATAAAACAGAATGTAAAATTACTTCTTTTCAACCAGCTAGCTGCATAGCTGGGCAAAGTATGGTTTTAGATTTCACATTCAGGATTAGATTTTTTTCTTTTTCTTTATGATTCTCTCCCCTCCCTTCTCTCACCCCCTCCCTTTTTTCCTATTCCTGCCCCACTCAAACGCATTCTTTTATACTGAACTATTTGAGGGATTGTTGTAGACATCATGGCCTTTTACCCCTAAACACATCATCTACCTAAGCACAGTGTAACTATGACCCTGGAAGTGTAACATTCATAAAACACTAGTATGAGGATACAGACCATATTAAAATTTTCTGAGTTAGGTTGGGAACATTTCCTCTTTGTTTTGATGGCTTTTCTAGAACCTCCAAGTCTTATTTAGATGGGCTGTCTTTGTGCTTATACAATAATATTATCATTTTTTATTCACCTGCTCTTTCTCTGCTAGGCTATGAGTTCCCAGATCTGCTCATAGTTGAGATTCATCACAGACTTCAGTACCACCCACTCTGCTCTCATTGCCTCATGGTGTGCCATGTGGTAGCCATGTGCCGTGGTGTGCCACCTGTGGTAGATGCTTGACAAATGCATGGGGAATGGGGTTGAATTGAATACTGCCAGCCAGGGTGCATGTTCTAGAGATATACATTGATATTTCTGAGTGTCTGCTTTTTAAAAAAGGTTTTATTTGTTTATATTAGAGAGAGAATGTGAGCGGGGAAGGAGCAGAGGGGGAGGTAGAGCAAGGAGGGGAAAGAACCTCAGGCAGACTCTGTGCTGAACTCAGAGTCTGACACAGGGCTTGGTCTCATGACCCCGAGATTGTGACCTGAGCCAAAACCAAGAATTGGATGCTTAACCGAATGAGTCACCCTGGAGCCCCTGAGTGTCTACTTTTAAAACTCACTGTGAGTTACCATTGACCACTCTTGGTTTTTTGCCATTAATCTTTTATACCATGCATCTTTTTTACTATACTTATATGATCTTTGGTGTAATTTTTGACAGCTCATGAAGTATTGGAGGTAGAAAGGGAATAAGAGCTATGACTTAAGTGGAAGAGAATGAGATGCTAGTTCAACTCAGAGGAAGTTGGTACTTTTGGGCTGTGTTGGTGACAAAACCAAAAAGTCACCAGTACTTTTGAGCAGCTCAGGTTACAGTTTGCCTGCCTGCCTGCCTGCCTTCCTTCCTTCCTTCCTTCCTTCCTTCCTTCCTTCCTTCCTTCCTTCCTTTCTTTCTTTCTTTCTTTTTCTTTCTTTCTTTCTTTCTTTCCTCCCTCCCTTCCTTCCCTCCCTCCCTCCCTCCCCCTCCCTTTCTCCCTCCCCCCCTCCCCCCTTTCTTTGTTTCTCTCTCTCTTTCTTCTTTTTTTTTATGTTTTAATACCAGAATGGTTTTGGGATCAGATCAGACAAAAAGCCAAAGATCCCAAAGGCCTTAAACTTTAGTCCTGATTGGCAAGAGGAGTTGCCATGGGTAATCATGGTGGTTGTCAGGTTATCTGTTCTGCCTTGTTAGGAAACCTGCAGGACTGTGACATTTTAAAGGCCTGTCAAGTTTACTAGATCCAAGAGCCATAGTTTTGTCATTTAAATTATGCTTTAAGGACAAAGGTGATGAAGGAGTTCAAGACAAAGAAAATCTCTCAGCTCACATTTGGGAGCACTTAAGTATCTCATGTAACTCACTGTGACAGGATACTCAAGAGTAAAGTTAAGGAAAAGAATGATTATGAGTTCAGAATCTCTGAAGTGTCAGAATCCAGGTCAGTAGAAACTAAAATTCAGTATTTTCAAGTTGTTGGCTATAGGGGTGCCTGGGTGGCTCAGTCATTAAGCATCTGCCTTCGGCTCAGGTCATGATCCCAGGGTTCTGAGATCAAGCCCCGCATTGGGCTCCCTACTCAGCGGGAGGAATGCTTCTCCCTCTCCCACTCCCCCTGCTTGTGTTCTCTCTCTTGCTCTCTCTCTGTCAAACAAATAAATAAAATCTTAAAAAAAAAGATAGATCTTGGATATCAGCCCTTTGTCTGTAGTGTCATTTGCTAATGTCTTCTCCCATTCCGTGGGTTGCCTCTTTGTTTTGTTGACTGTTTCCTTTGCTTGCAGAACCTTTTTTTCTTGATGAAGTCCCGAAAGTTCACTTTCGCTTTTGTTTCCTTTGCCTTTGGAGACATGTCTTGAAAGAAGTTGCTGTGGCCAATGTCAAAGAGGTTACTTACTGCCTATGTTCTCCTCTAGGATTTGGATAGATCCTACCTCACGTTGAGGTCTTTTATCCATTTCAAGTTTATCTTTGTGTATGGTGTTAGAGAATGGTCGAGCTTCGTTCTTCTATACATAGCTGTCCAATTTTCCTAGCACCATTTATTGAAGAGACTATCGCTTTTCCACTGGATATTTTTCCTGCTTTGTCGAAGATTATTTGACCATAGAGTTGTGGGTCCGTATCTGGACTCTCTACTCGGTTCCACTGGTCTATGTGTCTGTTTTTGTGCCAGTACCATGCTGTCTTGGTGATCACAGCTTTGTAGTAAAGCTTGAAATCAGACAATGTGATGCCCCTAGCTTTGTTTTTCCGTTTTGGTTTTGGAAGGGAGTGGGTGGGGGTTTGGGTGAGCCTGGAGGTGGGTATTGAGGAAGGCACATATTGCACGGAGCACTGGGTGTGGTGCATAAACAATGAATTTTGGAACACTGAAAAAATAAAATAAAATTTAAAAAAATGATAAAAAACAAAACAAAATGTTGGCTACAGCTTGAAGGAGAGTCAGGCCTATTTACTTACTTCAGTGACCCTACCTGACACAATTTATTCATCTTCATCAAGTGGTTATGTTGTGATACA
>CM053612.1:85520963-85539170 GCA_028646535.1 Procyon lotor | reverse complement strand
GTAGGTGGGAACGCCGAGAGTTGCTGGGGATTTGAACATTTCTTTCACAACACTGTGCAGGAAGTGGTTTCTCATTTTCCTTTGAGTTGATGTTCCTAGTAATAACATTCACATACTAGGATGGAGGCCGTTGTTTAGCTGTCACCCCCATACTTAGTCATACCATTGATCTGACATCAGAAAGTACTTATCCTATTGATCTAGTGTCAGATGGGTGGAATAAGAGTAATAATGGTCCTTGATTGACAGCTCAAGTTGACAGATTATCAAGTCGCATTTTCCCACAGCCAAACTGCTGACAGGCTTGGAAGTTTTCCTTGCCCACACAGATCCCCTTGACCTTTAACTTCTTGTTACACGTGCTAAATCCAGTTCTCATTTGGATTGGAATGCTCCCAATTCAGCTTATTTCAGAAGCACAGATGGAGAGTTTAGAATGATCTAAACTTAGCTGAGAGTATTACACATATGAGGTAAACAGCAAATATTTAATGAGTAAGTAGGCAAATGTAAATGTATGGGTTGTGTACCAAGAGAGGTGGTCAGTTGACAGTTGACCATGGCATCTCAGGTATTCAGAGGTAGACTGTCACAGCAGCTGGGACCAACTTGTGTTAGCCATGACAAATAGGTTAGCTGCAGCACCGATCAAAATAAGGAGGGGAGGCAGGTCCTTATGTGGCTTGAAATCAGGGGTGCCCTTTAGCTTTATGGTTTAAGGACTTACTCCACTGTGTCTTATTTAATTTAATTTAATTTAATTTATTTTTTTCAGTGTTCCAAGATTCATTGTTCATGCACCACACCCAGTGCTCCATGCAATACATGCCCCTCCTTAATATCCTCCACTAGGCTCACCCCTCCCCCACCCCCTCCCCTCCAAAACCCTCAGTTTGTTTCTCAGAGTCCACAGTCTCTCATGCTTCGTCTCTCCCTCTGATTTCCCCCAATTCACTTTTCCTTTCCTTCTCACAGTGTCCTTCATGTTATTCCTTATGCTCCACACGTAAGTGAAACCATATGATAATTGACTCTCTGTGTTTGACTTACTTCACTCAGCATAATATCCTCCAGTCCCGTCCACGTTGATAGAAAAATTGGGTATTCATCCTTTCTGATGGCTGAGTAATATTCCATTGTATATATGGACCACACCTTCTTTATCCATTCGTCTGTTGAAGGGCTTCTTGGCTCTTTCCAGTTTGGCGTTTGTGGCCATTGCTGCTATGAACATTGGGGTACATGTGGCCCTTCTTTTTTTTTTTTTTTAAAGATTTTATTTATTTGACAGAGAGAAACACAACGAGAGAGGGAACATAAGCAGAGGGAATGGTAGCGGGAGAAGCAGGCTTCCTGCTGAGCAAGGAGCCCGATGTGGGGCTCGATCCCAGGATGCTGGGATCATGACCTGAGCCGAAGGCAGACGCTTAACGACTGAGCCACCCAGGCGCCCCACATGTGGCCCTTCTTTTCACTACATCTGTATATTTGGGGTAATACCCAGTAGTACAATGGCAGGGTCATAGGGTAGCTCTATTTTTAATTTCTTAAGGAATCACACTGTTTTTCAGATTCATTGTGTCTTCTTGAACCAGAAGCGACCACAGGGAATTTGTGAGACATATATAATTTCTGCCTCCCCTCAGTCTGACTGAAGCAAAATCTGCTTTTTACCAAGATTCCCAGGTGATTCTCATTAAATTTTGAGAAGCACTGGTTTAAGAGTTTCATTCCTTTGCCCCTTTTTTTTAAGTAGGCTCCACACTCAGTGCAGAGCCCAATGTGGAGTTTGAACCTGAGACCCTGAGATCAAGACCTGAGATGAAGTCAAGGGTCAGTTGCCCAACCGACTGAGCCACCCAGGCACCCCGAGTTACATCCCTCTTAAGATGCAAATATGTTGGGGTGCCTGGCTGGCTCATTTGGTAGAGCATCTGACTCTTGATCTCTGGGTTGTGAGTTTAAGCCCCATGTTGAGTATAGAGATTACTTAAGTAAATAAAACTTAAAAAAAAATGCAAATATCTTAAAGCGGAATCCTTCTTGGGGCTGTAGGAGTTTACACTCTGGGTCCTTGGTCCTTAACCTCCAGGTGTGACCTTTAGAAGGTCAGAGTTCTTAGCTGTGAGGAACGAAACATTTTTGGGCTGATCAGAGTAGTTGATTAGAAAGACTATTTCATAGCTCTCAGAATGATTGGGAAGGATGGAGAACCAGGTTGAGAAACCACAACAAGGGCTGCTGGTGGTCTGCTAGGACCTCAGCTGAAGCTGCACCACACAACCAGTTTGGCGAGGACCTTCATGGCTGCCACCGTCACCAAGGCCACTGCTGGCACCACGAGGCAGTGGGGTGCTGGAGCCAGTTTGTCTCAGCTTGGGAGGGCCAGTTACCTGCCTTTCTTCCCAATTTGCCATTCAGTGATGTCCAGTTCATCCGGAAGCTTGGTATCAGCTGTGCCGGAAGTCACTGCACCATGGAAATCTAGGAATGCTGCAGATCATGGCTTTGTTTTTGAGAGCTGGGTTAGCAGTACACCACTGCACTGAGTCCATTACTGGTACCACTGCCTCTGCTTCCTCTGAAAGCTGGCTCTCGCGGCTGTGGCTGAGTCCAGATGGATATCTGCCTGTCCCCCTGCCTTTTTGCTCTCAACAGCCTGAGGAAAATGTCATTTGACCTGGGTCTAGATCAGTGTTTCCTACCTTCGGCTGCCCAGTGGAATTAACCGGAGAACTCTAAACGTTACTAATGCTGGGCTTCCAACCGCAGAAATTCCGATTTGATTTGTTTGGGGGAGGGATTCTCAAAATGTAGTCCCTGGACCTGTGGCGTGAGCATCACTTGGCAACTTGCTAGAAATGCCACTTTCCGGGCTCTGCCTGAGACCTGCTGCACCAGAAACTCTGGAGGTGAGGCCCTGATGTCCTAAGTCCCCCAGATGGTTCTGACGGAGCTCGAGTTGGAGGACCAGTGGTCTGGGGTGAGGTGTGGGCTTCTGGACTTTAAGAGGAATTTCCGGGTGGTTCAGAAGTGTAGCCATGGTTGAAAACCCCTGGGTTAACAACTTTTAAAGGGCCCCACTTGTCTGCCTTTGCTTTAGGGATGGCAGATGATTATTTCCGGGAGAAAGACCTCTTCACAGAATGGTAGGCTGGGATTAAATAACGTCTGGAATCCACATTTGCGGTGAAGATGAGTAAATTCCAATTTGGACTCTCAGAAGTCACACTTATGTGTCCTCTAATGACACTCTTCTATGGGCTTGTCAATAGAATACTGCATTGGAAAGGATTTCACTTGGTAGTTTCTAAACTTTCTGACTCTTAGGTCAGAATCACATGGGGTATTGGTGAGAACACAGAATTTTTGGACTCACCTTGTACTTGGTCAACTTCTGGGGGTGGCATTGGGTAGAGCCTGGCCAGCTATCTTTATAACAAGTTCCCCATACTGTTCTCAGCGGCACCTCTTGAAACCACTGAATTAATGTGGGGAGGAGGTGGGGCCTGACATTTATGACTTAAATGCCAAGAGAACCATTTTTGGTCTGGAGCTGATTCTGTGTATACTGCTCATAAAGCCCTTATAAAAATAAAAACCAGTAGATTCTAACAAACTCCTGAGGATAGTAGAAAACTTGGCAATTCTAGAGGAGCATTCTACATGCTCTTGGATTTGAAAACAACGAAAACGTATACAAACTCAGAATCTTTGGGTTCTATTGTTTATGAGTGTATTTGACCTTGTGTTAAGATAACAGGGGAGAGAAACATAAAGAAGCAACTGTATTTTCATTTCAGTTTTTATTGGGTTTAGTAAAATGTATTATTAAAATTTATATTCTGTGTACTTTTGGATTGTAGCAAAAAACCTGTGGCAAGACTCCTTGGAGAGGGTTGTACTGAATAGATCTTTTTTTTTTTTAATGTTATGTTAGTCACCATATAGTACATCATTAGTTTTTGATGTAGCATTCCATGATTCACTGTGCTCCATGCAAAACATGCCTTCCTTAATATCCATCACCAGGCTAACCCATCCCCCTACCCCCTCCCCTCTAAAACCCTTAGTTTGTTTCTTGGAGTTCACAGTCTCTCATGGTTGTCTCCTCCTCTAATTCCCCCCCTTCACTTTTCCCTTCCTTCTCCTAATGTCCTCCATGCTATTCCTTATGTTCCATAAATAAGTGAAACCACATGACAATTGACTTTCTTTGCTTGACTTATTTCACTCAGCATAATCTCCTCTAGTCCCATCCATGTTGATGCAAAAGTTGGGTATTCATTCTTTCTGATGGCTGAGTAATATTCCGTTGTATATATGGACCACGTCTTCTTTATCCATTTGTCTGTTGAAGGGGATCTCTGCTCTTTCCACAGTTTGGCTATTGTGGACATTGCTGCTGTGAACATTGGGGTACATGTGGCCCTTCTTTTTACTACATCTGTATCTTTGGGGTAAATACCCAGTAGTGCAATTGCTGGGTCATAAGGTAGCTCTATTTTAAAATTTTTTGGGAACCTCCACACTGTTTTCCAAAGTGGCCATACCAACTTGCATCCCCACCAATATTTGTAAGAGGTTTCCCCTTTCTTCACATTGTACTGGGTAGATCTCATCACTGTTTTAAAATTAGAAATGATACATTCCTGATTTCAGAAACATGGCTCTCTTTGGCTCTTTCTGACAATTTTGAAAGCTAGGTACATTTATACCCAAGATGAGGAAAGCCAAGGAATTAAGTATATTGCCTATACTCTTAAGTGATGAACCTGGAATTTGAATGTAGGGTTTTTTTTTTTGTTTATTTAATGTAACTGTTAAGCTCAGGATTTCCTCCCTCTACCATTTTGTGATTGAAAAAGAATAACCTTGGAAGTTTTTTTGTAGCAAGTTGGTGGAAGTCACGCTGTGGGAAGGAACCAAGGCAGAACGAAGGCAATAGAGATGAGCTAGTTGATCAGAAGGCCAAACGAGGTTATTTTGTTCTCCATTGGTTTAAGCAGAGTCAGTAAACCATCAGGGACTGTGAAAGAGATGAGCTGACAGCTGTGGAAATAATCCTGGATGCAGTTTTAATGCTAACTGGCTGCTGGTCCCTGGAGGTGCAAAGTCCAAGAAAGGTTCAGGCCGAGTTGGTCAGCTAAGGCCTGGGGAAGGAATTATATTTAGATTAAGCAGTGATTGGTTACACTTGGAAGGTCTGAAAAAATGAAGAAGCTTTTTTTTAAAAAAAAAAAAGAGAAGGTTGTAAATTTTGAAAAGCGTTGACACTGTTTTCTCTTTGAGTTAAGTAAGATAAGTAAGTATGATATTATTTTATGGAGAGGAAAGTGAGCTTTAAGAAGGTTCTGGAATTTACCCAAGGTCAGAGATGACAGAATAGCAGAGCTGACTGGAATTTTCCAATTCTTTCTCACACCACAGTACTTAAATATATGTTTTAAGGGGTTTGTTATGGAATTTAATGATATGGGATTTGTTAATAGTTAAATCTTTTTAGAAATTATATATATATTTTATATTCATTGGTGCTCATGCTAAGCTTAATGTTTATGCTCAGTGATTTAAATAAGACTTTATTGATGCCTGGGGCCAAGTCCAGAGA
Source organism: Procyon lotor (assembly GCA_028646535.1). Lineage (NCBI taxonomy): Eukaryota > Metazoa > Chordata > Mammalia > Carnivora > Procyonidae > Procyon > Procyon lotor. The sequence continues at coordinate 85,533,559 of CM053612.1, read as the reverse complement.
TTCTGATTTAGTTGGAGTGAGGTGTGGTCTGGGGTCTGGGATTTGGGATTCTTAGAAGGTGATTCTGATAGGCAGTAAAGTAAGAACCAGTAGACTGGAAAACTCACCCATTCTTAGTCTATTATCTTGTCTTTGCCCTCTTTTGGGAACATGTTTGGGAACATGAGGCTATAAACAATGCAGCCTCATTAATCTGTTAGCATAGGAGTAGACCAAGGAGTGGCCTGGCTAACTCACACTTCTCAATGGGAAACGTACATTTCACACTCACTCGGTCAAATTTTGAGGCTAGCCTTGTCCTTGATTCATCCAGACACCTTCTTGAGCCTGCCATACTTAAAATTCAGATGGTGGCTAATTTCCACCATCATCACTGAGGCTTTTATTTGCTCTTTTTTTTTTTTTTAAAGTTTTTATTTATTTGACAGAGAGAGACACAGCGAGAGAGGGAACACAAACAGAGGGAATGGTAGCGGGAGAAGCAGGCTGCAGGGAACCTGATGTGGGGCCCGATCCCAGTACCCCGGGATCAGGACCTGAGCCAAAGGCAGATGCCTAACGACTGAGCCACCCAGGCGCCCCTTATTTGCTCTTCTAATGCCATAGCACTTGAGACCTTGTCTTGGTGAGAGACGTTAGTGAATGCAATAAGATGTCGTTCTTGAATTTTTACAAATGTATTTATGTTTCAGTTTCAACACCTTGTCAAATGGAGAGAACAGCACCAACATCTTAGAGCTGGTGAGGAAGTTAGATGGGATGAATTTATGCCAGTCAGCTAGAACCCTTGGTGACACCAAGTAGCTCTTCCTAAGTGCTGGCTATCACAGCTAATCGCCTGGCTTTGGTTTCTTCAGGACTTAGGCTCAACTAAGACATTCAAGAACTCAAACATCAACCAGATTGGAAGATCTTATTCTTTTTTTTTTTTTTTTGGAAGATCTTATTCTAATGAGTAGTTGGTTGGTGTGCAAAAGAATGGTATAAACTGGGTTCAGATGCAACATATATGTTAATTGCTATTCTTTCCAATAGAGGACGTGGGGTATTTTGTGGATCTGAAACCACATTAGCCAGAATTGAGCTTATTTACCCACATATTCTCAATATGAAATCCACTCGCAGTCTAGACTTCCAATAAAAATAACAGTAGGTAAATTTTTCATTGAGATCTGAATTAGTCGGCATTTGAGCTGCATAGACATCAGCTTAGAGGCCTCGTGTTTGTGTTAACTCTAGTCCTTTCCCTTACAGGATCGTTGCCCCTTCCTGGAAGATCTGCTCACAGCTGTCAGGTAATTTTTAGCTCAATTCTACTTTAGGTACATTATTATTAATTTTCTAAGTGTGCTCTTTTCTTGGCAAAAGAGGCCCATTTTAAATGTGTCCTTTGGGTATCTGAATAAGATTGACTTTTCATCTCCTAAAAGTAAGGGCAAGGAGAAATCGATAAATATTTCCTTTTGGACTTGCATGCTTTTCTTCTGAGACTCCATGGCAGTAAATACAGAAACCTAGAACAACAACAAAAAGCACCATTGCATCATGTGTCTTGTCACGTTCTCCTCACCCCTACACCTGATTTCAAATGTAAATTGCATGGCATTTAGCGCTAATGAAAATACTCTAGTGAAGGAAATTGTTAAGATATTTTGGTGCTCCCGTAGGGGTAATATTAAAACCCCCCATTACTAGCATCTTGCTCTGAGAAGACAAAAATGTGCACTGAGACTACAAAAGCCCTGTTGGCATCTAAATGGGGGCCAATTAATTTGCTGTTATCAACATATGGGTTTACGAGGAGATGTGAAAGCAGGACCCAGGAAAGCTATTGAGATCCCCGTATTGCGGGGCTCCTTGACCCTGGATTTTCAATGCTTGCTTAATCATGGCATTCTGCTTTCTATTTATTTATACAGTTGCCTCAATGAACAAATTAATAATTATACAGCACATTGACAAACATGCCGGGTAATATTTGCCAGATTTTAAATTAATTTAATTCAAGGGCCACTTCATTTACAGGATTCATCCGCACATCAGGCATCAGCCCTTACCTCGTTGCTATTCATGCTACACCAAGATTTTTCGTTTCCCCCCTTCCTTTCTTCTCTGCAGACAAAGACAGCACAACTTGCCATGCCAAATAAATAGACACTAACAGACAGGTGGAAGACAGATAGATGACAGACAAATAGGAATATAGATAAATGCACAGATGACATAAATTCAGAAGGAAGGATAATAGCTGTTACCATGCTATGTGGAAAACAATTAGATTCAACTAAATTCTTGTATTTGTTTTCTCTTTAGCTCCAATTTGCAATTTATCTTCTCTTGTTTCACACCCACAGACCTTCTTTACAATTTATAGACTGGAAATTCAAACAAATAGCTTATCGTTCCAGAAATGCTCACTCTTCTTGGAAACAGAAAAACCATGGAAAAATGGAACTTTGTGGGCTTGGGCAGCCAAGCAAATTTCTGGTTGCTCTGTATAGTAGTGAGGTTTGAATAGGAGTCTGAGTGAGAGTGGATTACATTGAACGGGTCAGTTACCTTTAGAAAAATGGCAAAAATTACACTTGTAGCTAAACGTGAAACCTTGGCTAATAGGAAGGGGTGACACCGTGGAATTAGTAATTCTGTTTTCATGTATATGCTTTCACTCTGTATGTTAGTATGTAAAAATATTGACTGATCCTGGGTTTCTGCCCTTATAGGAAGGGCTGGATGTCGGGGGTCTTCTCGTGTATTCATGGGCAGTAATAAAATCTAATGGTCCTAAGAGCTTAGCTCGAATAAGAGAACTGCAAACCAGATCCCATTTGAGGGTTTACAAATTATTTCTCATGGTACTCATGCTCTAATATTTGGGACATTAGCTAGTCATAGTTGGCTTACAGGCTTTATAAGCACATATAAACCAGTTGGCAGTTCATACTTAGAGGAGGTGAAAATTTTTCCTGCGTTGTATTCATCAATTGTTACGTATCCTGGGTGCAGATCAATATCTATTACAAGACTATCCTGGGGCGCCTGGGTGGCTCAGTGGGTTAAAGCCTCTGCCTCCGGCTCAGGTCATGAACTCAGGGTCCTAGGATCGAGTCCTGCATTGGGCTTTCTGCTCAGCGGGGAGCTTGCTTCCCCCCGTCTCTCTGCCTGCCTCTTTGCCTACTTGTGATCTCTTTCTCTCTCTGTTAAATAAATAAAATCTTTAAGAACAAAACAAAAAACAAGACTATCCTAAGATTGGTAAGCACTTTGCATGAAATCAGCACAAGATATGGTCAATTGTATCTTAATAATATCTACCACCCAAAATACAAACATATTAGTATTGTATGTGTGTTTACCACACTATCAAGATATGATTGTTTTTTTCTCATGATGTGTTCATTATAGTTGCTGTAGGTTTTTCTCGTTGTGGGGGTGGTGTTGATAAAGATAAGTCTTTTTTGGGGGAAGCAGTAAATATTAAGCCTAGGATTATATTACAGACTCCGAGAATACTCTGCTGGTGTGCACAGCTGTCTGTCCTGAGGAGACTGTTGTTAGAATATTACATTTTCAATTCCTAAGCATGGACGGATGCTTAGGGGCAAGGCTATAGGATGGCTCTTTAAAAAAAAAAATAAGTTGTAACCACTTATAGAAAAATCCGGCAAAGACTAGGCAGATAAGTTTAGTGCAAGCTGCCTTTTGCTTCAGTACCCGAAATAATTGTCTCAATCTCCTTTTTACTCTGCAGGGTCATAGATGTCAAAAGGCATTCACACATGAAAGTTGAAATTGTGCAATATGTAGCCTAGAAATTAGGCGTCTTTTACTAAAAAAACCCGGGTAGACCTATATGCCATAATCATTATAAAAATTATACTAGGATTTATTTGGTTATATTAATATGCTATTTGTATTAACTAGTTTTACTAATTACCTAATTACTGCCCGCTAGGGTAATTACTCATCTTGATGAAATGAAGGTTGAAAGGTGAACTCGTAGGCATGAATTTGGTAATCATTTTCTTATCCGGAATAATAATGTTGAGGACAGATGCTCAATTCATTTAATACTCTTAATGATTGGAGAACTAGAAGGAGATTCTAAAGTGTAGTCATAAAACTAGTGTACCTACATGGGAGGTTGGAGCAAGTAGGTGTACAGTAGGAGCACTTCGTAGTGTTTTCTTGACTAAAAGGGGCATTAAAATGGATGTTGCAAAGCAATTTTAGGAAGGTGCAGGGGAGGCAGCAAGGATCTTGGCACCAGATGGCCTGCAGTTTGAATCTTAGATTCCTAGGACTTGGAGGAAAGCAGCCTTGCCTCTTTGAGTGTCACTGTCCTCTTCTGTGCAACGGCGACATGGTCCTCGGTGTCCTCGTCCAGTATTGCTGTGAGAAGCGACTTAGATGACGCTTGCAAGTGTCTGCGACCGAGGGAGCAGCGTTTGTTCTCCAGGATTTGGACTTTCTAAGTTTGACATATAGCTTAATTACTGATGATAAAGCAAAGTTTGAAATGTAAGTGCTAGAATGACTAACGGTGTGAAGAAGAAAGGATCCCCGTAACAAGTGTGTGTCAACAGCTAGACCCCAGTGTCACTAGCCCTAAACTCCCCCGGTCCTGGTGATAGAAGACAAGGGCAAATTTTGGCATGACTGTCACCTCTGTGAGTATCAGCAGCCTGAAGGGAGCAACTCGGTTCCTTTTGTTTTAAAGTCAACTCTACTTAAACTCCCCTGTGTGGGGCTTGACCTCGTGACCCCCAGGTCAAGAGTTATACACTGTACAGACTGAACCAGCCAGGTGCCCTGAGACTTGGTTCCCTTTATTGAATCTTACATCTTCAGCATTTACCATAAATCCAGTGCAGTACAGTATGCCTAATATTTGTTGAATGCATAAAGGAATTAATGGATGAATATCTGTCTAGATGTGTGAATATATAATATATAATATAATAATGCATCATATTCTTTGTGTTCTCCATAGCTCTGAAGGTCACTTTGGGGAGCATGTCATATTCCCCGGGCAATGAGACATCATCTCTGTGGGCAGTTTTGTGCGTGGTAGCAGCTGTGATGGACTGGTTGGTGTGGTCTACACTGCCCAGCTCTTCCCAATATAATGTTCGCTGTGATATTCAAATAGACCTTGCCTCCCTCCTGTTATCACAGGTATGCAACTTACTTCACATCCCACCCTCCCTCTGCAGCTGCGGATCAGCATAGCTGACTCCGGGACTGGGTGAGACAAGGGGACCCACTCATCCTGGAGGGCAGGTCACATGAGCCTTTTTTAGTTGGTGCAGGGGCTCTCTCTGCCCGCATTAAAGGGCTAACTGTGGGGATTCAAAGGGGAATAAGACAAAATCACTCTCCAAGGAGTCCAGTGGGAAAACCAAAGAACCAAATGAGTGATTGCTACCTTACAATAAATAAATGCTCATGAGTCCGTGTTCAAGTTCAGAGGAGCATCTGCCCAACCCTTCCTGAGATGATCTGTCACAGGGCACAAAGGCCATATTGATGTCCCCTAAGGGGAAGAGCTTGCTGGGTGGATGAGAGGGAAGGGCTAGTCCAGTAAGTATCCTTGAGAGAGTCTGCACCCTTTCAAACCCTGCCGGCCCTCTCAAAGATGTTGGTCATTAGAAACAGTGGAGTCGTGGGAGCATCGGTGACTGCAGACGACGCGCTCACGGTGGTGGTGCACTTAATGGCAAACACCATCACCGGCAGCGGTGGTGCAGTGACAGTCGCGGGCACCACTATTCCCCTGTGGATGGGAATTGGGAATAACGCAGAAATTAGGGGGGCGATTACTTGGGGAGTTTTGAGTGGATGAATTTTTTCTTTTACGAAGCAGCTAGTTTAAATTGCAAGGCTCTCCTTATGCATTTGGCGGGAATAGGGTTGCATGCGACATTTCAGTGACACATTGAGACTCTAAAGAGAGGTATGCCCACGTAGTTCCCTGAGTTTTTGCCTCACCGAAGGTCAGACAGGACCCTCAAAGTAGGTCAGAAACAACACCGGTGATTTGTTGCTCCCTTAACGACCCGTACTGAGTCTTTGCTTCTGGCTTTCACACATAAACGAAGAGAGCAGGACCTTGTGTTTTATGCAACACAAGCAGATGAGAATTCTTTTTTCTTGTTTTTTTTCCAAGAGCTTTTAGGTATAATTCTAGTCATTTCTAATATCATTTAAAAGCCTTTTAAAGAACAGCCTTCTCTCCTGATATTGGCAGCCGAGACCACACCGTAGGGGAAAGGAGGTGGAGAGGGACTGAGGTGTAGATGTACTTGACTGAAAGAGCCTCTAAATTATGTTGTCAAAGGATTATAGCAACACCACTTTAAATGCTTCCCCCCTGTAACGCCTTCTCCTCCAGTCCTGATGCCTTCAGTTTGTTTGTTTTGTGTGATCCACCTGCAAGGTGGAGTTATGTTGTGTTCGGGGGCAGGGGGGTGTCACTTCTTACAGTGTTAAACCGAGAGCCCAGTGCTCCAGGCAGGACGTGTTGGCTGCTAGTGTAACAGTCCGTTTATTCCTGTTAACTATCGACCTGCTTTTTGGAACTCTTCTCTAACTGCCCTGAGCTGTTATCATGTGCTCAGAGGACTTTGAGCTTGTAATCCAGTCCTGATTGGAAGTCTCCAAGAGTGATTTCCTTGGGGATTCCCTTGGTGAACCTGGGGAAGCAAGAGAAATAGGTAAAGTAAGGCTGGGGGGCTTCGGAATTCCCTGCATTGGGGGAGTATCTGACAGTAGCTGAGAAGTCAAGACACTCCTCAGTCTAGAGTGAGCATCCTCACAGGGAGGTTTTTAAGAGAAGCCATTTCTAGACTCAGCGTGTGAGCAGAAATGTTGCCATCAGTAGCACCTTTAAGTCAAGGCATTAGGAACGGGAAGTACTAAGAGGGTCGGGATGCTACAGCTTATTTTTTCACATGCGTAGATACCCCCAAATGCAGATTTTCTTAGGGACTGATGAGAGTCTGGTGGACTTCATGTCAACCTCAGCGGCTCTCTGGTTAAGGTTTTCTGCGTGTGCCCACCTATTCACGTATCCATCCATTCAGTCACGTAGCGCTGAGCACCTACTGTATGTCAGGCTTTGTGCCAGGTGTTTGATGCTGTGCGATTTAGAGGTTTCTAGTTTGAGGCTCAAGGACATCACACATTTGATTGTTGCCAACAGAAATTTAGGACTTGCAGTTGTGGTCGGTGCCTCAACGCCTCTTGTCAATTCTTTCACTTACTGGTCTGTTCTCTCGGAGTTGTTCTAGCTGCTATCCACTCTCCTTGAATCTGCTCTCAATCTCTGAGCACGTTTTTAGCAAACCACCATTCAATTCACCCTTCCCTCCTCTATCCTTGGGAAAATCAAGGCCAAGAGGTTTGTGGCAGAGAGTGATTTGTTCTTCAGCAAACCATTTCTCTTTTCCTACTTGAAGCACATTTGCCACCATCACTTGGTCTGGTGTGGCTGGATATCTGAATTCAAGCCAATGCAATGTGGGCCGAAGTGATGTATTTCACTTCCAGGCTTGGTTCGTAAAGCCCTTCCGAGCTCGATCCTCCATTCTCTTCCAATGCAATGGAGAGGGTTCCTGCGGTTCTAGAAGAGGGCAAAGCCACAAAATAGAAGAAGCCTGCGTCCCTGAGTCACTGGAGGAGGGCTGTGTCTGGCCAGGGACCCCTGCCCTGGATACCGTTGGAGGGGATTGACTAACATTCATTGTGTCTAGCCGCTGAAATGTAAGGATTGTTTTGGTAATGAACATATCCCCCTGGAACTAATTTGAGATAGGACCACTCGTAATTTTCCCCCCATATCCTACTGGTTCACACATTCTTCCATCTGTGAGGGTAGGGATTTTTATTTGCTTTATTCGCTGGTACATCACAAGCACTTAGAACAGTGCCTGGCACATAGTGGATGTCCACAAAACATTCACTGAATGAGTGACTGTGTCCAAGAACATCTCTTCTCCCTGAATCTACTTCTGTCTTATTGTCAAATGTTCTTTCTCTGTGTCGTGTTTCTTTCATTTCCCCATTCTGTTGACTATATTCCCTCAGCGCTTGGTTTCTTCTATCCTCAGAACATTCCCTTTGGATCTCACATAGTTTTTCTGCCAATTATCCTATATATCTGTCCCTCCTTCTATACCGTACTGATGCAAAAATTGTCTGTGATCACTGTCTCTACCTCCCCATATTCAGCTCACTCGGCAAGATACCGCACTAGCCTACTGAAACTTCCTGATGAAGTCAGACTAGCTCATTTGCTTATTTGCTGTCAGACCTTATTGTTTGTTTTCTCCTGCTCAGCTCTGTTTGGTGGGGAACAACTGCCTCCCCTCTCTGGCTTCTGGGCAGGTGCAGCTTTGGGCTGCACTAGCAGGAAATGGAGCATGGAGGGAGGAGCAGGAAATGGAGGAAGCCAGGCTGTTTTCCCCCCTTTCTCCTCTCCTTCAGGTATCATCTCTGGTGGGACGCTGTCTTCTCTTGGGTTCTAGCTCCTTTACAGAGAGCCTCCCTTTGTGGCATCAGTGACTGGAAGGCAGTCCTACGGCGCTCCAGTTTCAGCTGCGGTGATCCCGGATTTGGGCTAAGGTAACACCACCTCTTATCATTATCCTGCAGCCCTAGGCATGATGGTGGCTTCTTGCTGCTGATAATTTCTGGGATGGCTCATCATTCCCTATTTGGCTTCTCAGTTTTTCTATCACCTGTGACCCCTTTGCTGTATTAGATTTCCTCTGGTCAAAATCCCTAGTGCTGTGGACTAAATCGTGCCCCTCCCCCATTCATTTGTTGAAACCCTAACCCTGACCCTACTGCGATGGCATTTGCTGATAGGGCCTTTAGGAAATAACTAGGTTTGGATAAGGACATGAGGGCAGGGTTGTAATGAAGAGATCGGTACCTTCATAAGATGAGACACCGGAGAGCTTGCTCTCTCCATCTCTGCCATCTGAGGACATACCAAGAAGGCAGCCACCTACAAGCCAGGAAGAGGGCATTTACCAGAACCTGGCCGTGCATGCACTCTTACCTTGAACTTCTGGCTTCCAGAAGTGTGAGAAAATAAATTTCTGTTGTTAAAGCCCCTCTGCCTGTGCCATTTTGTTAGGGCAGTCTGCGTGGAGTGGCCTCTCCTTTCCTGATTAGACCCTGACTGATAGTCACCAATCATTTAGTTCTTACTTTATTTTTACTGCACTTAACCTATTGAACACTATTTTTTAAAAAGATTTATTTATTTATTTGACAGAGAGAGACACAGCAAGAGAGGGAACACAAGCAGGGGGAGTGAAAGAGGGAGAAGCAGGCTTCCCGCTGAGCAGAGAGCCCGATGCGGGGCTCGATCCCAGGACCCTGAGATCATGACCTGAGCCAAAGGCAGACACTTAACGACTGAGCCACCCAGATACCTGTGAACACCATTTTGAACCTTGTTATATTCTCTTTCATTGGCTTCTGCATTGTCTGTTACTCTCTCGGTTCTTCCCTGACCCACCAGACCATTCCGTCTCAATTTTCCTCAGGCTTTTCCTTCTTCATCCTCTCTTAAATATTCTCTGAGTCTTAACCTTCGTGCTTTACATATTCTCCTTGGGTGGCCTCATCAGGTTCAGTGGTGGTAATCAAGTGATTCTCAATTCTAAGCATCAGTTCTGATATCTCTCCTGAGTTCTAGACCTATATATTCCCACTATCTCCTAGATGTCTTTACCTGGATGTCAGAGTTAGCATATCCAAAATGCTCACTAAACTGTCTACCGAACCTTCACATCCTGTGTTTTCTTTTCCTTGCAAATTGAACCTCACAAAAGCCAGGAATCCAGAAGTTGCATATGGTCCCCGACGTTCCCGCCCCCTCACCAAGTCTTGTTCAAATGGCTCTTTACTTGTCATGGTATCACCTGAGTCTTTGCCCTGTTGCATCTCCCCACTGCTGGGGATACAGATCTTTCCTTGCTTTTGCTATAATACCATCTCTGTACTGTTCTCTCTGCTTCCAGTCTTGACCCGCCACCCCGTCTCTGCTCCATATTGCCACCAGAGTGATCTTAAAAACAAACACAATCATGTTATTTCTCTGTATGAAATTATTCAAAAGTTTCCCACTGCCTCAGGAATAAAGTGAGGAGTGGCATAGTTTTCCAGGGCCAGTATTTCTTGGTTCCTGGAATTCTGAGAATCTCCCCACCACCCCCTTTAACAGTGTTAAGGCCTGGAAGGGGCTCTGTTCCATACACTCAGGAATCTTGGCTTCTCTCACTTTGTGAATCCACCCTCTTCCTCTAGGTCCTTGGAGTCTTTTCCATTCAACCAGATGGCTGATGGGGAAAGAGCATGAGCTCTTTTGGTTGAGTATGAGAGGAGTTTTTTTTTGTTTCTTTTTTAAGGTTTATTTATTTGACAGAGACAAAGTGAGAGAGGGAACATAAGCAGGGGGAGTGGGAGAGGGAGAAGCGGGGCTCGATCCCGGGATCAGGACCTGAGTCTAAGGCAGACACTTAAAGACTGAACCACCCAGGCACCCCTGATTGAGTATGAGAGGAGTTTTATGGGCTACGTTTGGAAGTGGTACATATCACTTCTGCTTACACTCAGGACTCGGTCCTATGGTAGCATCTAACTGCAAGGGAGCCGTAAAAATGTGATCTGGCCATGTGCCCCAAGGAAAGAGGAACACCAGTGGTTTCTGCCCCAATGAGCAGAAGAGAGGCAGCCTCTGCCTTTCCGAACCAGTTCAGGAGTCACTCCTCCCAAGCTTTCGAGCCCAAGGTCACTCTGTCCTGCGTAACCCCACTGTACCCTGCTCCCCTCCGTTGTGGCATGTATGGTATATATCATGCTGTGTTGCACGTAGTTCGTTACATGAGCGGCAATGAGGGACCCACTGATAAGAGGATAGGCGCAGTGCATTACTGTTCCAGGTGACCTTGGCACCTAACTCCGTGCCTGGACTAGAGTCAAGGCATAATGAACATTGTTTGAATTAATTATTAAACAAATCTGTTGTAATTCTTTGAAAGGTATTTTAAATATGCTTCAATGGTAGATATGTTTCTAAATGAAGAGATTTTGCTGACTTTCATCAGGTCTCTGTTGATTTAATTCTCACATTAAGTCCTCCTTCGGGGCCTCATACCTCATCAAAAGAATATAATTCTCCACACCTTAGGTCACTCAGTAATTAGGTTTCAGGGCTAAAGGTCACGTGGAAGCACATTTTTTTATCATTCAGGTGGGAAGACAGCCGTTAATGAAGGCAGCGGTTGCCAGTCGGGTAGGGAGTACATTGGGTTTAAAGGAAGCATCAGCTCACATATAGTTGTGAGTAGAGATCAACACGGATAAATCAGGCTTCTTGGGTGCTCCATATACATGTCCTTTAGGGGTCACCGTGAAGCCCATGAGGGGGACTACGGAGGAACCAATCAGTGATCCTGTCTGGGCCACAAGTACTCTGGGCACTTTGGAAGAGTGATTCATTTGGTGCTCTTCAGAGGACCTTCTCTTGTCTTCTGAGCCAGGACCACATAGCTTACTGTAGAGATAGAATCGAGTTGTACTCTAATTGCTCAGTGTGCAGAATCTGCCTAGTCTGGCTGTTAGAGGGCAAGTATGTGTATAAAGTGTCATCGAAAAATGTTTGCCTTTTTAAAACTTTGGCTGTTTGGCCTGATAGACACTTGAGGGCACAAAAGGAGATTTTAGGAATCACTGGTCCAATGATCTTCAAGTCCTGATGCTCAGGATCCTGCAGAAGTGGCTTAAAGGGTGTGGGGAGTGCGGGGGGGAGGAGGAGGAGGAGGAGGAGGAGGAGGAGGAGGGTAGTGCCGGGGGGGTCTGGACATAGCCATAGCAGCTGCCTTTTAATCGCTTGGCATATTGGGATTCTGGAGATTTTCTGGAGAAAAAGAGGGGGAAGGTTATTGCTAAAAATATGTGAAAACCTTCTCATCTTGTAAGCCCTTGTTTTTTTTTTTTTTTAAATTTTATTTATTTATTTTTTTCAGTGTTAAAAAAGATTTATTGTTTTGCACTACACCCAGTGCTCCATGCAGTACGTGCCCTCCTCAATACCCACCACCAGGCTCGCCCAACCCCCACCCCCTTCCCCTCCAAAACCCTCAGTTTATTGCTCATAGTCCACAGTTTCTCATGGTTCATCTCCTCCTCTGGTTTCCCCCCATTCACCCTTCCCTTCCTTTTCACGATGCCCTCCATGTTTTTCTTTATGCTCAGCACGTAAGTGGGACCATAAGGTAATTGGTTCTCTCTGCTTGACTTATTTCACTCCGCATAATCTCTTCCAGTCCCATCCATGTTGATACAAAAGTTGGATATTCGTCCTTTCTGATGGAGGCATAATATTCCATTGTATATATGTACCATATCTTCTTTATCCATTCATCTGTTGAAGGACATCTTGGTTCTTTCCAGTTTGGCATTTGTGGCCATTGCTGCTATGAACATTGAGGTACATGTGGCCCTTCTTTGTAATGCATCTGCTTCTTTGGGGTAAATACCCAGTAGTGCGATGGCAGGGTCATAGGGTAGCTCTATTT
>CM053612.1:85497518-85520463 GCA_028646535.1 Procyon lotor | reverse complement strand
TAGATATCAGACCTTGGTCTGTAGTGTCATTTGCGAATATCTTCTCCCGTTCTGTGGGTTGCCTGTTTGTTTTGTGGACTGTTTCCTTCACTGTGCAGAAGCTTTTTATCTTGATGAAGTCCCAAAAGTTCAATTTCGCTTTTGTTTCCTTTGCCTTTGGAGACATGTCCTGAAAGAAGTTGCTGTGGCTGATGTCGAAAAGGTTACTACCTATGTTCTCCTCTAGGATTTTGATAGATTCCCGCCTCACGTTGAGGTCTTTTATTCATTTCAAGTTTATCTTCGTGTATGGTGTAAGAGAATGATCAAGTTTCATTCTTCTACATACAGCTGTCCAATTTTCCCAGCACCATTTATTGAAGAGACTGTCTTTTTTTCCACTGGATATTTTTTCCTATTTTGTCAAAGTAAATCTTTAATCTATTTTGAGTTGATTTTTGTGTATGGTGTAAGATAAGAGTCTAATTTTGTTCTTTTACACGTGGATATTTGTTTTCCCAACATCATTTACTTTCTGTTTCCACGTAGTGTATTCTTGGCACCCTTGTCAAAATCAGGTGGGTTTATTTGTGTGGGTTTATTTCTAGTCTCTCTCTTCTGTTCCACTGGTCTATCGTATTTCTGTTTTTATACTTGTATCATATTGTTTACTATAGCTTTGTAATGTATTTTGAAACCAGGAAGTGTGATGCCTCAGCTGTGTTCTTCGTGCTCTAATTTACTTTGGCCAATTACAGTCTTTTATGGCTTCATATGAATTTTAGAATTGGTTTTTCTGTTTCTGTAAAAAATGCCATTGGGATTTTAATAGAGATTGCATTGAGTCTGTAGATTGCTTTGGATTGTATGGACATTTACACAATATTAATTTTTCCAATCCATGAACACTGGATGTCTTTCTATTTATTTGTGTCTACTTTAATTTCTTTCATCCATGTCTTAGAGTTTTCGGTATATGCCATTTTCCTTATCTATTTATCAGTTGATAGATATTTGTATTCTTTCCACTTTTTGGCTGTTATGAATGGTACTGCCATGAACATTCATGTACAAGTTTTTATGTGGACCTATATTTTCAGTTCTCCTGGGTATACATCTAAGAAATGAATTGCTGGGTCTTATGGTAATGCTATATTTAACTATTTCAGGAACTGCCAAACTTTTCCACAATGTCTGCACCATTTTACATCCCCAACAGGAACGTATAAGTGTTCCAATTTCTCTTTGATACTTTCCGTCTCTATAGATATGTATAGGTAGATAGGTAGGTAGGTAGATATGTGGATATGTATATGGATGTGTGTGTGTATGTGTGTGTGTGTATCTTTTTTTTTTTATTTGCCATCCTGGTGAGGGTGATATGGTACCTCATTGTGGTTTTGATTTGCATTCCCTAATGAGTAATGATGTTGAGCATCTTTTCATGGACTTATTGGCCATTTTTTTTAAATGAACTTTTTTTTTTAGATTTTATTTATTTATTTGACAGAGAGGAGAAAGATCACAAGCAGGCGGAGAGGCAGGCAGAGAGAGAGAGGGGGAAGCAGGCTCCCCACTGAGCAGAGAGCCGATGCGGGGCTCGATCCCAGGACCCTGAGATCATGACCTGAGCCGAAGATAAAGGCTTTAACTCACTGAGCCACCCAGGCGCCCCTTATTGGCCATTTTTGTATCTTTTTTGGAGAAATATCTATTAAGAATCTGTGCCTGTTTAAGAATTTGGGTTGTCGGGGCACCTGGGTGGCTCAGTCGTTAAGCGTCTGCCTTCGGACCAGGTCAGATCCCAGGGTCCTGGGATCAAGCCCCGCATCAGGTTCCCTGCTCGGCGGGAAGCCTGCTTCTCCCGCTACCATTCCCTCTGCTTGTGTTCCCTCTCTCGCTGTGTTTCTCTCTGTCAAATAAATAAAATCTTTAAAAAAAAAAAAAAAGAATTTGGGTTGTCTTGTTATTGTGTACTAAGAGTTCTTTATGTAGACAGGTTATAAGTCTCTTGATCAGATACATGATTTGCAAATATTTTCTTCCATTCTCTGGGTTATCTTTTCTTTTGTGATGACAGTCTTTCAAGCACTAAAATTTTTCATTTTGATGTGGTCCAATTTATTATGGTCAATGCTTTTATCATCAGAAATTTTTTCTATTCTGAGATCATGAAGATATTTTTCTCTATTATTTTCTAAAATCTTCACCTTTCACTTTAAGTTTTTTAATCTACCTGGGAATTGAATTTTTTTGGGTATATGTGAATTCAAAGTCCCAATTCATTGCTTTGCCATTAAATAGCCGTGTGTCACAGTCCCACTAATTGAAAAGGCTTTTCTTTCTACACTGCTATGCAGTGCCCTAAAGTATAGATCAAGTGCACATGTATGCGCAGCCTCTTTTCCTACAGTTGTTGCATTGGTATTTTTGTCTTGATTACTATAACTTTATAATGTATTTTGATATTTGTTAGGTGAGGTCCATCCACCTCATTCTTGTTCAGGTGTGTCTAAGCTTATCTTTGCCCTTAGAAGTTCCATATACATTTTATAATCAGTCTGTCAAAGATCTTTTGGGATTTTCATTGGAATTGCATTAAGTATATAGATCAAATTCAGGTAAATTGGTGTTTTCAAAATGTTAAGATTTCCAGACCACAAACATGGTATCTCTCAATTTATAAAGTTCTTTAAAATCTTTGAGTGACATTTTACAGTTTTCCCCATAGCACTCTTTTTTTAAATTAACATATAATGTATTATTTGCCCCAGGGTACATGTCTGTGAATCATCAGGCTTACACATTTCACAGCACTCACCATAGCACATACCCTCCCCATTGTCCACAACCCAGCCACCCCATCCCTACCCCCCTGCCTCCCACCTCCCAGCCACCCTTAGCTCGTTTCGTGAGTCTAGGAGTCTCTTATGGTTTGTCTCCCTCTCTATCCCTCCCCATAGCACTCTTAAACATCTTTTGATAGATTTATTCTAAGGAATTTGGTATTTTTTGATGTTATCATAAATAGTTATCTTTTAAAAATCTGAGTAAGTTGTTCATTTCTGTTATATAGAAACCCACTTTAATTCCTATGTCATTTATTTTTGGCATATTGATTTTCATATCCAGCAACTTTGCTAAATTATCTTATTATCTTAATTGTATGGATAATTTTGCATTTGCTTTTGGCCTAATCATGTTACTTGCAAATAATAACAGTTTTTTTCTCTCTAATCTTTATTACTTTATTTTTCTTGCCTTAATATGCCAACTAGGGTGCTCAGTAAAATGTAATATGGTAATATGGCAAATTAAATTAGTTGCTTTTCAAATATTAAGCTTCTGTGGCATTCCACCTGTAAATTCACCTTGGTCAAGTTGGATTTCATATTATGTTGGATTTAGTTTGGTATTTTTTGTTTGGGTTATTTCCCTGAGTTCCTGAATGAAATCGCCTGAGTTTTTTTCTCATAGTTTGTCAGATTATCCTAGTTTCATAAAATAAGATGGAGCAATGTTCCTTCATTATCTGTTCTCTGGAAGAATTTGTGTAAGATTGGGGTATTTCCTCACTGAGTATTTTGTAGAACTCACCAGTGAAGGGAACTAGGCCTGAAGGGTTTTTTGGTAAGATGATTTTAACTACAGATTCAGGTTCTTTAATTATTATGGGAATTTTTAGATTTTCTTGTAAGTTAATGTTGATATTACATTTCTTTTGAGTAGGCTCCATGCCCAACGTGGGCCTTGAATTCATAGCCCTGAGATTAAGTGTCGAGTGCTCTACTGGATGAGCTAGCCAGGTGCCCCTGATACTACCTTTTTCTAGGTATTTACTTAACATGTTTAAATTTCAAATGTTCTGGGGTGCCTGGGCGGCTCAGTGGGTTAAATTTCAAATGTTCCTAATGTCATTTTATTATCTTTCTTAACGTCTGTAGAATTTGGAGTCATGATCATTTTTCATACGGAACTTCGGATATTTGTATCTTTTCTTTGTTTATTTAATCAGCCTCCCTAGGGGTTTATCAGTTTTCTTAGTCTTTTGAAAAATCAACTTTTGGATTTACTGCTCATTTCTATTACATATTTGTTTTCTATTTCATTAATTTCTTCCCTTTATTATTTCCTTCATCTTTTTTTTTTTTTTTTTTGGTTATATTTTGCTTTTTCCCCCTAACATTGACATGGATGCTTTGTAGTTCACTTATTTTCATTTCTGTCTCTTTTCTAATATAAGCATTTAAAATTCACAAACCTTGGTTTTGTTTCTTTTGTCCAGTTGTCACTTGACCTTGTTGGTAATATTTTGTATAATCAGTGTTCAGTTAATATTGGACCTCATATTTACCATTCCACTTTGATCTTCATTCTTTCAAGTATATACCTTCCATTTGGAATGATTTTCCTTTTCCTTAAAATATTTCCTTTCAAGTCTCCTTTGGAGGAAGTCTGTGGTGATATACTTTATCAGTTTTTGTTTGTCTGAAAATCTAATTTTCTCACTATCCTTCTTGAAAGATACCTTTCTGGTGTATGCAATTATAGATGAGCAATTATTTTCTTGAATCACAATGAAAATATAATTCAACAGGGTTCTGGCTTAATTTGTTGAAGACAACTCTTGATATAACTGATGTTTGTTTGTTTGTTTCTATTTTTCTTTTGAGAGAGACAGAGAAAGAGAGAGAAAAAGTGAAAGTGGGGGAGGGGCAGAGGAAGAGTGAGAGAGAGAAAATCTTAAGCAGGCTCCATGCCCAGCACAGATCCTGGTGTGGGGCTCATTCTCATGACTCTGAAACCCTGACATCAGCCAAAACCAGGAGTAAGATGCTTAACCGACTGAGCCACCTAGGCGCCCTGTAACTACTATCCTTTAAAGGATAACTGCCATCCTTTCCTTTTCTTCTGGTTCTCTTTGCCTTTGATTTTCTACCTTTTCACTCCAGTGTATTTAGATGTGGACTTCTTTTCTTTTGTCCTGTTTGAAATTCCCTGGGTCCTCGAGTCTGTCATTAGTGTTGGAAAATTATCAGCCAGTATTTCTTGAAATATTGCCTCTGCTCATTTTCTCCCCTCTTTCATTTGGATCAGATATATTTTAGATTGTCTCATTATGTCTTCCATATCTCTCATTCTCTTTTCTTTCATTTTCATTCTTTTCTCTTTGGGTTTTATTCTCTTTCATTTCTTTTGACATTATCTTTCAGGTCACATTTTTCTGCTTCTGCTCCATTCAGTCTGCTGCCAGATACATCCATTGAGTTTTTAATTTCAGAATCAAGTTTTTTATTTTTAAAAGTTTTTTTTTAACCTACTCTGTCACTTTTAACATCCTGTCCTTGTGGATATTTTCAAGTTTGTTATGTATTTCTTTAAACATTGCTATTTTGATATCTCTTTTTGATAATTACAGTATCTGAAGTCTGTGCACATCTGTTTCTGCTGTCTATTTTTATGCTTTTTCTGATTAATGTTGTTTTGTTTCCTGTGTCCCTTGTCATCCTTGACTGCTTATGGATCTCTGATTTGTGAGGTTCTTTGAAGCCTAGGAGGAATGTGCCTTCCTCTCAGGGATGCTCTGGGCTTGATTCTGCCATCTGCTCAGATACATTCCCAACCAGAGACGATCTCAGACTGGGTTCCTCGGCCGAGCCAGGTGCAAATCCATTTGAGGACTTTTCTGTGGCAAAATGTGTCACCAGTTATTTTCCTATTCAGTTTTTCCTCTGCCAAAGCAGAATTTCTCTCTAGTCTCATGGTCTTGGGAACTAGTGGTTGATTTTGGAGCTGGTTGTGTAATCTCACAGTTCAATATGTGGAGGCTCTCCTGTGAGACTGCCCATGACTGGCTGATGCTAGGCCTTGATTTCTTTCCTCTCTGAACCAAATGTGTGCTGTGGTATATGCAGATACTCTGGGGGCAAAAGGGGCTTTGGTGCTTCAGTAATACCTTTGTCTCTCTGGGCAGTCTTTCATCCAAAATTTAGTCAGTCTTGGAGCAATTTAATGCTTTTAAGGTGATTAAGAGAGTTTTATCCCATCCTCATCCTCCCAGTTGCAAAAGATGGTTTGATGAAGCAGAAAGTCCAACTTTGGTATTTATATTCTGTTTGAGTAGAGAGTATTGATGAATTTCCTAAGGAGTTGTATTCTTCATTTCTAGGACATCATTATACATAATTCTTTAAGTCTTGGTAAGTTTAAATAATCTGTGTTCTTCTCAGTTTTCTTTTCCCCATGGTCAAAGAAACTCTTGCCCACTAAGCATATTATCTGCCATTGAGAGGTGCTAACACCCTTTTTGCTTACTTCTAGTATTTTACTATTTTCACCTCAATGCAAATTAGTTTCTTATGTTACTTGGTAGTATTTCAGAAAGTAAAGAACCCATTCTTAAGAGATGGTCTATAAGCCAGGTGAGTTTCTGAAAGACTGGTGATGAGAAAGTAGTGGCCCTCAGGTAGGCCCTTCTAGGTGTTCTGGCAATAAGAGCATTTGTTGGAAGGGATAGATGTGGAGAAGAAGATTAGAGGATAGGTTTGGGAAGAAGATTCCATGGGTAGTCGAGAATGTGTTTCATACCTACTGGGTGCCATGCCAGTTTTTGTATCCTTTGGGTAAATACCTAGTAGTGCAGTTGCTGGGTTGTAGGGTAGCTCTATCTTTAACATTTTGAGGCCCTTCCATACTGTTCTCCAGAGTGGCTGTACCTACAGTTTGCATTCCCACCAGTAGTGCAAGAGGGTTCCCCTTTCTCCCCATCCTCGCCAACACCTGTTGTTTCTTGTGGATTTTAGCCATTCTGACAGGTGTGAGGTGATACTTCATTGTGGTTTATTGTGGTTTGCATTTTCCTAATGATCACTGATGCTGAGCATCTTTCCATGTGTCTCTTGGCCATCTGTATGTCTTCTTCGGAAAAGTGTGTATTCATGTCTCCCTCCCATTTTTAAATTGGATTATTCCTTTTTTGGGTGTTGAGTTGCAAAATTATTAAAGTGCCAGAAGTGAGCAGTGGGAAGACTTGGCTCAGTCTCAGGATTGGATAATCATCTTCTAAATTATTGTCTGTTTATAGGATTCATTTCTGTGGTGGCAAAAGTGGGAGCTGTGGTCTACAGACCTTCTCCTCCTGGAACCTCTTATGGTGGTAAACTCCACATGTGTACATGTAGTTTTGCGTATTCTTAGGTCGTAGCATTGGGCAGGATTTGCCCCATAATATCTGTGTGGAAGAAATGGCAAATGCAGAATTAAATGTTCGTTATTTCAGCTTGTCTCTGAGCAATTGCTGTACTTTCAAAGGCCAAAGCCTTCAGCTGTTACAGCAGTGATCAGAAGTAAAGAGCTGGCTCTCAGGAGAATACTTGCTGAAAAGAACAGGACTGTGTGGCTTTGGCTCTTTAAGAATTCTGCTGCTAAACCCTAGGCTGCCCTGCCTCCTTGCTATTTTTGTCCATTGGCAATTTCCCCTTGAAATGTTATCATCTAATTCTCCCCCAGGCTTTACTCAACCATGCGTTGAACTGCTAAATGCTGCTTCAGCTAATGCCACCATTCAACAGAGCAATCTGTACGCCGTCTGTAGAAGCCGGAGAAAAAAACAACTCCCCTTTGACCTTTGAGGCAAATAGCTCTCACTCTGAAGACTCTGATGGTTTTGCATACAACAGCTTTAGGTAAAGCCAGACATCGGACAGTAAACTTTCGGGAACTTACTGATGGCCTGTATTTTGTCTTGACAGCACTGACCTCTCTTCAACTGGCTGCGATACCATTGCCCCTTAGATTTGTGCCCGAATCCTTCACCTTACCCTGTATAATGCTAGGGCCATTGGGTACACCCCAGTTAACAGGGCAGCACCTGTGGAAGAAGAATCTGTCTTCCCATTTTATTTATTTATTTATTTTTTATTTATTATTATTATTATTTTTTTCGGTCTTCCCATTTTATAGGAGGAACCTGCAAATCAGAAAGTTAAATGTGAGCCTCTAACCGAGTTCAGTTTGACTTCAAGGCCCACGCATTGCCTGGTAGTTCTTGTCATCCATCTGAACGGATTTCTCTCCCAGGAATATTGCAGGCTGAGAAGAGTGTCGAAATAATTGACTCTCTGGGGGCTTTCCTTACGGCGGGCCTACTTTTTCAGTTGATGACTAGGGACTTGGCAAATGAGCATATATTCTCGTTATAGGGTTTCCTGGAGGGGGAGCAGAATCCAGCCTGTGTGTATCTCTGGTCATCCAAGGGAAGTGAAGAGATGAGAAAAAAGAGCTGTAGCATGAGTAACAGGAGCTTTAATTATTAGACTCTTGCTTGGAGATTTATTTCATTCTTTAAGCAATAATTATTAAATATCTATCGTTGCCAGCCATCGTTCTAGTATTGGAGATAAAGCGGTGAGCAAAGCAACCAAAAATCTCTACCTTCATGGCACTTACGTTCTGATAGGAGTAGTGGGGAGGAAGACTATACACAATAAAGATGCAAAAATGTGTATATACAAGATTACGATAGATAGTGATATACTAGCTTTTAACTTCTGTTCCACCTCTTGTCCCAAATTGGCTTTGTCTTTGGCCTTTAGAAGTTCAAATAGCCAAATACTTACTTCATGGTCATTTCCTGCATTCAGGGACTTGTGTGTGAGATCATTGATCATCAGATCATATAGATTACCATTAAAAATAAGGAACATAATGGTGAGTGTTGTAAATTGTGTAAGACTGATGATCCATAGACCTGTACCCCTGAAACAAATACTACATTATATGTTAATAAAACAATGAACATAGCATCAGTAAAATAAAAAAGGATATTTTTTTAGATTAATTATTGATATCTAGTGTTCTGTTTGATTCAGAGTACAGAATCTCCTTTTACTGGGTTGTATTAGGTGCTTGGGGCTGTCATAAAAAGTACCCTGCATTGGGTGGCTTAAATAACAGAAATTTATTGTTTTACAGTTCTGGAGGCTAGAAGTCTGAAATCAAGAGGTTGACGGGGATGGTTCCTTCTGAGGGCTGTGAGGGAGAATCGGTGTCTAACTTCTGGAAGCCTTAGGCTTTAGGTGGCCTTTTTCCTATGTCTTCCCATTGTCTTCTCCCTGTAAGTGCCTGTTCCTGTGTCCAGAATAGCCCTTTTTTATAAAAATACCAGTTATATTGGATTTGGGCCCACTCTAATGACCTCATCTTAACTTGATCATCTGCAAAGACACTATTTCTTTTTTTTTTTTTTTGAAAATTTTTAAATTTTTATTAACATATAATGTATTATTTGCCCCAGGGTACATGTCTGTGAATCGTCAGGCTGACACATTTCACAGCACTTAACATAGCACATACCCCCCTAATGTCCACAACCCAGCCACCCTATCCCTACCCACCCCCACCCCCACCCCCCCGCCGGCCACCCTTAGTTCGTTTCGTGAGTCTAGGAGTCTCTTATGGTTTGTCTCCCTCCCCATCCCTTCCTGTTTCATTTCTCTCCCCCCACCCCCCCAAACTCACGCCTTGCCTCTCAAATTCTTCATATCAGAGAGATCATCTGCAAAGACACTATTTCTAAATAAGCCCACATTCACAGGTCATGGAAATTAGGACCGTAACATCTTTTTCCGGGTCACAGTTCAACTCATGACAGATATATTGACATATTTAAATTATATTATCAGTTGAAACTTAAATGTGTATTTATTATTGCAAGTATAAGATGCTGTAATAATTAGTGACAAATGTAAATGATTAGTTTTTTAAAAAAATGATTAATTTTTGTACAAATGAACTGTTAAGATCTTTCAAATAGTTAAATAGGGATATTGATAGACAATAGGAATAGTAAGAGTGTGAGTCAGATAACTTTAGAGAGATCGTTAAATACTTTTTGGAACAGTAGAATTTATAAACATGTAAATAAAAATACAAGGCAAAGTAATAGAGATAAAATTATACCATCGTGGTAATCTTTATTGAGTTGTTTGATGTACTAACACTCATAGCACTAAACAAAGTCATGATTAATGGCTTAGGCTATCATGATGTCGTGGTTTCCCAGTGGACAAAGTGCTTTTGAGGGATAGGTCTTTATTTGCTGTGTATTCCAAACAGAGTGTATCTTGTTCAGTACTATAAAATTTATATGCTGTTTGTGGTAGATTGAATCATTGATCTCAGTTCTTCAGTATCTTTGCCATGGCCTCATGGAAGACAAAGACTTCTTTCCTGCCCTTCAACTTTGGATTTTACCATGTGACTTATGTAAGTGGATGGGATGTTGGTGGATATGATGCAAGCAAAGAATTGAAATATGCTTCTATAATTAACTTTTCCTCCTTTGGCCTCCTGCCTTTCATCATGAGAAGATGCTTTGGAGATTCTTGTCCAAGAAGGAAGAGGGGCACGTGGAACAGACCTGGACCTAACTCATAGCCTTGAATGATACAGGCTGAACACAGCCAACTGCCCCATAGACGCATGAGCAAGAAATAAGTGCTTACGATAGAATGCCATTGAGAATTGTGTAGATGTTTGTTATGCAGCATTATTGTGGCAGTGGCTAATGGATATGTGATTATTGCAGAATACTTAAGTCTCAGTAATTATATCTCTCATTTAAATAATCCAGTAAGATGAAGTCTTACCAGTTAGACCTGCCCTAGGACTGAATTTCTCAACCACTTGGTATTATTACTTACAGGTCACTAAGGCCATCTTGAGAAAACTTTATCTTTTGGGAAAAGGGAATGATGACTTTCCCTTTGAAACAATATGACAGTTTTTTTTTTTATTCTGGCTTTTTATACTTTTTCAAATGGTATCTCTTTAATAGGGGTGTCACTTTTTCAGAGAAGGATCATCAGCTGTACAGAAAAAGGTACTTTTTCAAAAGATTGCTCAGATACGCTTAGAAGTTGTTCAGAGTGTGGTAGATATGCTGCTTTTTAGACTTTAGTAGCTTTTTGCTCTTCAAGAGCTCATCTTGATTACTTAAGGGTTGTGGTTTCCCACTTTCTCTTTGCAAGAAACTGTTTCTGAGTAGAGCATAAAATAAAAGAAAAAATGTGTTTCATTTCTTGTGATGCTTTAGTATGGGTTTAAACAACAAAACCTAGTCTCGCTAAAAGAAGAAAAACTGTTTTTAAAATCTATTTCAAATTCACAAGGAGCTGCATTATGAAATGTTCAGTCTCCCAAGTGACACGAGAGCTGTATCTGTTCCTGGCAGGGCATTGATAAATGGTTCGAATACATGGGCCTTTTAGTTTTCAAACTCATTCTGTATAGATCATAATTTTCCAATGTATTATGTAAAGATGATGAATCACACTGTTGTAGCAACACTTCTGGAATGGTGTTCTGAGACGTTTAGACCTATTCAAGTGATTGACTATACTAATGTTTGAAAAGCAAGACATAAAAAACTAAGGACATAATTTATTTAACACGTGTAGGTTGTAGAATAAAAATAAAAAGCAAAATTCCTTCATTGAAAGTATTATGGGTTGAATTATGTCCCTCAAAAACAGATGTTGAAGTCCTAATCCCCAGTTCCTCAGAATGTGACCTTATTTGGAAGTAAGGTCGTTGGAAATTATAATTAGGGCCCTTCATTCAATATTACAGGTGTCTTTAAGGAAGACAATGTGAAGACACAGAGGGAGAACAGCATGTGATACTAGAGGCAGGGATTGGAGTTATGCAACTCAAATCAGCCAGTGCCAAGGATTGCTGGTGACACTGGAAGCAAAGAGAAAGCCAAGGAACAGATGCTTCCCTAGAGCCTTCAAAAGAGCACAATTCTCTTGACACCTGGATTTCAGATTTCTAGCCTCCGAAGCTATTGAGACAATAGCTTCCTGTTGTGTGAAGGCACCCAGTTTGGTGTAATTTGTTACGATAGCCCAAGGAAAGTAATCCAATCAGTGTTTCAAATTAAAAAGTAATCCCCCTTTTGATAGGTGTCAGGTAAAATAAAGACGTGATCTCATACAGATACTTATAGAAACAAAGGACAGTACCACCAAACCATATTTAGATAATACTTCTAAGGAATCTCTTTATTCAGATAACACATAGCTATGAAGTAGCTGATTCCAAGGCTTTAAAACAAAGACAGAAGTAGGTAACAGTAAATAAAGGTTCAATTCTTCCCACTCCTTGGTTTAACCCAACAGGTAAGTATTTTTTTTTTTTTAGCCTAAAATTTGACTCCCCCACTTATGGCAAACAGGCCAGACCCCACTCTTCTCCAGCTGTCTTCATTCCTGTTCCTTATTTATGAGATGAGGGGATGACAACGGAAGCACATGCAGACTTCTTGATGATACAGGACTGGCAGCGTAAGGAATTGACTTTTCTGACTTAAAAATTAATGGCATATTTAAGATACAGTGCTAACCATGAGAACTGCTTACAGAGCCAAAGTGTGTCGTAGACTCCTATTTGGGGGTAAATTATCTGTTTTAGGTTGATCTGGCAAGATGTGCCACAAAGTATAACAGTGATTATCCTTGCATTTAGAACATGTGGTGATCTCAAGTTTCTTTCCTTTTACTTTTTTTCTTTTTTCTTTTCTCTCTCTCTCTTTTTTTTTTTTGGTATTGCTTCCCTGTAATTCCTCCCATAGCTATGTATTTGTTTTTTAATTTTTTATTAAGTTTTTCATTTTAATTCCAGTATAGTTAACATACAGCATAGTATTGGTTTCAGGTGTTCAATCTAGTGATTCAGCACTTTCATAAAACCCCTCATGCTCATAATGAAAAGTGCATTCCTTGATCCCCATCAGTGGTTTCCTCCATCACCCCACCCCCAACCATCAGTTTGTTCTCTAGAGTTAAGAGTCTGTTTCTTGGTTTGTCTCTCTTTTTTCCCCTTTGCTTGTTTGCTTTGTTTCTTAAATTCCACATATGAATGCAATCATATGGTATTTGTCTTTCTCTGACTGACTTATTTCAGTTAGCTTTATACTCTTTGGCTCTATCCACATTGTTGCAAATGGCAAGATTTCTTTCTCTTTATGGCCAAATAGTATTCCATTATTATATTCCAGTTGCATTACTTCTTTATCCATTCTTCTATTGATGGAAACGTGGGCTGCTTCCATAATTTGGCTATTGTAAATAATACGACAATAAACATAGGAGTGCATGTATCTCTTTCAATTAGTGTTTTTGTATTTTGAGGTGGTAAATACCTAGTAGTACAATTGCTGGCTCATAGAGTAGTTATATTTTTACTTTTTTGAGGAAACTCCGTACTATTTTCCACAATGGCTGCACCAATTTGCATTCCCATCAACAGTGCAAGAGGGCTCCTTTTTCTCTACAGACTTGGCAACACTTATTTCTTGTGTTGTGGATTTTAGCTATTCTGACAGGTATGAGGTGATAGCTCATTGTAGTTTTGATTTGCATTTCCAATATCATGAGTGATATTGAGCACCTTTTCATGTCTGTTGGCCATCTGTATGTCTTGGGAGAAATGTCTGTTCATCTCTTCTGTCCATTTTTAATTGGATTGTTTGCTTTTTGGGTATTAAGTTATATCAGTTCTTTATATATCTTGGATACTAATCCTTGATCAGGTATGTCATTTGCAGATATCTTCTCCCATTCAGTAGGTTGACTTTTAGTTTTATTGATTGTTTCATTTGCTCTGCAGCAACTTTTGATTTTGATGTAGTCCCAATAGTTTATTTTTCCTTTTATTTCCCTTGCCTCAGGAGACATATATGGAAAAATGTTGCTGTGGCCAATGTCAGAGAGATTATTGCCTATGCTCTCTTCAAGGATTTTTATGGTTTTATGTCTCACATTTAGGTCTTTAATCCATTTTGAGTTTATTTTTGTGTATGGTGAAAGAAAATCATCCAGTTTCATTCTTTTGCATGTGGCTCTCCAGTTTTCCCAACACCATTTGTTGAGGAGACATTTTCCTGTCGGATAGTCATTCCTTTGTCAGAGATAAACTGACTGTATAATTGTGGATTTATTTCTGTTTTTTTTGTTCTATTCCTTTGATTTATGTGTCTATTTTTTTTAAAGATTTATTTATTTATTTGAGAGAGAGAAAGAGAGGGGCAGAAGGAGAGGGAGAAAATGTCAAGCAGACTCCGCACTGAGCCACTGAATGACCCAGGCACCCCTCTATGTGTCTTATTTTTATGCCAGTACCATACTGTTTTAATTACTACCACTTTGTAACATAACTTGAAATCTGGAATTGTGATACCTCCAGTTTTGTTTTTCTTCTTCAAGATTACTTTGACTATTCGAGGTCTTTTGTGGTCCATACAAAGTTTAGGATTGTTGTTCTAGTTCTGCGAAAAATACTGTTGGTATTTTGGTAGAGATTACATTAAATGTGTAGATTGCTTTGGGTAGCATAGATTTTTTAGCAATATTTGTTCTTCCAACCCGTGACGGTGGAATGTCTTTCCATTATCTTGAATTTCTTTCATCAGTGTTCTATGGTTTTCAGAGTATAGGTCTTTCACCTCTTTGGTTCAGTTTATCCCTAGGTATTTTATTGTTATGGTGAAATTGTAAATGGGATTAGTTTCTTAATTTCACTTTCTGCAGCTTCATTATTAGTATGTAAGAATGCAACAGATTTCTGTACATTGATTTTATATCCTCCAACTCTACTGAATTCATTTATCAGTTCTAGTAGTTTTTGGTGGAGTCTTTTAGATATTCTATGTATAGTACCATGTCATCTGTGAATAGTGAGAGTTTTACTTCTTCCTTACCAATTTGGATGCCTTTTATTTCTTTATGTTGTCTGATTACAGTGGCTAGGACTTCTAGTACTGTGCTGAATAGAAGTGATGAGAGTTGACATCCTTGTCTTGTTCCTTTTTAAAAAAATCTTATTTATTTATTTATTTATTTTTTACTATGTTATGTTAGTCAGTTTGTCTTGTTCCTGACCTTAGGGGAAAATCTCTCAGTTTTTCACCGTTGAGTATGATGTTGGCTGTGAGGTTTTCATATAAGGCCTTGATTATGTTGAGATATGGTCCCTCTAGACCTACTTTGTTGAGCGTTTTTTCATTTTTTTTCTTATCATGAATGGCTGTTGTATTTTGTCAAATGCTTTTTCTGTATCTATTGAAATGGCCATATGGTTTTCCTCCTTTCTCTAATTGATGTGGCATATGCCAATTGTTTTGTGAATGTTAAACCACCCTCGCAGCCCAGGAATAAATCCCACTTGGTTGTGGTGTATAATTTTTTAAATATGTTGTCAGATTCGGTTTGCTAATATTTTGTTGAGGATTTCTGCATCTATATTCATGAGAGATATTGGCCTATAGTTCTCTTTTTTTGTGGTGTCTTATCTGGTTTTGGTATCAGGTGATACTGGCCTC
Organism: Procyon lotor; assembly: GCA_028646535.1. Classification (NCBI taxonomy): domain Eukaryota; kingdom Metazoa; phylum Chordata; class Mammalia; order Carnivora; family Procyonidae; genus Procyon; species Procyon lotor. The sequence goes on along the minus strand of CM053612.1, from coordinate 85,505,102 downwards.
ATAGAATGAATTTGAAAGTTTTCCTTCCTCTTGTAATTTTTGGAATAGTTTGAGAAGAACAGGTATTAACCCTTCTTTAAATGTTTGGTAGAATTTGCCTGTAAAGCCATGTGGTGCTAGATTTTTGTTTTTTTGGAGTTTTTTGATTACTGATTTAGTTTCATTGCTGGTGATTGTTCTGTTCAAATTTTCTATTTCTTCCTGCTTCAGTTTTGGGAGGTTATATGTTTCTAGGAATTTATCCACTTCTTCCAGGTTGCCCAATTTTCTGGCATATAGGTTTTCATAATATTGTTAGAATTGTTTGTATTTCTGTGGTGTTGATTGTTATTTCTCCTCTTTCATTAGTAATTTTGTTTATTTGGCTCCTTGATCCTTTTTTTCTTAAGAAGTCTTGCTAGAGGTTTATCAGTTTTGTTGATCTTTTCGAAGAACCAGCTCTTGGTTTCATTGATCTGTTCTATTGTTTGTGTGTGTTTGTTTAGTTTTTATGTCATTTATTTCTGGTCTAATCTTTATAATTTTCTTTCTTTCCTGGGTTTGGGTTTTGTTACAATTAGTTTTTAGAAAGTTATACAAGGAAAGGACCTAGGGGGAAAGTTGCTGGATTCTAAAGAGGTGAAGATGTTTCAAGAATGGGCCAAAAATACCAATATCTTATATTTGCACCACACTTTGGCTAACAGATGTAAATGTACAGTTGATGGGTTTGGGTGCTGGCGTGTAGCCTGGGTCATCTGAGTAGAGTGATCTGTCCTCTATCCTATATAATAATAAAGGGCAAAAGTTGAACCTTAGGGAGTCACATGGTAGGTCATGTGAGTGAAAGAAATAGGGTCTGAATAATAAAAAAAATATTTATATTTCTTCATCCAATATTTATACTCCTATTATGTGGTTAGTACTGTACTGGATGCTGGAGGTGTTATTAAGGAAATAAAAGATATGGTGGTTTGCAGTGTGGTTAAGGAAACAAACATGAGCATGTGAATAAATTAGTCTCCTAGCTTCTTGGCGAATATCTCAGGACAGTCATCTCTCTTATGAGGACTTATTTGATATTTGTCTTCCTATTCAGACTGTAATTTCCATAAGGATAGGAATACATATGTGTAGCATTTATCTTGCTGTTTCCAGAGACTGCCTCTCTGGTAAAGGCGGGCAGTAAACATTAGTTGAATGAATGAGTGGGCAGTAATGTGAGAGTTCAAGGAGGAGACGAATGCAGGCTGACATGGTGGAGAAGGCCTTATGGGAGAATTGGAACTTGTACAAGGTCTGAAAAATGGCAGATGAGATTAGGAAGGAGGGATTTTAGGAATGGAAGGGAAGGAATAGAAGAAGACTGCTCGTTGGTTCCGAATAGAAGAATGAAGAAGCCAGATGCCTGGGCTTTGAATTCTGGGTAGTGGGGAGAGAAAACATGATTACAAAAATCTGTTATGGGTTTTCTTAAAAAATGAAAAAAAGGAAGAAATAGCCAATATTTTAAGACTAATTTCCTTAGGAAAAATTACTGTGTGAGTCATATTTGAACAGTATGATGAAACGTTAAATGCATGTAGAGTTAATGCTTCTTTAGAGTTCCAAGAATACGTGAAGGTATCAGATGTTCATGGTTCTCTTGTAAGCTGTCAATTATAAAGAATAAATCACCTATATAATTAATAATGTTTTCTAACAGCTGGGAAATGTTGGGAACTGTTTAATATTTTAACTTGTTTTATCCCCTCAAAAATCCTATTGTTATTCTCATTTTACATTTGAAGAAAATGAGACACAAGAAGGTTTGAATACTTGCCCATAGTTATGTAGGTACTAAGAGACAGAACTGGGATTTGAATTTAGCCAGTTTGGCTTCAGAATCTGCAAATGTAACGGGTGAATTATACCTCTCTATTTATACTGTACCTGTAAGATAAATGGAAAATGTAATTGTTTATTTAAGCTATTATTTAAATCATGTATGTGAATTTGAGAAGACCAGGACAGTTGAGGAGTGGATAAATACATTAAGATGGTATGGTATATAAAATGATGGTAGAGATTTTTATGTGAAGTAACATGTTAATTTCTTGCATATTTGCTTAGAGAAGCACTGTCTAATAGAAACACAGTGCAAACCACATATATACTTTTAATCTTTTTAATAGCCAGATTAAAGAAGTCAAAAGGAACAGGTGAAATAATTTTGATATTTTATTTAACTAAACACATCCAATGTGTAATCATTTTAATATGTAATGATAAATTATCAGAGTTATTTTTTTATACTAGGTCTTCAAAATTCAATATGTACTTTATAGTTACAGCACATCTCAATTTGCACTGGCCATGTTTCGTGTGCTCAGTAGCCATGGGTAGCTGTTGGCTGCCATGTTGGACAATCTGGGCTTAACAGGCTAAATGTCTTAGGAGTAACCCTTTTATGTTTTTGTTTCCATGCATTGTTCTGACTTTCTTTGCTTTTTTTTTTTCTTTTTCGGTTTTTGGCATGTATATCATACACTGTCATTTAGTTTGTCTAGAAGATTTGATGGGTCTATTCCAATGCTTTATGAAACCTCTTGCGTTAATAGCAGAGCCCAGGAATTCTGTGCTTCCTGCTGCTTTTGAAACTGTATAGATTTGATTTTTCTATACAATGAATCTAATCTTGTTTTTTTGATGGATCACTTTTTGGGGGGTATACACAGATGAATTGCTAAGTACTCTGTTTTGTTTTGTAGCGGTTTTCTTTCTTGCAAAGGGAGCCCATTTGGGCTAATGGGTTAGATTCACTGGTTTCTTTCTTTTCCACAAAACACCTTAAAATCTAGTTCCACTTTCAGAGAGATTTCAGCAATATCAATGTCCCTTCTGAAAGGTTCACAGGATCTAGGTAGTTAACTTCTTTCCACTAGGACCGAGGGACTCTACCTGAGGAGCAGTTATTTTTTCCAAAACTGTTACACTTCTTTGGTGTCTGTTTGCCAGAATTTAGATCAAAGTACACTTAATGACTTAAAACTGAAACGTGAACAATGGTGGGTAGTAGTGATAGAAACAGATTACCAAGATCAAGTCTGTAGTTCCATGAACGTTGTATTTTTATTGTATAATTCTATTAGCCATCTACTGAACAAGAGGTGCAGATTTATTTTAAATATATGTATTTCCAACATATATATAAATATATTTGTAAGTATATACATAAAAATATATGGAAAGAAAATAGACACAAAGAAAACCTAATAACATTTCTTCACTAAATTTTATGAAATTTTTGGTAATTGGAAGCATTTCAGGTGATAAACTTCACTAAATTAAATAACTGAGAATCTAGGCAAATGCGGAAAGGATATTATTTGTAAAATTAATTTAATAAGACTTTTCTGGTTAGCAGTTCCTTTTGCTGCAATGAGTGGCATTGACTTGGGAAGAAACTGTAGCAATGTTGTGGTCCGTTAGACGAGGTACAACTTTGCTTTGTCTGTTAACTACTATAATGACTAAATACAGTGTTGTCCCAAGGGAGTTAAAGTATATGGTTTTTATACCAAATGACCATGAACAAATAACAAATAACCAAAAACATTTCTTGGGCTATCCTAGCCCTCATTCATTGAGTTTACACAGAATTTTGGGGTTAATCTTGCTACCCACTGGATGTCACTGTTGCTGCACCAAAAATGTCAAGTATTCAAGCACTTTTTCAGTCCCCCAACAGGCACATAAGAAATGTCAGTTAGGGATATCAGTGATAATGCTGTGAGATGGAACAAAGAAGACCAATAACTAGGTTTTCAGGTTGAATAATTAAAATGTTAGTTTGCACCATTCTTGATTTTCACCATAATGACAGTCGATGAAACACTTTCATGTTGCGACTGGAGACTTTTGTGGAGTGACCCAGCGCTGTCTTTGATATCACGGTTGTGTTTTCATCATTTTGAAGCAGGGCAGATGTTTTTACATCTGTTCCTTCCTGTCCCAATGAGGATTGAAAGGAGTCTTGCTTGATTGAGTCCCCTTAGATAAGGAATATGGAAATTATATTTTTAACCTCGTTGTGACTGGATTGCTAAGTACCAAGTAGGAGAAAACATCTTTCATTTGATTGTTTGTGAAAACTTTCCACTCCAGTGGTGTAGAATTCATCCATATTAGAGCTGTCAAGTCTTCTCAGGAATTAAGAATACCTTTTGTTGTTTCCATTTTTCTCATTTGTTTACCTCGATCAGTTGAAATGCTGTCACTTAGTGGTGTATAAAAGGTACAACAGAGCATTGATTTCACAAAGAAGTTATGGGTCTTGAAGTTTGTGTACAGTCTCCAAAGAATGGAAAGTTATATGGAGTTCCCATAGGAGAAGACTTGGATTTAAAATGTTAGAATTGGAAATGAATACCTTTGTTTTTATACCATGCGACGATCTTGACTATGTAGTATTGACTTTAGCCTGCTTTCTGACCATGCCATATTGAAGTGATTCAGGGAGAATACCACACTTACTGCTGAACTCCTTGGGAGCACGTTGTTTTCTGCTTCCTTTCAGTATCTCCAGTGCTCAGCCTGGTGCTGATGGTATAGTAGGTATTCAGTAACATTTGTTGCATTGCATTTGGCAACATGCTAAGCAAGGGTCTGTGAAGATAGACTAGTAGATGTCTCATGTGGTTTTGGGAAGCCTACGATCTAGTTGAGGAGAAGGCATACTGACAGCAAACGGTAGAAGAATGCCTTTATAGCAGGACCATTCACAAGAGCACATTGGTATTTGCTTTACTAGTTGGTGGGGCTTATCTTTGTGTCCATTCAGGGGGTGTTATAATTTAGAGAAACAACATGTTGAGAGGCAACCCTGGATGAAAACATCAAAGTCATCTATTTTAAAATATGTACCATATTTTAAAAGAAATATGTACCATATTTTAAAATGCTGCCCTTGTTTATGTGGGCTTCTTAATATATTGTTTTTGCTTGACTCTTGGAAGTGTTAAAGGGAAAGATGAATTGTTTAGGGTCTTGCTGCTGGAAGGTAGGTCTGTAGACAGCAGCACTGGCATCAGTCAAGACCTTGCTAGAAATGCACAAGCTCAGGTCCTGCTCAGACCTACTGAATCAGAATCCGCATTTTGACAAGGTTCCTTAGCAGACCATATGTTCTTTAAAGTCTGAGAAGCACGGATTGAGGGGACCCTTTATGTTAGCAACAGGTCAGGGAATTGTGACAGCCTTTTTCTAGAAGAGAATAGAGGCAGAGAACAGTAAATACAGTGCTATTTACTGGGGAACAATTAATGAAGGGAAAGTGTAGGAATGTTGTTAGTGAAATTTTTATGAGGCAGTTTGGAAAAGGCTCACCAGCCTTGAGGAAGCCATTCTAAATTGGCCAAGAAATGGAAAAAGTGAACAAGTTCAGACTGCTCCTTGCCTCTTTCCAGCTGCTTAATTTCCATAGGGATGCTGCTCTGTTGATTCTCCATTATCAAATGAGCCTTGCCGATTTTCCTTTTTTCCCCCCCTCTTAACCCCGGGGCAATCCTAGCTAGAATTTTGCTTCGTTGCCAGACATTTCTTCGGGAGCAGGGGTTGCTCACTTTGTATAATAATATTTTACAATTTAACTTGCCTCCTCCAACAGATTACTTCCATAATGAGAGGACCAAGGACCTGTGGATTCTGTAGAACCTTCGTTTGACAAGATGCTAGTGAAGGCTGATGCACAGATGGGCTGGGATGAGCTTAATTCATTATTACACACACACTACAGCTTTGTTTATTATTAATGACATGGCAGACATTTTCCTTAGCTCTGAAACTGAATAAAGCAATAACCCCACCATAAGGGAGAGAGGAATGGGAAGATAATAAATATTTATCACCAAATCTCTCTTTCCTAGCAACCACAAATGGAGGAGGAAATGAGCATCTAATTTTTTCGAGAGCCCGTGCCAGGAAAACAAAAGCTTTAAAAAAAATTTCATTAATCAAGCAGATTGATTGCTGTGGGTTCTAGAAATCTCAATACATTTTTTTAATAGAGGGAGATGCAATGATTGAGCACAGTTGAGACACTCTTGGAGACCTGCAATCTTGGCCAGATGCCACTTGCAAAAATGACTATCATCTGTCAGGAGTATTAAATAATACAATCTGGTGGCTCTGTTCACAGAAGAGTGTTGTTTTGTTTGTTCTCCTGGGCCAGGTACACAGTGTAGCAACAGGGCCATAAAACTGCTTGTCCCGCATAGCACTAGGGTTTGTGCATCTGGGCATTTACCAATATATTGGAATTGTGCTTTAAAGATTATGTATAAATAGATATGTGTTATGGACTTTTTACCCCTTTTTTTGGTATGATGTAGTGTCCTTGAAGGAGTTTAAGGTCTTCGAACTCTGTCAGAAGAACAGTTCAGCTTCTTTAGGACCAGGAACCAATTTCCTCAATTTATGCATTTCACTGCCAATGTTTGATGCTAAAGAGGAGAAGACAGAGCTAATATGCATTTCTAGTCCTATCCCTGTAACTAGTGATCCATGTGACTTTGAATAAATTTTTTGTCCCTCTGGGCCTCAGCTTCTTTGTTTGAAAAGTAATGGGATTGAAAAAGAAACTTCTCGATGCCGGGGTGGCTCAGTTGGTAAAGTGTGTGCCTTTGGCTCAGGTCATGATCCCAGGGTCCTGGGATCAAGTCCTGCATCTCGCTCCTTGCTCAGTGGGGAGCCTGCTTCTCCCTCTGCCTCTCTATCCCCACCCTCTCATGCTCTGTCTCTGAAATAAATAAATAAAGTCTTAAAAAGAAATAAAGGAAACTCCTTGAAGCCCCCCTTTTTTTTCTGTTTTAATTTTTATTTTTTAAAAAAACTTTAAATTAACATATAATGTATTATTTGCCCCAGGGTACATGTTTGTGAATCATCAGGCTTACACATTTCACAGCACTCACCATAGCACATACCCTCCCCAGTGTCCATCACCCAGCCACCCTATCCCTACCCCCCCACCTCCCAGCCACCCTTAGTTCATTTCATGAGTTTAGGAGTCTCTTATGGTTTGTCTCCTTCCCTATCCCATCTTGTTTTATTTCTCTCCCCTTCCCCCCCCCGACCCCCTGCCATGGCTTTCAGATTCTTCATATCAGAGAGATCATGTGATAATTGTCTTTCTCTGACTGACTTATTTCGCTTAGCATAATACCCTCCAGTTCCATCCATGTCTTTGCAAATGGGAAGATTTCGTTTCTCTTGATGGCTGCATAGTATGAAAAAGTGCTCAACATCACTTGGAATCAGAGAAATACAAATCAAAACCACAGTGAGATACCACCTCACACCAGTCAGAATGGCTAAAATTGGCAAGTCAGGAAACAACAGATGTTGACGAGGATGCGGAGAAAGGGGAACCCTCCTACACTGTTGGTGGGAATGCAAGCTGGTACAGCCACTCTGGAAAACAGTATGGAGGTTCCTCAAAAAGTTGAGAATAGAGCTACCCTATGACCCAGCAATCGCAGTGCTGGGTATTTACCCTAAAGATACAAATGTGATCCGAAGGGGTATGTGCACCTGAACGTATATAGCAGCAATGTCCACAATAGC
>CM053612.1:85473541-85497418 GCA_028646535.1 Procyon lotor | reverse complement strand
CTTTCTTTCTTTCTTTCTTTCTTTCTTTCAGATTTTACTTATTTATTTGACAGAGAGGAGAGAGATCGCAAATGGGCAGAGAGGCAGGCAGAGAGAGAGGAGGAAGCAGGCTCCCCGCTGAGCAGAGAGCCGGATGCGGGGCTCGATCCCAGGACTCTGGGATCATGACCTGAGCCGAAGGCAGAGGCTTTAACCCACTGAGCCACCCAGGAGCCCCTAGCCTTGATTTTCTTATCTGAATTCCTAGCCACCGGTGTAACTTCAGCATCAAGCCTGTCGTGTGTGTGTGTGTGTGTGTGTGTGTGTGTGTGTGTGTGTACATATATATGCACACACAGTTTTTCGTGTTTGTGATGTTTTTGTGATCTTGCTCCTTTTTAACCTTTTTTATTCACCTGAGCTATATTTTATCTTTCTTTGGTTATCTGACCTATAAACCATTAAAGAAGTCTAGTTTGGCATGTCTCGGTAGATACATAAGAACTTTGATTAAGGCAAGCAGCACAACTGTAACCGGTAGTCCATGGACTTTTCTTTGTGGCCGTGTCTTTTGGGTGATGTTTATACCTGGATCAGCCTGTGGGGCTAGGTCCTCCCTGAGTGAGGAGAGAATCCTGAGGAAATAATCTTGTCGCTTCCTCCACAAAGGAGTAGGAAGACAAAAGGAATGACTGATAAGGGGTGGAAACAAAATGCATGAGTTCTAACCATGTCTTGTGCAGCCTTTGTGATCTAATGTCCTTCTGGGTGTTATATGTAGAAATGTCTTACCAAATGGAATATTTGTCTCAGTGCACCAAAGACAAAGGTATGTACTGCACCCATTCTGCATACCAGATTAGACATTCTCAATACACTGGATTAAATGATCTCAATGATTCTCAATACACTGGATTAAATGATCATTGGGCCAGATTTCATGGGGTGAATGAACTACTCAACACAGTAGATAATGTATTTCCCATTTCCCCAACTTTGTTCCTGACCATTATGATGCTATTTAATGCCCTGGAGATACAATTTACTAAATGGTACACTAGTAGCCAGAGCTAGTTAATGCACTTCTCAAAATGTCTGCCTTATACCCAGGGAGCAACTAATTCCTCATATTATCACATCCAATGTATTATAGAAATGTCAGTATGACCATCACTATCAACATTTCACTCTTACAGCTTCTTTGTTACACTATTAAGATTAGACTTCCTCCACTCTCCAAAAGGGGCTCATTTGTAGAAATAAGGCATATCTATCCCTGTGGATTGAGCTAGATTTCTAGTTCTTTTTAAAGATTTTATTTATTTGAGAGAGAGAGAAAGAGGGAGCATGAGCAGGGTGAAGGGCAGAGGGAGAAGCAGACTCCCCGCTGAGCAGGGAGCCCAGTGTCGGGCTCGATACTGGAATATCGATACACACTGGCTCGATATTGGCTCAATAAATGACCCATTCCAGGGTCATGACCTGGGCCGAAGGCAGACGCCCTAGATTTCTAATTTTTAATAATGCGCATATTTAAATATCCTAACTATTCTTGAATTTAATACTACAAAAGAGTATTTAATGACATTATCAATGACGATCGTTGGACCAAAATGTGCATCTTTAATAGTACATTTTCATGGTTGGTAATTTTAAATGAATTTCTTCTCCAGCATTCATTCAAATACCTGTACAATTCTGGACCAGTATTCTGTGCAGCTCTTGCATTTTCAAGATTCATTTTCTAATCAGTGAAATCATTTACCTCTCTCAGATCCTAGGCCAGCAGTAACAGAGCTCATCTTGCTCGGAAAGGCAGGAAAAAGAATCGCCTTAGCATCATCTTTCTTTACCCAAAGAGGAAACAGTAATCAACATTCATTTCTGCCCCCAAATTCAGCAGCTCAGTTGTCCACGGTGTCATGGTGCTGTCTGTCATGTGGTCTTCTAATCATGAAGTCTTCTTAAAAGAGTGGCCAGTACCTTTGGTGTGTATCGCAGGTGTGATCTGGTGCATTTCCCGGGACCATTTCACTCCTCCAGAGGGGAGAGATGATGGTGGTGAGCAAAGTGGTGGCATCTTTCTTTAAAATTCCCATCATACAGTGTGAATTAGAGCTTTGCAAAATATGAGACAGTATGGTCTGTTTTTACAATGGTAAAATCAATATGTTTCAAAAGATTTACATTTTCATCAGGGAAAGTAACACGGCAGATTTAGGCTTCTCTCAATTTATTGCAAGCGACAATGTTGGCAGAAATGATTTAAGGAATTGAAAAATCACTGACCCTCTAAAATGCTTTAGGAGAGCAGTATTAGAAAACCAGATGAGGTGGTAATATGTATTAATTAATAGTTGTCTAGCATTTTTTGAGAGTGCCATAGAGAAGCCAAATTTTGGTGCTTCTTTTAAGTCATTTGCACATTGGTGAAATGGAAAAATTGGGAAGGGCAGGACCGTGAAATTGACAGTGTCTATCTAACTCTATCTGAAGTCAGTTCTGTCTTGTCTTGTCACATCTTTCACATTCAATCTGACTGTTCTCAAATATCTTTCACCAATTTTTTAGTGGTAACCAAGGAAACACAGTAAAGGGGACCCATCTCTCTAGGGATTGGCTCACTAGAATTTTTTTTTAAATTTATTTTTATTTTTTAATTTTTTTCCCAAATATGTTTATTTTATTTTTTCAATGTCACAAGATTAATTGCTCATGGACCATACCCAGTCTGTCTTCTCATAATTTCTTAGGGTTAGATTAAAAGTTTACTTTTGATTTTTACCTTTTGGAAAGACCATGAGAGGGCATAAAAAATTATTTTAAAATAATTTGATTTTGCCAGAGGACTCTGTCATCAGGCTGATCATTACCTGACACTTTGAGAAGTTCAAGCAACTGTTTATTATTCATCCAAATAGAAGGGACTAGAGACATGACTAATAGAAATCCACATGTAACCCGCAGATTATTGCAATTTGATTTTTAATAAAAAACGATAGCATTTTCATTTAAAACGTCTATTTTACTTATTTGAGAGAGAGAGAGCGCACAAGAGCATTAGCGTGCAGGTACGGGCAGTGGGGAGAGGAAGAGAGAATCCTAAGCAGACAGTACGCCCAGTGTGGAGCCGGCTGTGGGGCTTGATCTCACAACCCTGAGATCATGACCTGAGCTGAGATCAAGAGTCGGATGCTTAACTGACTGAGCTACCCAGCCATCCCTCCTTTAAAATGTTTTAGGTAAGAAGTCTGGACATCCACCAGTACTTGGCAGCGTTTTTTACCCCCTCTGTTCTAAGTGAGGTTTCCCTTTTTGGAGTTTTATAGCACTGTATACTGTCAATTCGAAGTTCTTACTGTTGCTGTGTTTTTCATCTATTGATAATTGTCTGTCTGTCCTTCATGAGGGCAGGAACAGAGGTTGTTCCTGCTCATCATTGTGTTCCCTGTGGTCTTAAGCAGTGCGTGGTATAGAGTAGATGGTCAGTCTTTTGATGAATGAATGGAATGAACACGGTACAGTCATCATATTTCATAACAATCTTGTTATGAAATAACAAGAAAAGATAAGACATACTTTTTAGTAAAAAATTAATATGCCTTTGTTAGATTACAAAATGATTACAGACATTTTGGAAAATACAGAAAAAAGAAAATATGTAGGGATATGTAGAAATTAATATTTTCGTGTATATGCTTCTAGTAACTTTTCTTTACCTGTATTCACCCATATATAAATGTATTTCCTCCGTCCCACAAGTATGCAAAATACTGTTGGTAAACTCCTTTTCATTCTAATGGTATATTGTGTGTCCCCATTCTGAATTATTTTTCTATCACATTATTTTATTGTAATGTGTTCCTTTAAATGGATTTGCTCTTATGTATTTCATAAGTTTCTCCATAATGGGATGTGGGCATCGCCGAGTATGGTGTAGAATGAAAATGTAGCTTCTATTTCTACTTATTCTTTGTATAAAATGTAGCTTCTATTTCTACTTATTCTTTGTATAAAATAAGGAAGAAATTAGACTTTGTTTTTATTTAGTATACAAGTTGACATAGATGCCTCCATTCGGTTCACATGTGAGATGATTATGAGCTCTGTTTGGCCAAGGAGGATCCAGGAGGAAGAGAGAATTCCAACGGAGCTCGACGGTGACTCCCTCATTTGTTCTTTCAGTCTTTCATGTATTTCAGTGGACTTGTGTCCTGTTCAGTGGATTCATAGACTATATGTTAACTATATTCTATATTAACTAGTCTGTTTGCGTCCAAATAGACCAGTAGATTGAAAGAAATTCTACATAAGAAACTGAGGATTAAATTTTTTTCTCCCCTTTTGTAGGTTGCCTCTTTGTTTTGTTAATTGTTTCTGCTTTGCAGAAGTTTTTTAGTTTGATGTTGTCTCTTTGGTTTATTTTTGCTTTTGTACTTGTACTTCTGGTGTCACATCTGAAAAATCATTGCCTGGATCAAATGTGAAGGAGTGTTTCTAAGAGGTGTACCATAGTGGCTGCTGTTTTGGGGGTGGAGTGCCTTATAAATATTAATTAGATAAGCCGATTGATAATATTTTTCGGGTTCTCTACATCTTGGCTGCTTTGGGTCAGTCCCACACAAGTCCAGAGGAGGAATTTATACACAAAAGGATCCCCTTCCCAAAGTTAAGGAGAAGTTTTCTCTTCTTTCCAGGATTCTTCCCATACGTTGTGGATCTCAGATGCCCCTCATTATGGCCATTTGGCCAGAAAGAGAGCATTTCCCTTCAATTTTTAATTTCCTGTGCTGCTGCCTTGGGGGGGGGGCAGAGAAACCAAGGATTTTTCCATGGTATTCACACTGTAGACTTCTTTTTCTTACTCTTTTGTCTAGAAAGTTTCTCTTGGAGTTTTGGCTGTCTATTATGCTTATGCATAGTAGGTTCTCCACAGAGAAAGGCAAGGAGAGAAAAAAGGAAAAAAAAAAAAAAGAAAGAATTCTACTATACTTTTCCACTCGCAGACATCCCTTTCCCTGGTCCTCTGATCAGGAATATGGAATTTCTCTTAGAGGTTTTGCTGAAGCATTCACTGCACAGTTTTGTAACTGGTGTCAAAGCTGAGGGAGATAGGAGGGGGGAAGTATGTGGAAACTTGTTACCATATGGGTCGATTGTTTAAATTTGGACTTCTCTCCCAGATTTTCTTGCTGTTGTTTTCTTTGCAGAGTCCTTGGGAAAGTGCCTTTTGTATCCAGAGTATTTAGTTGTCATCGTTGTGGGAGAGAGACAGTGGTAGGCTTATTTCAGCTTGGCCAGCACTTCAAGTCCTAATTTGTATTTTGAAAAGATCAATCTCTGGAGCAAGTTAAGAGGGGACGCAGTGTGGCTAATGCATAGATCACTGTATTAGTCTACTTAACAGGTGGTGATAGCTTGTGTTAGGATGGGAGCAACTGAATTGATGGGAAAGGCGGTTTCAAGAGACATGTGAGAGGCAAAATTAATTGGGTTCAGTAATAAGTTGAAAGCAGGGAATGGAAGGGAAATGTAAAAGATGATTCCTGTAATGCTGTTTTAGAAAATGGATGGATGGTGGTACTGCTTGCTGAGTAGGAAATACTTGAAGAGGACCATGTTTGCTATGTGTTTGTGTGTGGAAGGAAGGGCATGGGAGGTTCCGAGTTCAGTTTTGGACATATAGAGTTGGCGGTGCACCTGAGAGAGCTCGGCCAAATGTCAGGTGGGTGCGTGTACATAGACACAGCTTTGGAACCTACAGTAGCTTTGTACTGGAGGTAGGAATTTATGAACTATCTGTATAAAGATGGTAATGAAAATCAAGGTTGTGATTTTATCCCAAGAGAGCTGGGAATAAAAGAGGACCCAAAACCATGTCGTGAAGACTCCAGACACTTAATGGCTTGGTAGAAGATAAACCATGAAAAGGAGACTTGGACGGTATGAACAGAAAAGTAAGAGGAAAACAGGAGAAGGGTGTGCACTGTAGAAGCCATGGACTGAGAGTATTAGACATTGATTGGATCATAGTGTCACATGTTCTTGAGATATCAGAGAAGCCGAAGACTGAAAAATGTCCCCTTTGAGTTTAGCGTGTCATTTAGAATGTCTTTAGTGACTTCAGTAGGAGTCACCTGGTGGTAGGCAGATTAGCATGAATTGGAGAAGGACCGGGAGATGAACAGATGGAGATTACACATGTAGACAACCCTTGGGAGAAGTTTTGCTTTGAAGCAGACGATAGAGATAAGTCACTATTTACTTGGAGGTTATGGGTTAGAAGGAGGTGTTTTTTTTAAATGGGAGAAATTTGAGCATGTTGGAGACCTTACGGGAATTGTCTGTTTGAGAGAGGGGGTTGGATATATAAGAGAAATAAGGAATAATTGAAAAGTAAGTTTCGGGGTGGGGGGGCAGAGGAAAATGGGATCCAAAGCATTAAGGGATTGGCCTCGTATGGAAGGCAAGCCTCAATCCTCCTATAAAGGGTCAGGTTGAGGAAAGTACTCAGAATGGGCACAGGTGAGGTTTGGTCAGGAAGGTGAGGAGGGAGTGGCCTCCACTTCATCTATAACAGTGGCCGATGCCATGTTCTGAGAGTTGAGGGGGAAGTCATGAGCGTTGCATGTGGGGACACTCTGAGGCGTGAGGGAACACACGGTGTGGAGACTAAGAGGACGAGCTGTTGAGGGAGGTGGGCTAAGCCACGGCCCCTCTTCACCGCATGCTTCAGACATACTGAACTCCTTGTCACTGCTTGTCACTTGCACTCCTTCTCTCCTGAACTTTCACTGATGTCATCCCCCCTGCCTGGCACACTTCCGGCACCTTCATGTAAGGATCTGTACTCACCCTCCAGTTTAGACGCACTTCCTCGAACAAGCCTCTGCTACGGTCAGGTGGGAGAGGTTAGCTGCCCTGTGCATGTGCTTCCAGAGCCTTCCTCACCTTGTTCCCCGCAGTCCCTCCTATTGGCATCGCTTGTCTAGCTGGTCACCTCTCCCACTCAAAGGCCAGCTCTCTGAGGTTCAGGGAGCACAGGGTCAGGGACGATGATAACACGTTTAGCCCTAACCTGTCGCACCGGGCCGGTCACGGACGAGGCTCTTGAGATACGCTTGCGGAATGAGTGCGGTGAACTGACTGTGACCAGCGAACTGATCACGGGGCTAGAAGGAGGGCTGCCCATGTCTGGGTGACAGTACGGTACCTAAGAAGTGCGGTCTCATTAACTCACATACCTGCCACTTGGCGGCAGAGGCAGGAGGGAGACCATCAGAGGGATGCGAGAGGAAGACTTCTCCTTCCCTGGTGAGAAGCGGTGGAGGGATCCCTGACCCATGCTGTTCCCATACGGTGCTCACCGGGGCTGTTGTCGGTGCTGGGGGTGGGAGTGCACTGGCCGGAGGGGGCACGAGGCTCCTAGTCGCCTGGGGACCGGACGTGGTTGTGAGTCTTGGTGGATGATTTTGACTCTTTTATTTAATGCTGCTCATTATTTCAGCAACCTGAGAAGAGCAGCTGGACTGTGTGGAATGAAAGCAAGTTTTCATTGCGGGCAAACAGATCATGGCAGCTCTCTTGGAGAAATATCACTTGTTAGTTTGCAAAAATAAATCTGCTTTTTTGTCCTCGTTCTTAAAAAACACCAAATTGCAAGATGCGCGCGCGTGTGTGTGCTTGTGTGTGTCTGTAAGATGAGACCAGGACAGATTTAAACTGGAGGAAATGCTTTACAGCTAGGCTGGCTCCTTCTCTTTCAAAGGCTAATAAGCACAGATGCCGTTTAGGCACTGGATTTGCAGTTACTTGTGTGCATGCCCTGCCGACTTACTTATCTTCGGGGGATACTAGTTCACGGAGAAAACAAGTTAGTACCGGGAAGTTCAATGACTCTCCTAAAATATCAATAGCTCAGCGGTAAGAAAGCCAAAACAACAGGCCCTTTTCTTTATTGGATGGATTCTCAAGGCATCTATAAAGGCTTGCTCCAAACAGCAAGAAAGTAATAGCTGTAAATGTTGCTCAGCGGGCAGGGTTGGGAATGGGGATCGCTCCTCCAGTCCCCAGTTAGAAGCTGTGACTGGCGCTCCATCCATCACTCACCGCAGGAGCTCCCCTGCCTCAATTTTCCTTTCCCTTTGTTAATTATGACTCTTGCTTTTCATGGCGGTGGGAGCGTTTTCCAGGTCTTTGCTAGGATTTCTGTTTTGGCTTGTCCCTGGAGTGCCCGTCTTCCTCGAGGAGACCGGCTTGGCGTTTCCCGAGGAGCGCCTGTGCTGCTGGGAAGTTTCTGTTTGCTGCTCTGCGCCGGTCCTCAGCAGCCCAGTAATGCAGTCGGCTGCAAATCCCCTAGGAGAACGGCATTTTGGGGTTTCTCTTTCGTTATGGGCTGCTTAATAAATGTGTCTTGGGAGCAGGGGCTTGATAATTGCAGTCTTGTCTTTGAAGCCATCTGCCTCCGCTGAGAGCTGCTCGGTGAGTGTGGCATGTGGTGGGCGCTCGTGGCCGCTGTTGCTGTGTCACGGGAGGGCAAAGTGTCTGAGAAAGAGCTGGGCCTTGGCGGAGCCCTGGCTTGGCCTCTGAGAATACATGGGCCATTGGGTCTTTCTCCGTGGCTTGAAGAAATTGACTTGTAATATAAGGAGGGACACTAAATGTTCCCATTAATTCCTTTCATATTTGAAGACAGAAAACTGCAAGCGCTGTGGTAAGCCATGCATATATCCGATACGCAGTTACACGGAACTCTTACATCTGGAAGAAATTAGTGATCCCCTCCAAGCACTTCTACATAACAAGTCCTCACTCGTAACCTCTACCTAAAGAGAAAGTGTGCGCCACAGTCGTTGAGAAGGGGGCTTTGGGTTTAGAGGATCTAGGTTCTGCTTTTTGGACTTGGGCGAGCCATTTGACCATCTTCAGCTTCTGCTTTCCCATCTGTAGAATGGAGAAAATAACAGTACTCAGGGCTTAGGACTCTTGTAAGGACCGAATGAGATCATGCAATTCAAGTTTGGCATACTGCCCGATAGTGCTGGATAATTAATTGTTCGTGTAATTTAACAGAACTTTTTGCTATTTTTTCTAATCTTCTTCCAAGGAAAGTAGATCCAGTTATATAAAGAGCTCTTTGTTCTCCTGCACACCTTAATGGTTTTGGGTAAGCAGGGTTGGGATTAGACACGGGGAGAACTGAATTCCTCTACCCACCCCTCTTTCTACTCTCTTACCCCTTTATTTTATTGGTTTTCATAGCACATAACACAACCTGTTGTGGGTTGAATTGTGTTTCCCCCAAAGATATGTTGAAATGTCTGTTAGTTTGCTGAGACTGCCATAACAAATACCATAGACTAGGGGGCTTAGGCAACAAAAATTTATTTCTTCACAGTTCTTGAGGCTGGAAATCAAACCCCAAGGTCTAGGCAGAGTCAGTTTCTTCTGAAGACTTTCTCCTTGGCTTGTAGATGTCTCTCTTCTTCATCTTTCTTCTCATTGTCTTCCCTCTGCACGTGTCTGTGTCTTACTCCCCTGTTCTTATAAGGACACCAGTTGTGTTCGATTAGGGCCCCACTCCAGTGACCTCATTTAAACTTTAATTGCCTCTTTAAAGGCCCTTTCTCCAAATACAGTCATTTTCGAGGGACTAGGGGTTAGAACTTCAACATGAATTTGGGACAGTTCAGCCGATAATGAAAATCCTAACCTCTGGTACCCATGAATATGACCTTATTTGGAAATTGGACCTTTTTAGATTTAATCAAATTAAAATGAGGTCCTACTGGATAAGGGTAGAAACCCTAAATCCATTGACTGGTATCCTCATAAGGAGAGAGAGTGATCCAGAAACACAGAGAAGACGTACAGGGAAGAAGCCTGTGTGAAGATGGAGGCAGAGGTTGTAATTATGTTGCCACAAGTCAAGGAATGTGGATTGTTGACCACTACGAAAAGCTAGAAGAAATAAGGAAGGGATCTTCCTTAGAGCCTCAGAAGGCTCTATTTAATAGCTGTATTAAAGTCTAAAATAAAAATTTTAGACTTCTGGCTGCCAGAACTGTGAGACAATCAATTTCTGTTCTCAGCTATCCAGTTGTGGCAGTTTGTTATGGCAGCCCTGGACAGCTAATACATTATCTGACATTATATCTTTGCTACTTGTCTTCTCTATCTTCTGCCAGAATATAAGTTCTATGAGGGCACGGACTTGCCTGTCTTGTATTGCTAGCAAAATGGATAATGAATGAATGAATGCATGAGTGAATGAATGAGGGCAATTTCCAAGAAGTGCATGAGGAACAGAGATGGGAGAAAGAAAAAGGGGTGGAAAGCACTGAAAAGGCAAATAATCATGAGTCTCATATACAGTTGACCCTTGAACAACATGGATTTGAACTGCACAGGTGCATTTATCTATGGACTTTTTTCAGTAAATATATTGGATGATATTTTGAAGATTTACAACAATTTGAAAAAACAGACAAACCATACAGCCTAGAAATACTGAAAAATTTAAGAAAAAGGTATTATTTTAAGAATATGGTATTATAGGGGTGCCTGGGTGGCTCAGATGCTAAGCGTCTGCCTTTGGCTCAGGGCATGATCCCAGGGTCCTGGAACCGAGCCCCATATCAGGCTCCCTGCTTGGCAGGAAGCCCGCCTCTCCCTCTTCTGCTCCCCTTACTTGTGTTCTTGCTGTGTCTCTGTCAAATAAATAAATAAAATCTTTAAAAAAAAAAGAATACGGTATATAATACATCTGCAAAAATATCTGTTAATTGACTGTTTATGTTACCAGTAAGCCTTCTGGTCAACAGTAGGCTATTAGTAGTTCAGTTTTGGAGGAGTCAAAAGTTATATGTGGATTTTCAATTGCAAGGGAGGTTAGTGCCCCTAAACCCTATGTGTTCAAGGGTCTACTGTGTACTAATCTACTAGTGACTGCAATTCTGGTGTAGCTGGGAAAGGGATTGAGTCCAGTTTGATGTGGCAAGAAATAGAGAAAAAAATATGGAAAATAGGGCCAGAGGAACACTGGGAGCTTAAACCTCTACTGAACAGAAAATGAGGGGATTGCGTTGGACTTTCCTGGGTCATGGAAATAGCAAGGCCCAAACCAATTGCACCTAGATCCCCAAGGAGCCAGAGGGCCAGCTGACATCTGATTTACAGTTAAGACATGTAGGCTCCTAGATTTATCCTCCACGTCCCCTACGTTTTCCCATGGCATATATCTTTTTATCAGTTGAAGTTTATCAGTAAACTTTCTCAAACTCATTCTAATTCTCTAGTTTAGTTCTCTGCAGTAGTCTACCTAGCTCCACGATATATATTATTTCATCTGAAAGCAATCTTTCTTGACCTTAGGTAGTTCTGTTTTTAAGAATGAAATGTCATTTCAAATTTTAATATAAATCGAAAAGATAGATTCTTATACTGTTCTCCTTTACTTTTTAAAAGAAGTTCCTTAAAACTTTTTTTTCTTCCAAATCCGTATAGGGTGTTTGTATTTTGATCTCTTGGTTTTCTCTCTCCATTCAGTAAGATTTTTCTATTTGTTCTTCCTGATATCTATGCTTAATAGTTACTGGGATTGACATGTGTGTGTTAGAGGGCACGGACTTCATGGAGCACTGGGTGTTGTACACAAACAACGAATCATGGACCACTGCATCAGAAACTAATGATGTACTGTACGATGACTAACATAACACAATAATAAAAAGTTCTGGGTTTTAATCCCAGTTTGCCCTTTTTTTGGCTATGTGCCCTTCGCTGTTTGATCTTTCAGCGAAAGATCAAACTCTCTTTCTTATTTCTCTGTGATCTTCAGGAATGGAAAGCATTTGTCTACATGGAAAGGAAGAGAGAGGGCATAAGATGTTGAAATGAAGAACAAAGGCACAGACATTGGAATGAGGGTGATCTATATAGGGGGTAAGAACGAGGTGAGTTATTGCAAATGTTGTGGTTGCCTTTTCTACAGCCATTCCCTCTTTTCCCTGGCCAGAAGAGCCCAAATTTTTTTTCAGGTGTTTATGCTCCTTTATATAGCCATGGTGGTCCTGAATCTCTTGCCAAGTTTGGACATGGGTATGTGATACAGTGGCCAGAGAGTCAGGAGGGGACATTGTGGGGACTTCTGCAAAAGCTCGTCTTATTGTCGAAAAGAGAACAAGAGACAGAAATGCCTCCTCTTCTCACAGTGGACATATTTGCATGTGATGCCTTGAGCCCTGGAGTAGGATCCTGAGGACAGGCTTCCTGCTGAGGATGAAGTTTGGGGCCTGGGATATGAGAGGGGAGAGGAAGAAACCAGGTTACTTGATGATGTTGTGAAGACACTGAACGAATCAATCTTAAAACTTCTGTCTCTCCAGACTTCGTCAGTTAATAAAGCCAATGGGACTGTGTGGATTTTCTTTTTTTATCTGCAACCCAAAGCATATAAAATGATACAAGAGAGACCAGTGTAGGTTCGGCTGGCCTGGGAAATAGATGTGGTTAGGTCAAGGGGAGGAAGACCATTCAGAGCTTTGAAAAGCAGGTAGAAGAGTTTAGGTTTGGTGTGGTAGATCACAGAGAGCTGCGGAGCCTTTAGTAAACGGAAGTTGACGGATGTAGCCCTTTAAGCAAGATTCATTGCGAATGATGTGATGGCTGAAGTAATGCATGGGAGAGTTGGGCCTTAAGGCTAGCCAAAGAATTTGCCAGCGGTCCGAGTGTGAAACGGTGGGCGCTGGACCCGAGTCTTGTAGTCAGGGAAATCACTGGGTACTTTTGCTTTTGTTTTTCTTTCTTTTCTCCTGTAAGGCCCACTGGAGAAGAACTTCCTTTCAGCGAGACAGGATGTCTGTCTTTGTGCTACGTTTTCAGTATAAGAGATGTTATCAAGGAGTAGGTTGCTAGCTTATCAAGAAGAGAGATGAATGCCGGGCAGGTGGGAGACGGAGGAATGAGGACAAATTCTTTTTTTCTTTTTAAGACTTTATTCATTTGAGAGAGAGAGAGTGAGAGAGCACAAGCAGTGGGGAGAGGGAGAAGCAGGCTCCCCGCTGAGCAGGGAGCTCGACATGGGACTTGATCCCAGGACCCTGATGTCATGACCTCAGCCAAAGGCACACAAGCGACAGCCACCCAGGCGGGCGCCCGTGAGGACTTATTCTTCTGAGGTACCAATAACAGTGTCCCCGTCTGCACTTTCCATACCTGCTCTGTGGGCTGCATTCACTGACATGGCAGAACCAAAGGGGAGGACGGAATCTATGCTCTGATGGCAGGTGGGGGCATCCAGTGGCACGGGACATCACCTTCACGCTAGAAGCCTCTTAGGCGGGACAATTTATTCTGCTGTAGACTTTGGACACCTCTAGGGATACCTACCTGTCTGATATTCCTTTGTAAAGAAAATATATTTCGATATAATTCTTAGCTCAGTATGAAAAGCTACAAAATAGAGTCCTATATTCGGGTCCCATATTAAGCTAGTCTGATATCTGAATATTTGGATTTAAGATAAAATAGTGTTTCCATTGTAAAAATGTTCACCAATAGGTTACTTTAAACAGTAACTTTTTCTGGTGTACATTAGAATATAATTAAATTTTCAGTTGACTTTACTAACAACATGTCTTTTTTGTAAAGTAAATTCCAACTGCAAAGAAAGTTATTTTCATGCCTGGTAAAGACACATTGTTCTAAATAATGATTACAATGGAGAAATTAGAAGACACACACAGCTTTTACCCAGCAGGGAGTGTATTTTGAGACTCAATAAATTTAAACTAATCTGATTTTTTTTTAAAAAGCACAATTTCCTCTCTATACAAATTGTATCAGTTAGAGATTGCATTTGGCAGAAAATCCCAGAAAAGCTGACAAACAGTGGTTTAAAAATTAATGGGATTATTTGTCTAATGCCTCAGAAGTCTGAGAGAAAACAGCTTGGGGATTGCCATCCAGGAATAAAATTCTTCCTTTCCTCCTGCTGTACCCTCCTAAGCAATGACGGCTTCGCTTTGAGCACTACCAGAGATCCAGAGATGTGGAAGGAGGAAGAGGGAAAGGAGCACCAGCTGACTTGTACTTGTGTTTTATTGCACAGGAATGAGTCCCAGGGTTATTCCTAGGGGTGAGGGAGTCTGAGAAGGTGAGCTTTCAGCTGTCCTGCCTTTATAGTAAAAGAATACAAGTCAGAAAGAGTTGGAATGATTCTGAGGTGGACAATATACAGTATATATACAGTATATACTTCAATGATGTCAATATACAGTATATATACAGTATATACTTCAATGATGTCAGTTACTTTGAGAGAAGAAGGAATGGCATATAAGGACACATCAGATTTTACATGGCAGACTGGCTAGATTTTGACACCATGCCTTTCGAATGTACTCATATGGCATATTAATCTGTTGCTGGTCAATGAAACAGAGCTCTTCTAAATAATCTGGGAGCACAGTGGTTTAATCTAGGAGTAAGAGCTTAGATGAATATTGAGAAACTGTGAGAAGGAAGGTCAGGAAATCTGTAGCTCCCAGGAGGCCAAGGAAGCAAAGGTTGGAGACCTCAGTGGGAAGCACCAAAGTCAAATGCTTTCTGTAATGAGTGTGATCTTCAAAGTCTCTGAGAAGCTCCCACCTCCTGGCAGGAACCAGGAGGGGAGGGTTTTGCAGCGGAACCAGAGCCGGGAAGATGTAGTTTCACCCTATAGCAAAAAGACAGTGGGGCAGAAGTACCCTGGATTTTCTCTTTTTCGCACCCTCTGGTCTTGTGCGCATGCTTGCCATTGGCTGAACCAAGCCAGAAAAGCCAGTGAACAGCAGGGGTCAGCCCCTCGGTGATCTAGAACATAAGAAAGGGATCTGAAGGCAAATGGAAAACGATTGGTACGGTGCATGCGTGTGTGTGTGTGATGCTTGAGGATGGAAAAGGATCTCCAAGGGGTCTGTGTGAACTGGCATCATTTCTGGGGCTCCAGCATCCCCTGTGTATTTTGCAGAATCCTAGGGACCTGAGTTTTGACCGACCAGTGCCATGTACTGGCAGCACTGTGGCTTGGCTGTCTGGCCCTGCTTACGTCCATGCTGTTTTTTTTTTTTTAAGAATTTTTAAATTTACTTGAGAGAAAGAGAGAGAAGAGAGAGAAGAGAAAGAGAGAGAGAAAGAGAGATAACACATGCAAAGGGGCAGGCAGAGGGAGAGGGAGAAGCAGGCTCCTTGCTGAACAGAAAGCCTGATGCGGGACTCGATCGCAGACCCTGGGATCCTGACCTGAGCTGAAGGCAGGCGTTTAACTGACTTAGCCACCTAGGTGCCCCAGTCCATGCTGTTTCCATTTTGTCCTTAGGACAGGCCAAAAAAAAAAAAAGGGCAGGTTCTGATAGAATCAGTGCTTAGCAAGCTTATACTTGTGCTGACTGTTTTGGTCCAGTTTGAGTTCTTTTATAAATGAGGAGAAAAATGGGATAATTTGCAGACATGAGGAAGGATATTTAAGACCTAGAGATGAAGGTTAGTTCAGTTTTCCTTTAGAAAATATCAAGGTTGGTGTAAAAGTTTTAGTATTGGTTGGGCAACAGGTCTTTAAGGGTTATTTGATTCACTGAAGAATTCATTATAAACTTTTTATTACTGTTCTAAGTTTACTCAGGAATTTAGAGGCTAAAACCCTGTTTGTACCTGGGAAAGTTGATGTCTGTGGCCATGGTAAGAGTTTCATTTTGATTTTCATCATTGATTTTAACATCTATAACTGGCAAAGTGATTTTATTGACTATCTTCATGCTAGGTTATCCACAGGCAGCAATACCTGATTTTCCTGGTGAGCATTCTTAATGTTCAACTTGTCTTTGGGACATGTATGGAATGTGAAATTGGGATGCTAAGCCTTGTTGGTAAGTTAATTCATTTACAACATGTTGCAAACCTGCACACTCAAATTTGGGTTTAAACTTGTATCTGTACATCTGACAGACTCATAAAAATATCCTATAGTACATTATGGTAAATGAGATAAATCAGAGAAAGACAAGTACTGTATAATCTCACTCATAGGTGGAATCTAAAGAAACCAAACTCATAGAACCAGAGAGTAGAATGGTAGCTACTAGGGGCTGGGGGCTGGTGTAGAGGACTTGGGGAGATGGTGTTTAAGCATGTGAACTTGCAACCAGGAGATACATAAGTCCTGGAGAGCTAAGGCACGGCACAGTGATTAGAGGTAGCAATACTGTAATATAAATTTCAAAGTTACCAAGAGGCTAGATCTTAATTGTTCCCACCACAAAAAAGAAATGATAATTGGGCTGTGCAATAGAGGCGTGTGTTACCCCCACAGTGGTAATCATATTGCTGTGTACAAATGTGTCGGATCAACATGTCACGCACCTAAACTTACACAATGTTAGATGTCAGTTGTGTCTCATTTTCAAAAACTGGCCCGTAGTGGATAATATCAGTGTTGTATCCAGATCCAAGGAGGTTTTTTAAACATTTGACTACCAACCGCCAGCGCCTGTGGGTCATTCTGAGCCCGCCCTCAGTCTTGCCCATCACATGTAGAGAGAGAACTGCCTAGGAATTTGTGTTCCCTTGGGGTGGCTCTCAGCCGGCGAGGGCTAGAGTGCGAATTGTCCAGCTCCCTTATCTCTCTGGTCAGGGTAACTCAGGAGGAACTGAAACCCCAGAGTCCCATACCTCCACTCCTCGGGATCAGGCCCATGGGACACTCTGTAGAACTGGGCTGGAGACCACTTCCTTGTTTGGCCTTGGCATTCTGATTACTCTGTGACAGGTTCCTGCAAAACTTAGCAGCTTAAAATCATAGTAGTGTCTTTTTTTTTTTTTTTTTTTAACCATAGTAGTGTCTTAATGCACAGTTTCCGAGGGTCAGGAATCTAGGAGTGGCTTGGCTGGTGGTTCTGGCTTAGGGTCTCTCATAAAGTTGTAGGTGAGCTGTCAGCTGGGAATGTTGTCATCTGAAGCTGGAGAATCTGCTTCCAAGGTCATTGACATGGCTACTGGCAGGAGACCTCAAGTCCTTGCCATGTGTGCCTTTATGCAGGACTGCTTGAGTGCCTTCGAGACATGGCAGCTAGATCCTTCCAGAGCTAGTGAGAGAAAGAGAGAGAATGAGAGAGCGTGAGCACACCCAAGAGAAAAGAGGCAGCCTTTTATGACTTAATCTTGGGAAAGATGTATCATCACCTCTGTCGTGTTCTGTTGCCCATGGAAACCAGGGCCGGTACACTAGAGGAGAGGCCCACACAAGGGCATGCGTACCAGTGGTGGGAGCCACTGGGGACCATCTTGAGGGCTGACTGTCATGCTTTCTCTTTCTTCCTTGTTTCTTGCCACCTCCTCTCCTTGACTGGTTTCCTATGGCAGAACTTCCTTAAGTAATTATACACTCATTCTTGCCTTAGAATCTGTTTTTGGGGAGCCTGGCCTAAACTTCATGCTAATTCTTTGTCGAAAACAGGTCAGCACACAAATAGGTCTGTGGCCCAAAACAGGTCTGTGAAAACAGGTCTGTGGCCCAAGTCCAGTGCATGGCCTATTTCTCTACAGCTCGCAAGCTAAGAATGGCTTTAATATTTTTAAGTGAAATCAAAAGAAAAATAATTTTGGAAAGTTTGAAAAAAATCAAAAGCAAAATCATTTTTCAAAATAATTTTTATAAAAAAATTTATAAAATAAAAAAATTACAAAATAATTTTTATAGGAAATTTTTCATAATATAGGAAAATAATATGAAATTCAAATTTCAACATCCATAAATGAAATTTTATTGGAACATATTTCTTTATGTTTTGCCTATTGCTTTGGTCACACTTCAATGACAGAGTTAAATAGTTGAGCCAATTGCCACATGGCCTGCTGGGTCTTAAATATTTGTTTTCTGGCTCTTTTTTTTTTTTTTTTTTTTTTTTTAAATTTTCTGGCTCTTTACAGAAAAAGTTTGCTGACCCCTGCTGCGAAGTGAGCCAGCTTGGTGTGGTTTGTTACATTCTGAGCATCTTCACTGACCTAACTTGATCATCAGTTTTTAAGTCTTTTCAGTGTCCTGATACCACTCTTAATTCTTTGCACTGTTCTTTTGTCCCTCCAGGTAGAAATGAAAATGAATTATGTAGGTTTTCCCAGCCCCATTCTTCTGTAAGGCAAGCCGGGGGCTGTATCTTTCTGCCATGGGAGTTTGATAGAAGAAACAAAGCTCTTGCTTGGTTCTATGTGTGTGCCCGTTGTCAAAACCCTAAATGACTGTGGCTTGATTCTGAGAAGAGGGAATTTTAAAATTGATTAAATTGATATCAATTTAAAATTGATATTGAATTTCAAATGACTTGGAGAGCAGCCCTTCAAATATCTTTGATGCTTTATTAAGACTCTTGCATGTTGCATGTCCTGAAATTGATTTCCAGAAGCAGATGGAATTTGATTTTTGTTGGATCTTGGGGGAATTTTGTGATAATGAGATGCAATTCTATAACAAAGTGTTTCTTTGCCTATCAGGATTATATAAAAAGGGGTGAATTAGTCAACCGAAAATGCTTTATAATTTCAATAAAATGTTCCTTCTCATTCATGCTCTCATTATCTTCGCCCAGGCCTCTGAGGCAGGCAAGGTAGATTCAATTCCTGTTTGATGAGGGAATGGATAAAATGCTGGATTATAACTTAGCTAATTACATAGTGGTGAAGCTAGAGCGAGAATCTAGGCCTCTTGACTTCTACTCCAGCGGTCTTTCTACTCAGCTACGTGACTGTTCACTGCGCGCCGAGCATTGTATGAAGCACAGTGGGAACTTACAGTGCAATAGGACTTACAATAGTACTTAGGTTTAAATGCCACTTTAAACTCCCCCCTCCCACAAACATTTATTTTCTCCACTGAAATTAGTATATATTAGATTACTCTTGTTCACGCTGTCTTGTTTAGTAGCTGTCAAGTGAATTTCTATGTACTTGAATTTTACATTATAATCGATGTAACACAATTGGTATCTAGAGGAAAAACCTTTTATCTATTAACTCCTCCTTTATTGGTTCCGGGTTCCCTATGAAATCGAGCTAAAGCAGGAAACCCACTGTAATTTTAAGCTTTGACTAATAACTCTATTTGCAAAGGATATTTTAGACGTTTTTAAAGTTAAAATGGGGAAACAACTTCTTGGCTTGACAAGTCATATGGGTTTTAAAAGGATGAGAAGCAGCAGTTTTTGTGACACTGGAAAGAGTGTTTCACAAGAGAGCCTCAGGGTAGAAGCCGGCCTCATTTCCCTATCTGGCAAATAGGGAAAACAATTAAGGAATTTGTCTCTATTATTTGTCGTGCTTGTTTGAAGATGTGCATCTTTTTTTTCTGATTACAAACTCAGTATGTGCTCATCATAAAAAATATAGAAACTGCACAAAGTTGACTTACCCAAAGGCATTTATTATAAAATAACATTTTTGTTTCTTTCCGTCTAGGTAATTTTTCCTCTCAGACTATACTGCCCACACTCAGGTGAGTTGTTTTGGTTGTTTACCCTAGATTTTAGCACATGGAGTCAACTGGGATACTGGGAAGAAAGGTTCTAATGCTTTTCTCTCTTTTATAAGATTTTCAGTTCTTGTCTAACTGGAAGTACTTTTTCCCCGAAGACAGCTTCCCATCATGTGTCAATATTTTATGCTTACGAATCATTGTCTTATTTCTCACTAGGATTATGGGTTCTGTAAGATGACTAGGGAGGTCATTCTTTTTCTGGTACCACAGATATACTTTTGACTGACAGCCCTGAAAAGAGAATAAAGTGGGTTTTTACATTTTTAATTTTTTTAAAGTTTTAATTTTAATTCCAGTATAGTTAACATACATTGCAATATCAGTTTCAAGTGTACAAAACAGTGATTCCGTACTTCCATACATGACCCGCTGCTCATCACGAGTGCCCTCCTTCATCCCCATCACTGATTGCACCCGTCCCCCCCCCACAACCTCCCCTCTGGTAACCTTCAGTGTGTGTTCCCTAGAGTTAAGAGACTGTTCGTCTCTTTCCCTCTCTTATTTTTTTTAAAAGACTTATTTATTTGAGAGAGAGAGTGTGCACATGCATGAGCAGGGGAAGGAGCAGAGGGAGAGGGAGGATCTTGAGCAGACTCCCTGCCCAACAGAGAGCCTGACACAGGGCTGGATCTCGGCACCCTGAGATCATGACCCGATCCGAAATCAAGAGTCTGATGCTCAGCCGACTGAGCCTCCCAGGTGTCCCTCTCTGTCTCTTAATTTTTCCCTTTTGCTCATTTGTTTTGTTTCTTAAATTCCACGTGTGAGTGAAATCATATCATATATGTCTTTCTCTGGCTCATTTTGCTTAGCTCCATCCATTGTTGTTGCAAATGGCAAGATTTCATTCTTTTTTATTAAAGCTGTTTTTTTGTAAATTTGCCTTTAATCCTGCTCACATATTCTGTTGATGCATTTTGAACATCTTTTATTTTCA
The DNA here is from genome assembly GCA_028646535.1 of Procyon lotor. Classification (NCBI taxonomy): domain Eukaryota; kingdom Metazoa; phylum Chordata; class Mammalia; order Carnivora; family Procyonidae; genus Procyon; species Procyon lotor. The sequence continues at coordinate 85,476,938 of CM053612.1, read as the reverse complement.
TAGTAAATCATTTAAAAGAGTGATCATCACGGACTTCTCCAGAGTGAATGACAAATTCTTTCCTTTGTAGTGGCTTCCTTTTTTAACTACTAATTTTCTTTTATGGTCTCATAAATATTCAGTGTGTTGAAATTTTTAGTTTTTGAGTAGAAAATCTAAGTCAATCTTGGGGGACACTCACATATACCCACATACACGTGCACACATCTTCAGTATAGCCTTTGTATGGTTTGGTGACCATGATCTGATATTCCTGTGTGTAAACTCTTTAAGTCCTGTGTTGTTGTTGTTGTTGTTTTTTAATAAGACCGTGTCCCTTAATTTATGGATGAGATTAGCAAGAGATTTTCTCCCCTCAGTCCCCACCCCTCTATGAACTTCCACAGAGGGTAAGAGTCTATCTTTCCTGTTTGTGAGTACATATATCATTGAAGATCAATTCACCAATAGCATGGCAGGGATTCTGTTGCAGTGCACAAAGAATGTGGTGGCAGAGTTTGAAAAACTTGGGGCAATAATTACAGATAATTACATATGAGGGAAGAACTCAAATGTGTCCTTAGGCCTTTGAGGTATAGATGAAAGATCTCCAGTAGTTTCTATTATACCCCCATAAGGCTTAGTGTCAGCATGACTTACAAGTGCCATTTTCTTTGGCTAGCATTTCCTCCTCCTCTTGCTAGTGGTCTTTACTCACATAGTCCCCATCATTGGGAAAGAAATATCGAAAGACAAATGTTTGAATTCACATACTAATTTAGTGAAGCTAGATGAAGACTCAAATGAATGTTTGTTTGATGTTAGTCTTTTAGGGTTGCCAAGCCATCTGCCTCATTCAGCAATGGTCTCATTATTTTTCCAGCTTATTCTGCATTTTGTTGATAGATTTATTTAATGGATTTTTCAGTTGCTGTTTGCCAATCTTGCTCCCTCTTTCAAAAAGCACCCAACACAACAAGAAATTATCTGTGATGGTCTTCCTGCATTCTGATACTGTTAGTAGGAGCCAGGTGGAGTCAGTTGGGAAGTCGAGATACCACTTTAGATGGAGATGTCTTTCAAGGAAGAGAGTTGACAGTTTAGTGTGGGAAAGAAGCTTTCCAAAGGTCATTCTGCTTTGCATGTGTGCATTAGTTGCTAACCTCTTATTAGCTTTTATAGCCCTGGGTCCTCTTTATTTATTTATTTATTTATTTATTTTTTTTTAAAGATTTTATTTATTCGATAGAGAGAAACACAGCGAGAGAGGGAACACAAGCAGAGGGAATGGTAGCGGGAGAAGCAGGCTTCTTGTTGAGCAAGGAGCCCGATGTGGGGCTCGATCCCAGGACCCTGGGATCATGACCTGGGCCGAAGGCAGACACTTAACGACTGAGCCACCCAGGTGCCCCTATTTATTTATTTTTTGGGAGGGGGGGCAGGAGGGGCAGAGGGAGAGGGAGAGCCAAAATCAAAAGTCGGCCGATTAGATAAATGAGCCACCCAGGTGCTCCCAGCCCTGGGTCCTCTCACAGCTTGGGAGTTATTATCTTGTCCCTACACGAGCATGTAACTGTGCTCATTACTAGAATTGGGACAATTATATTTGTGATCTACAGAGGTATTTAAAATATATCTGTATTGACATTTGCTTATAGCCTAAGATAGGTCGCATGGAATAAAACTAAAAGTAAGATAATTAGAAGGAAAAGATAAAATTTCCAAAGTTAGGTTAATTAAAAAACAGTAATTTAAAATTGTTATTAGTGACATAAATTTGGAAGTTAGGGATCTGTGACAAACATTGGATAAACTTATCTTCAAAAAAGATATTTTACTATAAATTGTTAAGATAGATTGAACGACCTCATTAAAACCTTATTTATAAGGTAGAAATGGGGTATCATAAAGAGGGTGATGGCTTCCATAGGAGGGAGAGGTGTTCCTTCCTTGATACTTTCCTCCTGGAGGAGGCTAGACAGGAAGTCATTTCTCCTTTTGGGAAAGAAGGTCTGAAATGGCGGAGCGTTCCCCGTCCCCTCCACTATCTTCCCTCTGGACACCCGAGGAAGGCAAAGTTAAATGAAAATGGAAAAGCCCATTTTCTAGTTATTTTCTTTGAGAGTGAAATTATTTCGGGTTAACAATTTCTACCTCAAAATTCACATAGGTCTGGACAGTGTTAAGTTCTCTGTCATGTACCACCATGGGGTGCTAGGGAGGGAGAAGCAATTTGGGATCGAGGGACTTTTTGGGGGAAGGATGCCCACTGATGGGTGTCCTGTAGACGGGGGGCTTTGGAGAATCATAGATCATTATGAGGATAGGAAATGGAGGAAAAGGGGTGGCTTTGTATAAGGGCAGGGTGGGGAACAGAGGAAGGAAAGGTGATTCAGAAAGAAGGAAAGGCTTCCAGGAAGAGTCCACCACGCACTCTTGCCTCAGGCCTTGGAGAGAGATGGGTCAGAGCCACAGTTGCTCTTGTGCGATGCGGAGAATGTGCTCAGTGCGCCCTTTGAAAGCTGCCAGAGGGCCTCCGCCTTCACCCTGTGAGGACAATTAGCTACATGGGCAGGCGCTCAATACAGAACTGCTCAGAAAATGAGGCGGCTCGAACCCGGGCACTGGTTGTCCACCTATATTTCCTGGGAATAGATTCTGGCAGGCTTTCAACTGGACGAGGACCCTACATTGCAGAGGTGGCGGCAATCCGCGTGCGTGCTACTTAGCCCCTTCCTTTCACTGTGGGAGCCCCAGATGACCTGCCAAATACATTCGTACTCTCCATCAGTCAAAAAAGGCAACACTTGATGGGCAAAGAGCGTTAGGGTTTCAGCAGAGTTGGAGGAGCCTCAGTACCACTCACGCCCTCTGGAGAAGCGGCGTGGAGGTCAGTCCTCCCCTGGAGCTCAGTGGGGCAGCTGCGGGCTTCTGACTTGTTGGGCGGCAGCACCAGTGCCTTGCTGAACGCCCACTGTGGCTTCGCCCGGGAGTGAGTCGGGTTGCCTTGCTTGAGGCTGTTCTTTTTTAAGAAGAACAGAGAGAAGGTGTTCCTTCCTTGATACTTTATTTATTTATTTATTTGCCAGAGCGCCAGAGTACAAGTGGGGGGAGGAGCTCAGGCAGGGGAGCAGCAGGCAGAGGGAGAAGCAGGCTCCCCACTGAGCAGGGAGCCCAATGCAGGACTAGATCCCAGGACCCCAGGATCATGATCTGAGCCGAAGGCAGACGTTCAGCTGACTGAGCCCCCCAGGCACCCCTGCTTAAGGCCGTTCTTGGCTCACCCCACTATGTTGTTCTCTTTCTCATGTTGCAGAGTTTTTGTTCCCACTACAACCAGAAACATACACAGAGATTAAAAAAATTTTTTTTCTGAGTTTAAAGGAAGAATGAAGAATGTTACTTGGGGGAATTGTGG
>CM053612.1:85450799-85473041 GCA_028646535.1 Procyon lotor | reverse complement strand
GGGGGAGAGAAAAAGTGGTTTAACCGCTGTAGAGGAATTCCTCGAGTCCTTTTTCCTACTGAAATTTTTTAAGTTTAAGGCACGGGTTACCTGTGGTCAAATTCGCTGATGCGGTATGAGTTGTGACTCCAGTCTGTGAGTTTGGACACATGCAGCCATATAACCTCCTTCTCAGCTGAGATGCAGAAGCAGGTCTGTCACTCCAAACTCTTCCATCCAGCTGTCCTCTTGGAGTTAGCCCCTCCCTGCACCTGCAAGCCCTCTCAGCCACTTGGCTGAATTCTGTTCTTGAGTTTTGCCTTATCCAGAATGTAATTATAGATGGAATCAAATGGTATGTGGCTTTTGAGTCTGGTTTCTTCCATTGAGGATAAGATTGACGGGAGTTATCCATGTTTTTGTGTATCTTGGTAGTTTGTTCCATTTTATTACCTGTATTCCACTCTATTTGGGTACCACCGTGTGCTTACTCCCCATTCCCCATTTCCCAGGGAGGGAAATTTTAATTGTTTCCAGTTTGGGGATATTATGAATAAAGCTTCTGTAAAGTAGTCATGCACAGGTTTTTGTGTGAACATAGATTTCTATTTAAGTAGGTGTGGGACTGCTGGGGCATATGATAAGTAAATGCCTAACCTTATAAGACATTGCCAAACTGTGACCCACAATGTCGGTCATTTTGCAGCCCCCCCCCCGTTGTGTTAACTTTTATTTTTAAAGAGTGGCAGGCATTAGAACCATACAGATTAATATTTTCTTAAAATATATTTTAAACAGAAACGCTTTGACATAACAAGTTTTATATTTTCTTTATTTCACAATGCTTGGTAAATACCAGAACGAGTTTTCTGGGCTTAATCTTACTAGGTTCTGCTCTTTCAAAAGACAGGTGCACATAGGTAAAGAGAACTTTTTGGGCCACCCGCACAGAAGGCAAACGATGGGGAGCATGACCAACAGCTGTTTTCCCACTTTCGGTGAAGGGGTCCTGATCATGAGGGATATACAGAACTTTGGGCTCTCCTTCCTGTGGCAAATAGGAAAGACAGGATAGAAAATGATGGTGGCGGGACGAGGAATCCTCCCTTGTCATTCGTCTGTGGCAGAGTTGTCAGGAGATTTCCAGGTGCTTGGAATGCAGTCACGGCCCAACTAGTCTGTTTCTTAGCTTGAAGGCGCCTATTGATTGTGCTGCTGTTGAGCTCCGGGGCTGGAGGGAGGGATAGCACATGTTAACAACTAAGCACAACGGCCTCCTCTTCTTGCGACCCGCCGCCGCTGGCCGCGCAGGGGGTAGCTGCCTAGTAGATGCGAATAATTGATCTTTCAGCTGGCACCCCAGCGCCAGCCATTTTCATCAGTCAGCAGGTGAGGACGCTCCGCAGCTTCGGACCGTCCCTTGCTCTGAGCATGTGACAGCTTTGCTTCAGAAGGCCTGCCATGCAGTGACTGTTAATTGCTCGCACTTCGTGAGTTTTCCTGGGCTCTCGTCCTCTCTCCTCCCATTTGAAAGTCTCCATTACAGGACTGCCTTTCCCCCCTTGAACTGGATTGGCGGAGGAGCTCTGCGGACCTGTGATTTGTCATCTCTGTCATTGTTTTCAGCTCTCAGATGACTGCGGATTAGACGGCCAGGGATGTGGTGTTGGAGGCCATGGGCCCCTGACCGCTGGGTCATTCTGAGTATCAGAGAGCCCTTGCTGTGTAACAGTAAATGTTCTCCTTGTGTTTCTAGCAAAATCAATCACATAGGTGTTCCCTGAGATGACGAACAGAAAAGTCTTCTTGCTTGTAGCTTTTTCTAAAAGGAATCATTTTAGGGCTTGGAAAGAGTTTCAGTGCTCTAAACTCCTACAAATAAGGGGATTGGTTTTTTTTTTTATGATTATAAAAGTGATGCATTAAAGGCTAAAGTGTAACATTATAACGTTTAAAAAAAATCCTCTGTGACCCTATGTATACACAGATTTAAAACACAGGATTATTCTCTTTAAACAGTTTTGGAAATCTACTGTTTTTCTTAACAGTATCTCATGACCTTTTTTCCATGTCAGGTAATGGAAATATACATCATCATTTTTAAAAACAAAATAATATTCCTTATATGGAGGAATCATAGTATTTTTAATCAATCTTCCATTTTCCCCATATTTTAATAAATATTATAAACAGTGCAATAATGATTTTCTTTGACCTGCATCTTCATGTGCTTGTCCGATGGTATCTTTGGGAAAGTTATTAGAAGTAAAATTGCTGGATCAAACTGTATGCAGATTTGAGTAGTTGCATGGTGTATCTATATCAAAATGATCCTCCAGGAATATTTTATCACTTGGCCTTCCTACCAGCAAAAAGATAATATCCATGGGTATTATTATTCTTTTTGTCTTTGCTAAACTGGCCAGGAGACAAATGGTATCTCATTAGAGTTCTTATGATTCCTAGTAATGATGAACATTTTTCATATTTTATAGGTCTTTTACATTTCCCTTTTGTGAACTGTTTGCTCATTGCCCTTGTTCATAGAAAATGGTATATTTTCTGTTTCTTTTTTATTTGCAAGAGTTTTTAACATATCAATGATATTAAGCCTTTGTCATATTTATTTTGCTCATGTTTTCCAGGCTTTCTGTAGAGCTTAGTAATTTAGAGTTTAGACCTTGGAGCCAATAACGTTTGGGTTCAAATACTGACTATGTTACTTACCACTTGACCTTGGTACCTTATATAACCATTCTGTTAGTTTGCTCACCCCAAAATAGGGAAAATAATAGTATTTCCCTCATAGGGCTATTGAGATCAAATGAACTAAGATATGCAAAGTACTTAGAGTGGTACTTGGTGCTTAGTAAGCACTGTCAGTACTTATTCTTTTTATTATTATTATTTTTTAGATTTTGTTTATTTATTTGACAAAGAAAGGGATCACAAGTAGGCAGAGAGGCAGGCAGAGAGAGGGGGAAGCAGGCTCCCTGCTGAGCTGAGAGCCCGATGCGGGGCTCGATCCCAGGACCCTGAGACCATGACCTGAGCTGAAGGCAGAGGCTTTATCCCACTGAGCCACCCAGGTGCCCCCTTTTTATTATTTTTTAATGTGCTATATTTCTTTATTATACAAGTCTCTTAAATTTGTATATATTCAAAATGACTGTTTCTTTTGCCGTGCAGAAGCTTTTTATCTTGATGAAGTCCCAAAAGTTCATTTTTGCTTTTATTTCCCTTGCCTTTGGAATGTGTGTATGTGTGTGTGTGTGTGTGTTTTTTTTTTTTAAGATTTTATTTATTTGATTGACAGAGAGAAAGAGGAAAGAGAGAGATCACAAGTAGGCAGAGAGGCAGGCAGAGAGAGAGGGGGAAGCAGGCTCCCTGATGAGCAGAGAGCCCAACGTGGGGTTCGATCCCAGGACCCTGAGATCATGACACAAGCTGAAGGCAGAAGCTTTAACCCACTGAGCCACCCAGGCGCCCCTGGAATGTGTCTTGAAAGAAGTTGCTGTGGCTGATGTTGAAGAGGTTACTGCCTATGTTCTCCCCTGGGATTTTGATGGATTCCTGTCTCACATTGAGGTCTTTCACTCATTTTGAGTTTATCTTTGTGTATGGTGTAAGAGAATGCTCGAGTTTCATTCTTCTGTATATAGCTGTCCAATTTTCCCAGCACCATTTATTGAAGAGATAGATGGTCTTTTTTTCCATTGGATATCTTTTCCTGCTTTGTCAAAGATTAGTTGATCATAGAGTTGAGGTCCATATCTGGGCTTTCTATTCTATTCCATTGATCTCTGTGTCTGTTTTTATGCCAGTACCATACTGTCTTGGTGATCACAGCTTTGTAATAGAGCTTGAAATCAGGCAATGTGATGCCCCAGCTTTGTTTTTCTTTTTCAGTGTTTCCTTGGTGATTTGGGGTGTTTTCTGATTCCATACAAATTTTAAGATTGTTTGTTCCAGGACTTTGAAAAATGCCATTTTTATTTTGATTGGGATGGCGTTGCAAGTATAGATGGCTCTGGGCAGCATAGACATTTTAACAATGCTTATTCTTCCAGTCCATGAGCATGGAATGTTTTTCCATCTTTTTTGTGTCTTCGTCAATTTCTTTCATAAGTATTCTGTAGTTTCTAGAGTAGAGATCCTTTACCTCTTTGGTTAGGTTTATTCCAAAGTATCTTATGGTTTTTGGTGCTATCGTAAATGGAATTGATTCCCTGATTTCTCTTTCTATAGTTACATTGTTAGTGTATAGGAAAGCAGCTGATTTCAGTGCATTGATTTTGTATCCTGCCACGTTACTGAAAAGCTGTATGTGTTGTAGTAGTTTGGGGGTGGAGTGTTTTGGGTTTTCCACATAAAGTATCATGTCAACTGCGAAGAGAGAGAGTTTGACTTCTTCTTTGCCTATTTGAATATTTTTATTTCTTTTTGTTGTCTGATTGCTGTCGCTAGGACTTCTAGTACTATGTTGAACAAGAGTGGTAAGAGTGGGCATTCTTGTCATGTTCCTGATCTTAAGGGAAAGGCTCTCAGCTTTTCCCCATTGAGAATGATGTTCACTGTAGGTTTTTCATAGATGGATTTTATGAAATTGAGGAATGTTCCTTCTATCCCTACACGCTGAAGAGTTTTAATCAGAAAGTGATGCTCTAGGGGCACCTGGGTGGCTCAGTGGGTTGAGGCCTCTGCCTTCAGCTCAGGTCATGGTCTCAGGGTCCTGGGATTGAGCCCCGCATAGGGGTCTCTGCTCAGCGAGGAGCCTGCTTCCCCCTCTCTCTCTGCCTGTCTCTCTGCCTACTTGTGATCTCTCTGTCAAATAGATAGAATCTTTAAAAAAAAAAAAAAAGTGATGCTCTATTTTGTCAAAGGCTTTTTCTGCATCAATTGAGAGGATCATATGGTTCTTGTGTCTTCTCTTATTAATGTGTTCTCTCACATTGATTGATTTGCAAATGTTGAACCACCCTTGCATCCCAGGGATAAATCCCAGCTGGTCGTGGTGGATAATCCTTTTAATGTACTGTTGGATCCTATTAGCTAGGATCTTGTTGAGAATTTTGGCATCCACTTTCATCAGGGATATTGGTCTGTAATTCTCCTTTTGATGGGGTCTTTGCCTGATTTTGGGATCAAGGTGATGCTGGCCTCATAGAAGGCATTTGGAAGTTTTCCTTCTGTTTCTATTTTTTGAAACAGCTTCAGGAGAATAGGTATTCTTTCTTCTTTGAATGTTTGGTAGAATTCCCCTGGGAATCCATCAGGCCCTGGACTCTTGTTTTTTGGGAGGTTTTTGATCACTGCTTCAATATCGTTGCCCGTTCTAGGTCTATTCAGGTTGTCAATTTCTTCCTGTTTCAGTCTTGGTAGTGTATTGGTTTCCAGGAAGGCATCTATTTCTTCCAGGTTGCTTGATTTATTGGCATAGAGTTATTACTAATAATTTCTAATAATTGTTTCTATTTCCTTTGTGTTAGTCATGATCTCTCCTCTTTCATTCATAATTTTATTAATTTGGGTCCTTTCTCTTTTCTTTTGGATAAGTCTGGCCAGTGGTTTATTGATCTTATTAATTCTTTCAAAGAACCAGCTTCTAGTTTTGTTGATCTGCTCTACTGTATTTCTGGTTTCTAACTCATTGATCTCTGCTCTAATCTTAATTATTTCTCTCTTCCTGCTTGGCTTAGGATTTATTTGTTGCTCTTTCTCCAGTTCTTTAAGGTTTGAAGTCAGTTTGTGTATTCGGGATTTTTCTATTTTTTTGAGCGAGGCTTGGATGGCTATGTATTTCCCCCTTAGGACGGCCTTTACAGTATCACATAGGTTTTGGACTAATGTGTTTTCGTTCTCGTTGGTTTCGATGAATTGTTTAAGTTCTTCTTTGATTTCCTGGATCAATCTTTCTATCTATAGTTTCTGCCTGTGGGTCATGCTTAAAAAGATCTTCACTTAAATATCATTAAAAAAAAAGGTTCACCCATATTTCCTGTTGGTACACCTTTTAACATTCAGATCTTAAATCCATTTGACAGAAAAAACTCTAGCACTTCCTTTTGTGGCATTGTGTATTGGCAAAGCTGAATTTATAATCATCTTGGATATGACTTATAGTGATAACTATTGAGTGTAATTCCTATCGCAGCATTTCGTTCAGGGAGATTATTAATGTATTTGACAATCACAATAAGGCATGTACCACAGTGTCTCTCTGTGGAAATATTTGAGTTTGGTGCAGCTGACAGATTTAGGTGTGCAACTCTAGAGAATTTCATTTCAGCAGTGTCATTTTTATTAGGTTTAAATGACAGAAAAGTAGATATTTGAGCCTGGATCAGAGTGTAGGATAAGAAGTATGGCCACAGTGTTTGCAGTTTATGCTACCAAAGAGTGTAATCTGTTGTCTCACCCCTTGAATCTGAATTAGCCATATCCCAGAGCCTTTCTTTGTCCTTTTGAGCACCGCCCTGGGATCACCATCCTATGAAGAAGTCCGGGATGAAGGACTAAATGGGGAGAGAGGCCCAGCTAGGCTCTAATCCCAACTGAGCACAGCCCCAGCTCATCTGCTAGCCAAATATGGTTGCATGACTGAGTCCAAGGGAGATACCAGAAGAACTACCTAGTTAACCTGCAGAATTGTGAGACACAATAAATTGTTTTTTCTTTAAAGATTTTATTTATTTGAGAGAGAGAGAGAGAGTGAGAGAGAACATGAGAGAGGAAAAGGTCAGAGGGAGAAGCAGACTCCCTATGGAGCTGGGAGCCCGATACGGGACTCGATCCTGGGATTCTGGGATCATGATCTGAGCCGAAGACAGTCATTTAATCAACTGAGCCACCCAGGCGTTCCAGTCAATTATTGTTTTAAGCCTCTGAGGTTATGAGGTGGTTGTTTCCCAGTAATAAATTAAGTACATGATTCTAGAGTTTTCCATTTCAGCTGTGAGACTTTGTCTCAGTTCAGACTACTATAACAGGAATACCATAGCCTGGCTGGCTTAAATAACAAACATTTATTTCTCACAGTTCTGAAGGCTGGGAAGTCTAAGATCAAGGCACTGGCAGATTCAATGTTTTTAAGAACCTGATTCGTAGACAGACAGACTCATATGGTGTCCTTACTTGGTAGAAGATGCAAGGGAACTCTTTAGGGTCTCTTTTTATAAGGGCAGTAGTCACTTCTGGAACTTCCCAAAGGCCCACCTTCTAGTACCATCACACTGGGATTAGGTTTCAACATAGGAATTTCGAGGAGACACAAATGTTCGGTCCATAGCAAAATTTTCATAAGTCATATGAAAGAGTTTGTGGCAAACAAACTATGGAAAGAGCCGAGATGTCCATTGACAGATGAATGGATAAAGAAGATTGTGTGTGTGTGTGTGTGTGTGTGTGTAATGGAATATTATTCAGCCATCAAAAAGGATGAATACTTACCATTTGTCAGTGTGGTTAGAACTGGAGGGTACTATGCTGAGTGAAATAAGTCAGTCAGAGAAAGACAATTATTGTACGGTTTCACTCATATGTGGACTATAAGAACACAGGGGATCACAGGGGAAGGGAGGGAAAACTGAATGGGAAATCATCAGAGAGGGAGATAAAGCATGAGAAACTATTTTTTTTTAAGGATTTTATTTATTTATTTGACAGGAGAGAGATCACAAGTAAGCAGAGCAGCAGGCAGAGAGAGGAGGAAGCAGGCTCCCCGCTGAGCAGAGAGCCCGATGTGGGGCTTGATCCCAGGTCCCCGAGATCACGACCTGAGCTGGAGGCAGAGGCTTTAACCCACTGAGCCACCCAGGCGCCCCAAGCATGAGAAACTCTTAACTATAGGCAAAAAACTGAAGGTTGTTGGAGGGGAGGTGGGTGGGGGGATGGGGTAATTGGATGTTGGACATTAAGGAGGGCAAGTGATGAGATGAACACTTGGATGTTGTATGCAACTGATGTATTACTGAACTCTACTTTTGAAACTGATGATGTACTATATGTTGGCTAATTGAATTTAAATAAAAAGGAAAAAAAGAAAAGAGTTTGTGGCAGAAGAGCAATCTAAGGCTTTAACAAAATTCTCATTACCTCTCATTGCCAATCAGAATCTATCTTCTTTTAAAATTGTCTATCCTCAATTTTGGGGGGCTGTATTTTGGAGGAAGAGTACAAGGGTGTTATTAGAACCAAGCTAATGTTTATGGAGAGCTCCTTGGACTAGCCACACTCTTATTACATCCATAAGCTGCTTGTTGTGGTTTTCCTACATTGGGCTTTTCCTAAGTGTCGGGTGGTGTTCTGATTCAAAATTCCTAGACCCGTTGTCTCTGAGGTTCTGAAATTGCCCTGTGATTTGGGGTTCAAATCAAGAAACCTTTGCAATGCAGTGCAGCATTTTTGTGGAGTTGGCATAAATCGTGTAAAACATAGGTAAACCAGTTTACCTTTCTGAGTCTCAGTGTTCTCAACTGTAAAGTGAATTGCAGGAATCTTAGGTACCATAAATTCTTTTTCAATTCAAAACATCTATGATTCTCCTTCCCACTACATTTCTCTGGAGAATTTTATAGGAGTGAAAAGTATTGTATATTGCGGGGGACCTGGGTGGCTCAGTGCATTAAGCCTCTGCCTTCGGCTCAGGTCATGATCTCAGGGTCCTGGGATTGAGCCCCACATCGGGCTCTCCGCTCAGCAGGGAGCCTGCTTCCCCCTCTCTCTCTGCCTGCCTCTCTGCCTGCTTGTGATCTCTCTCTCTCTGTCAAATAAATAAAATCTTTAAAAAAATATATTGTATATTGCTACTTGAACCTTGTAACTTAAAGAATGCCTTATTCATTACAGCTTTTATATATTGCCTTCACTTTCTAATTTCTGACTTTAGTCATTTTTTTCCCATGTGCTTTAGGCCAAATAGACTCAAATTATGATAGGATATTCACTGATAAACTCCTCATTTTTACCAATAGAATCCATACCACATATCCTTTACTCTTTAAAATGATTAAACTAGAGGACAGCCTGTATTTAAAAGAGGGTATGTAACAATCAGTCACCAAACTTGTGGCTCTAAACAGATGGGGTTATTTCTCACGGTGCTGTGGATCATCTGGCTGGCCCTTCTAGTCTGGGTCAGCATGGCCAGGACTTTATGGTTTAGTCTGCTGATTGGCTTGAGATCATCTAGAGTAACTGGGTTAACCTGGGCACGTGTTGTCATCTAGCAGACCAGCCTGGCTTTGTTCCCTGGTGGTGGTTTCCGGGCTCCCAAGGAGCCAGCTTTCAGTGCGCCAGTACTTTTTAAGTCTTAGCTTCCATCATATTTGCCCATGTCTCATTGACCAAAGCAATCACATGGCTAGACTCAGATTTCAAGGGCTAGGGGAATAGATTCCACCTCTAGTTTGCACAGTTCTGGTGCAAAATAGTACAGATGCAGAAATGGAAAGAATTTGTGGCCATATTTGCCACCTGCCGCAGTATCTGAGATTGTATACTCGGCTCTTGACCATTGCTATATCATCTCTCACTGAGCAGTGAATATATCTTAATTTCCTGAACAGAATTCCCTTGGAAAAGCCATTTCCTTTTTATAAGATTGATAAGAACCTGTATTTTACTTCAAATGTATTATAAACTCATTTTAGAAAATTTATAGAATGAAGACAAGCATGAAAAAGAGTAAAAATAATGTCTAATTCAAACACCCAGAGATAACTATTGTTTTTCTTTTACTTGTGTGAAGATCTAATGTTAGAAAGATGAAGAAATATGCTATTAGTATATATCTTAATATTGTGGTTACATCAAATGCTATGTATATGTAATAAAATGTATTCATAAAATCTATAGGTCCCTTATTTGAAAATACTTGGGCTGTTTTTCTCTATAATTTGGTTATAGTGAGTCTTATATTAGTGTATAGGGTAAACAAAAAGATCTCAAAAATACTGTGGGTTAAATAAGGCATATAAGATGGATGAGGTGCTTACTTCTGTCTCAGGTAAAAGTTCAAAGGTAGATAGGTGGCTTAGGTAACTTAGGTAAATGTTGGGTAAACATTTCTACCCTACCTGGTCATTCAGTGACTCAGGCTAGTGGGTCAACTTTGTCATCTTCATTATGTGGCTTCTAGATCTTAGGCAGAGTGGCAGTGGTAGTTGTAGCTATTTCTGAGATAGCAAGAAGGGAGAAAGAAGTTCCTGGAAACATCTTCATCTCTGAGATGATCTCAGAGTTGTACATGACTTTCTCTCACATCACATCAGCCTAAACTTAGACAGCTACACCTAACTGAAAGGGTGGTGGTGTACCAGAAAGGACTTAGAGAATTCATTACCAAGAGAAAGACAGAGAAAATGGATATTGAGGGACAGCTAGCAATTTCTGTTATGTTAACCAAACTGTGCACATCTAGACTACATTTCCTCCTTAAGCATGAAGTCCTAATGTGGTGGGTATCTTTTGCTTTTTTCTGCCCTATGTCCTTTCCTCTCTTTTGGGGTAATAGCATTTTATTTTTCCTTTGGAAAACTCTCAGACCATGAACTTTGGGTTGGGCCAATATGCCCCTCCTCGCTACATTTCCTCTCACTGAATGGTTGGGTATGTCAATTTGTACCGATCAGTGGAACTCAAACTTGAGTGTTTTTTAGGACATAGTGAGAAGGCGAAGCTTTTTTTCCTCTTCTGCTGGGAGAATTGAGTCATTGGGATGAAATGCGGGAAAGAACCTACTGAGAGAAATAAAGCTACAGAATGGAGAGAGAGAGAGAAATGGTATCCAGAAGGCATTGTTTGAGTCCCCGGTTCAAACCATTCCTGAAGCTGGGATCTCCCTGGACTTTTAATTACATAATTCAAAGATCCCATTTATTTTTGTTATCTTGTGTTAGATTTCTGTCAATTACCACTGAAAGAATTCTGATTAATCTATCACCATAATCCTTCCTAAACTTCATTTCCTTTAGATCTCAGTGGTTTTCCATCTAGGAGTGTTTGAATTCAAATTCTGTCATCTAAGGTCAAGACTGTTCCCCAACGTGGTCTCACTGTTAAATTTATTTTTGAGTCTTTTCCTATCTTCATGTCTTTGGTGTAATGATGTCACAGGTTCTGGTGTCGGGCCTTAGGGCTATGCATGGTTACTGAATTTCTCTCCTCCTCTCACTTCTTCTCTTTCTCTTTAACCTTTTGTCCACCTAATACACAAATATAGAAAGGAGGACCAGAACTGGGGAGGGCAGAGGGGAAGCCGTAGTGGCAGAGGAAGAATTATTTTGAGCCATTAACTTACCTTTGTTCCAACACTTCAATTGCAGTGATTGGGTGGTAGAATTGGTCCAAAGAGTCACAGCAAATTGAAAATTGTCAGTAAAAGTGTTGCTGCCAGTATTGTGACTGGCATTGAATAGGATGTTTAAAGGGAGGCCAGTGGCGTCCAGCAGAGACCAAGCCATTTGAGTGTCATTAAATTCATTATATGGCTTTTTGTGTTGCTTTCACTTGTATTCCACCTGCTAACAGTTTGGGGGTTAAGGCCAAACATTTCCCTATGCCTAGATTTCTTTTTGTAATGTGCCTACTACCGGTATCATGGCATACAGACATGCTGTTGCTGCCTTACTGAGATATCAGAACAAATCACCGCGATATCTACTGTGCCTTCCTTTCATTGTGATAACTGATTTTTGAGGCTCTGGTGTAAGATTATTTATGGAAAGACAGAACGTTACACCTAATTAAGGGAATTGCAGATTAAGTTATTCCCTTCCCTCTTCCTGAAGTTGATGGGACTTAATCTCTGGTACATGTGCATGCAAAAGGAGGGCCAGTTAGATACATGCTATTGATTTCAATCCTCTGATGGGAAATCTCATAAGTAAATAAAATGTTGTTATTGTTTCCTAAAAATGGAGGGCATGGTGATGAAGCTCACAGGTCATAAAATTACTCTATTCATGTTCTGTACTACACATCCCTTAAGAACTGTGTCCATTTCTGGCCCCATGACCTACTCTTGGCTGCCTCTAACAATACCCTTGAGTTGGGTGGTAGGTAAGAAGGGCAGGGAGGGGGGTGGCATAGATAATGAACATTTCCTTTAGACGGGCTGATGCCCTTGGACTCTATTATCTGAGGTGCACCAGTAGAGCTCCCTGTGGCAATATTTTGAATAGACTTGAAACTTCACCTTTATGAATCATTTTGACCAGTGTGGGTGAATTTCAGCACTATATGACCGTATTATAGTCTTATTTTAAAAAGACGTTTCTCCTCATCCCCACAGCAGATCTCTTAGCTGACTTTTTGTTATTTTCCCTTGTTATTGTGTCTCGGCAGGAACCATATTGGAGAAAATCAGCAGATCAACAGAATGCTGCCGGCATGCTGGAGCTTTGTTTGTGCCCGTGTGCCAGTGTAAACACGAACAGCATTTCATTCACCCCACCAGTGCTCATTATAGGAAGCCATTTCCGCAGCATGATATCCCACAATACTGAAGAAAAGTTGAGTCCACCATTACTTGAATGAAACTGAGAATAAAAGAACCCATTCTTAGTAGAGAGAAAATGTGTTCGTGCTCGAACTGAAGGAAATCACCACAAATAGGCCATCTGATGTATGTGTGTGTGTGTGTATATATATATATATATTTTATCGTCGTTAAACCCAAGCAGACGAATTCATTGGACTATAATATGCACTTAGTCTTTGATTATTTTTTTCTGCATGTCTCTTGATTATTTTCTGTGGATTTCCTTTTAATATATTTTTATTGCTATGGGATTTTTTTTAAGAGTTAAAAGATCTCATTAGCATTCTCCAAGCCCTTAAATGTACATGAGCGTCCCGTTTTCATTTTGTTTGCATGTGTTATTCTTAGTGGCCCTCAAGACATACAGTAGGATGAAGATGAATAATATGATTGAAAAAAACAACTCTCTTCTCCTGTTTGGAGATGATAATATTTTCTTAAAATGCCCATTTGTTTTTTTGAAAATGAATTTTGTAGGCCAATCCTCATATTGCTGTTTTCTTGTCACTCAGCCAGTTGAGATCACAGCAGGTGGGAAATCCTTTGAGTTACCCAATCAGAACCTTAATGTGTGATACAATTATAACTCCTTAAAGGGAAGACTCATGTGGTTTAAATCTGCTTGTGGTTGGGTGTGAGTGCTAAAAAATCGAGATCTGAGTTTGAAAGCTCTTAGTGCTAAGAATAGTCCTGGTAGAAGGTAACTACATCCTTTTCAGGAAAATAATAGCTATTATCTTTGCAATGATGATGTTCTCCTTTAGAGATATCATCTGAAATTGACATTCTTGCTATATATACAGCTCAACAAACTTTTATTGTGAATGTACTATGCTCTGGCACTGAAATGGGCTTTATAAATATTTATAGAACTTTCGATTCTCCCTAATGATCTTGCATATTATTGTCCCCATTTTATAGAGGAGAAAAGTCCCTGAGGCTTGGAGAAATGAAGTAAGTTAGCATCACAAGCTGGTAAGTGACAAACCTGAATTTGGACCCATGTGTACCAAATATTAAAACCTGTTTTCTTCAGCGTCAAATTGCCTAACTGTACGAAATATGCATTATTCCCAGAGAGAAGCTATTCATTTTGGCAGTGGCTCAAATATCCATTTTAGTGGAAAATATTCTGTGGGAGTCAAAGGAAGGTAAGAGAAACACAAGCCACTCTGCCATTGGTATTCTGCAGAGTTTCTCTGTTGATTTCACTCCCATTTTAGAATATTGCATTTAATTACCTGTCAAACATATATCTTAACTTTCTGGAGGCAGGAGGGTCAGCCCAATTAGTGTTGTTATTTTCCATTTAGTTTTCTGAATATACCTAATGCATTTTAAATCTGTCCTCAACAATAACAATTTCAAGCAGAGAGCTTCTTAAGAGTAAATCTTTTAACCCCGAGAATCTTGAAGTAAATTAACTTAATTTTGTAACCAAATTGTAGAATCACTAAGAACATCCAAAGTTGGGATATTTTGATCCTCTTTGTTTATCTTTCAGGGTAAATAAATATAATTTCCCAAATCCCTTAGACCATGTACTTCCTTAGTAGACTCTGGAAATATCTTTTTCCCCCCTAGAAATTGAGCAAGTCCAAGAGCTTTGTAATTTTCTTTTTCAAAGTTGAAGTTTTTATTCTATGGGCTATTTCCCTCTGGCTCTGTCCTTGTATCCCTGTGTCATGCTCTCCTGAAAGAGGAGCCTCTTGCTTATATTCTTGAAGGTCATTGGGGAAGGAAGGCAAACTCCCAGTTTAGTTGGCTAGAACATAATGTTGAGGAGGCCAAGGCAATACGATTATGTTAGGAACCAGTTCAGATTTTTGGCTTAGTTAGCAGAAATCATTTCCAACTGGAGCATTCAAACTTCTAATAAGCATGACCTTTACTGTGGTATCTAGATTCCACCAAGGAGAAAGATCTCATTAGATATTAGCTGTCTATACTAGGGACACTATGCTCTTTACAAGCTTATATACAACTTATTTGATGACTTCATTATTTCCCGCTTTTTTTAATGAGGGTTTTTGCTTTATCTCTGGAGAATTATGAACCTCTCATCTGCTGAATATGTTAAACACTCTCTTCAAGCACTCCCAAACCAAATGTTGGTTACTTCACTGAATTTTTTGAATAAGCCCTGGGAATTGGTCCAGACACGTGGTCCCATTTACCATCCTATTAATTACTGCCCTGGAATCTAACGTATTTTCTGAAATATGAATTCAGTTTCCTATGGATTTGACATCACATTGGACTTTTTAATGTAAAAGTTTTTCTGACAGTTCAGCTCCTTGTCTGTGGTTCGGGTAAGTTCAGTTTCACTCCGGAAATTCATAGTGTCAGTTATGATTGATATGCATATTGATATGCATAGGATATTGCATAGTATTTTATAAGTTCCAAAGGTGTGTTCAAAGTTACTGTCTCATTTGACTATCAGAACAACCTTGTGAGGTCAGTGGAGTATATATTTTTCAAGCCTTTTGATAGTATGTGGAAACTGAGAGGTTAGTAGGTGGAGACTTGCTTCGTGCTTAAACATAATCCTGACAATTCATCCATTGCTTGTCCGCTTGTCAGGACAGTTTGACAAATCCTTTTTGTAAGTTATGTTTATAGTGGTTGTGTTAAGGATACTGTTATCAGATTTCAGATGAAATATAATAAACTTATTTCATTGGCGTCTTATTATAACCTTCATCTGATGTTGGATTCACAGGAGTGAGGATTTATTTTTTGAATACTTAAAAGATCAGTGTTTTCAAGAACTGTGCATATTATTTTCCTGCTTCAAAGTTCTTAAGTTCTTTTGGTAGACCTTGATCTCTTAACTATTTGATGTCTAAATTGTTTGTTGTAAACTACCACTGTGATAGCAGCAAGCAAGTTAACAAGGGCTTGGGGCTTTGTGTATGACATGGACTTCATGAAACTAGTTTAATATAATATCTTAAAATCTGTTTGAGTAGTAAACCGTGGTCCAGAATAGCCACTCTGAAATCATAATGAGTCATTGGTAAAAATATTCAATATGGGGAAAGCTCCCAACATAAGTTAATTTATGCTGACCAAAAAGAAATATATGGCCAAAGGTATTAAAAATTTTGAGAAGTAACTTTTGGGATGCCTGGGTGCCTCAGTCACTTAAGTGTTGGACTCGATTTTGGCTCAGATCATGGACTCAGTGTCGTGAGATTGAGCCCCACACTCAGTATGGAGTCTGCTTGGGGGTCTTTCTCCTTGTCTCCCTCCCGCTGTTTGCATGTGCCCATGCGCTCGCTGGCGCTCTTTCTCAAATAAATAAACAAACAAGCAAGTAAATAAATAAATAATTTTAAAAAAGTAACTTTCAATATCTGCTATGTGTATTATACTGAGGAGGATATAAAGAAGCATGATTTAGTACCATCAAGAGCTTGTGTTCCATGCAAATCATTGAAGAATAATGCAGTAGCCCTGGGTATCCCTTACTGGCTTGAAGAAAATCACTCCAGGCAATGGCAAGGGGCATCAGGGATTCTCTTTTCTTGAAATGTACATTAATTTTTTTTTTAAAGATTTTATTTATTTGACAGAGAGAAACACAGCGAGAGAGGGAACACAAGCAGAGGGAATGGTAGCGGGAGAAGCAGGCCCCCTGCAGAGCAGAGAGCCCGATGCGGGGCTCGATCCCAGGCCCCTGGGATCTGACCTGGGCCGAAGGCAGACGCTTAACGACTGAGCCACCCAGGCGCCCCCTAATTTTTTATTGTAGTAAAATATACATAGGATTTACCCTTTTAACCCTTTTAGGTGTACAATTCAGTGGCATTAATACATTTACATTGTTGTGCAACTGTCTCCTCTCTCCATTTCTAGAACTTTTTATCCTCCTAAACAGAGGGTCTTTTTTTCCCCCCAAACAGAAACTCTTTACCCATCAAACAACAGCTTCCTATTCCCCCCTCCATCCAGCTCCTTGTAAACTCTGTTCTGCTTTCCATCTCTATGAATTTGTTCTTGATATTCCATACAAGTGAAACCACACAGGAGTTGTCCTTTTTGTGTCTGGCTGATTTTACTTAGCATAACGTTTTCAAGGTTCATCCATGTTGTCAGAATTTCATTCCTTTTTAAGGCTGTGTAAAATTGCATTGTGATTATATACTACATTTTGTTCAGCTGTTCATCTGTTAATGAAAAATATATGTTTTGGGACATCCCTTGTCTGCTGCCCCTTTCTTGACCAGCAGCTGCCTGAGACTGGCCCATCACTGTTCCTTATTAGAGGTTCAATCCTGGACAAGAGTGAAGGGGAGGGAGAGTTGTCCATATCTTACAAATAGAAGTATAGGATGCTCACTCAAAGTTTAATTTCAGGTAAACAACAAATACTTTTTTGTTTTTTTAAAGATTTTATGTATTTATTTTAGAGAGGGAGACAGCATGAGCAGGGGGAATGGCAGATAGAGAGGAAGAGACAGAATCTCAAACAGATTCCCTGCTGATAGCGGAGTCCGTTGCAGGGCTCCATCTCACAATATCAAGATCATGACCTGAGCTGAAATCAAGAGTTGGTCTCTTAACTGACTGAGCCACCCGGGTGCTCCAACAAATATTTTTTTGGTATAAGAATGTTACACCATGCAGGGGCGACTGGATGGCTCAGTGGGTTAAAGCCTCTGCCTTCGGCTCAGGTCATGAACTCAGGGTCCTGGGATCGAGCCCCGCATCGGGCTCTCTGCTCAGCGGGGAGCCTGCTTCCCCCTCTCTCTGCCTGCCTCTCTGCCTACTTGTGATCTCTTTCTCTCTCTGCCAAATAAATAAATAAATAAAATCTTAAAAAAAAAAGAATATTACATGCAGTATTTGAGATATACTTAAAATAGTAGTTGTTTATCTGGCATTTAAATTTAACTGGGTGTCCTATATTTTATCTGGTAACCTGTCGAGTTCTTCCAACATTCCCCTCAGACAGCTAGCCCTGGTATCCTTCCCTACGCTTCACTTTAGTGATTGACCAGTGTCCGGAGAGTTCCCATTCTCCACTTCTAAGCTCCAAGGCTGACTTATACTCCAAGGCTGATTTATACTTGGGAGTTCGAGCCTGAGGAGACATAGGTATGGTGGGAACAGAGATCTCTGTTTCTTTCTTTCTTTTTTTAAGCTTATTTACTTATTTGTTTGACACAGAGAGAGAGAGGCAGAGGCTTTAACCCGCTGAGCCACCCAGGCGCCCCGGGAACAGAGATCTTAATTCCTCTGTGCCACAGGGGGTATGTTTCTGGCAATGCATTGTCCACCCATTATCTAATTCTGAAGCCATTTCTACATTTTTAGATATTTTTTACAGAAGTATCCTACTTCTCGGTACCAAAATCTGTGTTTGTTTGCTAGGGCAGCCATAACAAATACCACAGAATGGGTGGATTAAACAATAGAAATGTATTTTCTCACAGTCCTAGAAGCTAGAAGCCTGAGATTAAAGTGTCAGTAGGGTTGGTTTCTTCTGAGGCCTTTCTCCTTGCCACAGTGATGCTGCCTAACAAATTACCTCAAACCTCAGCAGCTTAAAACAACAATTTATTATTGCTCACGCATCTGTGTACCAGCCGAGGGCCTTTTGATCTAGGCTTGGCTTGGCAGGGCTTGACTCAGCCTGCCAGTTACTCCCAGGTTTCCACATGTCTTTACTCTTTCTTGGGCCAGTGGGTTAGCTG
The DNA here is from genome assembly GCA_028646535.1 of Procyon lotor. Taxonomy (NCBI): domain Eukaryota; kingdom Metazoa; phylum Chordata; class Mammalia; order Carnivora; family Procyonidae; genus Procyon; species Procyon lotor. The sequence continues at coordinate 85,454,816 of CM053612.1, read as the reverse complement.
GGGCACGTTCTTATGGATATTGCCAAAGTGCAAGAGAAGTGAGCCAAAATACATAATGTCTTTTAGTGTCTCAAGTCTTAATAGACATAGACGCTTCTTTCCTTATTCCACTGGTGAAACCAAGGCTTATGGCCAAAGCCAACAATAATGACCTGAGGAAACTCGCTGTGCCTGTAGGGGGAGGGACTGTTGAGCAACTTGGCTGGCGTGTATAGATATAGGGAGGAGTGAAGTTTAGGACCAGTAATGCAGTATGTCACATGCTGAAGTGATGATGTTCACAGAGAGTATCTAAGGCTCTTCACTTTAAGATCTTTCCTAAGTAGAAGTGAGACCAACTCCAATACAGAAGATGTAGGCTTAATGTGACCTGGTGGTTAATGTTGTTGGAGTGTGTGTGGGCCATTGTCACAAATATCCAAGAATCTGGACCCGCTGTGTCCTAATATAGGCTTACCCAAGGAGATCTCTTCTCGATACTCCTAGCTGGATTGGCTCTCTGTCTTCTTCCTAACTTCTAACCCCTTTTCTTTTCTTCTGTGAGACTCTTTCACATGTGTTAGTAGCTGGTATACTGGCTGGAATGAAGGGTACATATGGGGCACTGAAGCTGGGTAAATGATTTGGGGCCAACTTATAGAAAAGGCAAAGGGATTTGGAATTTCACTATGTCAAGGCATTCCCTGAAATGTGTTTCTTTTGGAAACTTAAGATATTTGGGGGGAAATTAAGTGAAAATTTTACTTAATGTACTAAATTATCTTTTGTAAGCTAATTAAAGTTGATAAAATATAAAACCAAAGAAATCTTTCACAACACTTAAAAAGTCAGTAAATATTGTTTAATTTTAACATTTAAGATTCTGTATATTCCTATGGTTCAAATTCAGAACAGCATAAAAAAGTACACATTCAGAAGCTGTGTTCCCATTACTGTCCTTGTCCTCCCTGATCCCCACCTTACTTCTATGAATGCCTATTTACTTTAGTTTATAGGCTCTTCCAATATTTATGCTGATACAAATACATATTTTTTTTCTCCTTTCTCATGCGGAAGGTAGTGTGCTATATGCACTGTTCTGCATCATTTTCATTACTAGTATATTGTGGGAATCTTTCTGAATAAGTACATAGAGAGCTTCCGGACTGCATCAGCACTTACTGTGTGAGTGTCCTACAGTGTATTAGTCAGCATTCTCTTGTTGGACATTTGGCTGGTTTTTAGTGTCTTGGTATTACAAATGATGCTAGAGAAAATAACCCATATACACATTATTTCTTCTATGGGTAGATATACCTATCGGCTGAGTTCTTAGGCTTGAGGGCGAATTTATTTGTAATTTTGATCAACACTGCCAGATTGTTCTTCATAGGAATTTAACCATTTTGCCCTCTAATCAGTCATATATAAATTACTTCCACAGTCTCCCCAACAGACTTTGTCTGCTGTCAAATTTTTGGATCTTATGAGTAAGATTTGGCTTATTATCACATGTTTAAGGGTCTTGCATTTTCATCTGTAACTGGGCATGTCTTGAGTCCATTTTTCTATTGGGGTGTTAATCTTTTCCATCTCAATTTCTAGAAGATTTTTAAAAAAAACTTACAATGGAGATTAGTATTTAATGCCATTCTCAAATAAATTCCCTCATATTATTTGTCTTTTGACTTGGTTAACATATTTTTTTCCACGAAAAGAATTACTTAATTTTTATTTCAGTGACTTGTATCTTTTCTTTTAGGCTTTAGGACCTTAAGTCATAGCTAGAAAGGCCTTTACTATGCCACAGTTCATCAGACAACTCTCTTACATGTCCTTCCAGCATTTTAATGGTTTTAAAGCTAATTGGTTAAACATTTGATACGTTTGGAGTTTATTTTGGTGTATAGCGTGAAATGTAGATCCAAGAGCTTTTCACATAGTGACCGAGGCATCTTGTACTGCCTGTTCCTCTTCATTCTTTTTCTTTTCTCAAGTTTTTCTAGTTATTTTTCCACATAGACTTTTGAATCAGCTTGTCTCCTATTAAAAGAATCTATTAGCATTTTTATGAGGATTATATTCAATTTATAACTAATTTAGGGTAATTGATGCATTTATGATGCGGAGTTTTCCTTTCCAGGGGTCTTTGTTCCCCTTTTTGAAGTCTACTTTGGTGTCTGTGATTATTTCATAGTCTTTCTCATATAGGATTTGTCTATTTCTTTTTTTTTTAAAGATTTATTTATTTATTTATTTGACAGAGAGAGAGAGAGAGAGAGAGAGAGAGGTCACAAATAGGCGGAGAGGCAGGCAGAGAGAGAGGGGGAAGCAGGCTCCCTGCTGAGCAGAGAGCCCGATGTGGGGCTCGATTCCAGGACCCTGAGATCATCACCTGAGCCGAAGGGAGAGGCTTTAACCCACTGAGCCACCCAGGCGCCCCGCATTTGTCTATTTCTTGGTAAGTTTATTCCCAGGCATTTTATCTCCCTTGCTGCTCTTGTGTAGAGGGTCTTTTCTTCCATTATCTTGGCTTATGGTTGTTTGAGTGTGAGATGACTATTGGTTTCTGTTTACTAATTTTATATCCCACTTTCCTTCTATTTGTTTTCAAGTTGATTCTCTTTAGTTATCCAGGGATATAATTATATGAGCTGCACATAGGGATAGTTTTGCCTTTCCTTTCCAATAGTTATATCTCAAATTTCTCTCTGTTTAATTTCATTGTTAAAAATCTAAGTAACATCTATTAGCTAATTTTAATCTCTGTCAGTATGATCATGCCTAGACTTAAATTATGATTTAAAAGCTACCCATTTCATATATTTTCTTATTCATATCATAGCGTGGTTCCAAATGACAGCATTCTTAAATGCCATGCTGCTATGCCCTTTGGCTTACATGCTGGACTTGGAGGTCTGCCTAGGATACTGGGGGCTTAGGCCTGGCGGGCGGGTAGAGGGCCCTCAAGGCAGGATGGATGTCAGAGGCACTGATCTGATGCAGAGGTGGCTGTGTAGCTATTCATGGGCTAGCAAGGCACAGGCAGAGTGACAGTGCTGTTAGAATCACGGTTCACTCTTTGACTTACTCCTGATGTTCGCGTTTCCCTAAGTCTAATTTCGCTGTCTTTTCCTTCTTTTTGCCCTCCTCCCTGTCCTCTTCCTCCTTGTCCTTCCCTTCTTCCCTATTTTGTAATTAACAAAGTTTAAGGAGGTTTTCTGACATTCGGAGTGGATTTCAGTCTTATGCCATCTTGAAGATTATTTGAAGTAGGAGCCCGTGGGAGGGGCCGAGAAGGGAAACCCAAAAGATAACGGGGGAAATGTTTTTAAAACTACAAATCTGGGTAGCTCTGTTACATAGGAGGTACAGTGCTGTGTGAAATTTGACCTGGTGAGGGCGTGGCTCTCATGTCGGATCTCTGGCAGGAAGTGACTCTTCCCTGGAAAAAACCAGAACCACAAACACCCCTCCCACTGCTGGCTGCCAGGCAGCATGCTGAGGACATTGGCGGTCAGAGGACCCAGAGGAAAGCCAGCACCGGCGAGGTGGTGGGGACTGGCTGATTAGTGGCAGGCTGTTTTCGCAGAACACAGTGAAGGTCCATCGCTGATGGAGATTCGGTACTTCGAGGGATCTCTGTGTAACTCCAGACGGAGATTGGGCCCATCTGTATTGTTACTGCAGGCTCACGTGAAATAAAATCTCACTGCAGTGAAAGCCTGGTCTGAGAGCAGAAATGTATAAGCTGCACAACAGGAGAGCCACAGAACCTGGGTCACATGGGAAGAGAAAGATGGACAGGGTCCAAGCAGAGATGCTTTTCTTACCCACATGTGCTTGTGGTTTGAAAGAGCTGGAAATTAAGAACCATGACATATTCCATTTGTGGCTTGTTAAATAATTTTGCTTATCCAACTGGCTGTTGATCAACTATTTTGTTCCATGGTGGGGATCCAGTCTTTAATGTTGTTTTCAGCAAAGTTCTGCCTTATCAGGTCCTCCACAAGTTGTTGTAGTCCTTTAGGTTGGGAG
>CM053612.1:85421127-85450699 GCA_028646535.1 Procyon lotor | reverse complement strand
ATTTATTTATTTATTTATTTATTTATTTATTTATTTGAGAGAGAGTGGGGGGAGGTGCAGAAGGAGAGGAGAGAGAATCTTAAGCAGGCTCCACACCAAGGCTGGCGGCCAACATGGGGCTGGATCCCAAGCCTCTAAGATCGTGACCTGAGCCCAGATCAAGAGTTGTACATTTAAGTGACTGTGCCACCCCGGTGCCCCCCTTGTGCTTTTTTCATTTGTAAAACAGGGGTAATACCTACCTCCCACAAATTTGATGGGAGAATCAGTACGTGCCGTATGTAAATGTTTTGGCCCCATATCTGGTGTGCACGGAGCACTCTATGAATGCTGAGTAGTAATAGTATTGTTACAACCGCATTTATCATCAAGGCTTGACCTGATCCCTCATTAAACTTCCAGTTTATTTTTCTCAGCGGTTCAAACGAAGACACAGAACGAAGTTAATTACAGCCCTGGGTTTCTGAAATTCTCAGAGGATTAGGGAAGACAATTGCAATATTAGACTTGTGGTATGAGTCGACTAATTGCGGTTACGCAGCATCCTCTTGACCCGCTGCGGATCGGGTGTTTAACACCGCAGGGCTCTCTCTCTCTCCGGCCCGAAAGTGAGGGGTGGAAGAACAGCTGTCTTTCTTTTTTCCTGTAGCTGTGAAACCTGTAGATTATAGGCCTGCCTGTGAGAAGTTTTTCAGAGTATGACAATTTTGACAACAGAGGAGTCCCTTATAAAGCTCCTATTATGATAAAACAAAATCAACCCACCCCATCCTTTTTAATGTTCTCTTTCTTTGTGTGATATGTTGTGCTGATTTTGTACCTTTTTTCCCCTTCAAGCTGTATCTAGCCAATGACTCTAAACTCACAAGGATATTCTCTCCTCCAGCGAGCTAATAGTGGAGACTTTTAACCCTCAAGCAGCATTATCTAATCTGTAAATTATTTTTCTTCTCACTTATTTTATGCATCCTTCTATTTGCTGGGTTTGTTCCCTGGTTCTGTTATCAGAAATCAATGACTCCTACTCTTCTTGTCACAATAACGTTAGAAGCCATAAAGAACACTGTCTTGCAGTGATTAATTTAGTGGGATTCTTCAGGTTGATTTAATCAGCACTAGACGGGAAGAAGCAAAACTTTTCTAATTTTTCTACTTGTATCACATAAATTCAACTGAAAATAGTTAGACAACCATGTAAATGCCTTCTCTTATCTTGCTGGCTTTTAGCAAAATTTACAACATATAACATCTGTTGTCTTTGCCTGAGTAAATCAAATTTACCCTCTTTTATCTTCAAGTTTATCAATAGAAGGTAGAGGAGAAGTAACAAGCAATTAAGATACTTCAAGCTTCTTGCCTCAAGGCTAATCAAACACATACTCTACAGCTTGGTAATAATACCTTATAATTTGGTGAATGTGAACCTTTTATTATATGCCTTTAGTCATTTGTAATATGACTACAGTGAGTTCATTTTTCAAAAAGGTTGAAGAGCTAATTTACTTTAGTTAATTTCCCAACCCAGAAAAGAACTTTCCCTGCTTTTAAACGTTTTTATTATCTGCTCACACGGTATAGAAATAGTTTTGTGAATTTGAGATCCCTTTGATGACAATGGGACCAACAATGATGGCAGAATCTATCTCAATAAATTGTGATTTTTTGATGCAAATAATGCAATTGAAAAATAACAATAGCTAACAGTTTCACCTGTGTTTCAGCTGCTGTTCTAAGTGCTTTATAGACTTTGAACACTTAACTGTGTCCTTATAACAATGCATTTATGTTGCCAGTTTTTACAGAAAAAGAAATGGAAGTGCACATGAAATGACTTGTCGAGGTCTCACCGGCATTAAGCACTGGAGCTGGGATGTGAATTTGAGTTCAGCTTCCCACCCCATCATCTTTCAAGTATGCTAGTGCTTCCCAACCCTACCCTCCTTCGAGTTCCCAGGGCACTCTCTGCAAAATGTAGCAGATTCAAATGACTTTGATTTTGAAATAAATTTGTTGCTATCCTTAAAGGTAACTGTCTGCATGGCCTCCTCATAAACCTGGCCCCAAGAAGGTCTTCTGTGAAGTTGCCATTAAACATTGCCCTACGTGGAGACTGTGGTCCAAATGGCTTCAGGTGACTGGATCTGAATGAAGTAAAAACCTTCCACGGAGTGTGAGCGGTGTGAGGACGGAGACTGTGTTTAGTCTGTTTGCTGATCTCTTCCCAAAGCCTGACTTTAAGACTTAGGACGCAGTAAGAGCTTATAAAAATATGCATAGAACTGAATTGAAAACCAATTTACCAATTTGGCCTAGGTGCACCTTGGTTTATATTTTTAATATTACTTCTTTTGTTTTGGTAAAATTAATTCTTGCTGATCGTAAAGCATTGAAGTAATAAAGAAAGGAAGAAAAACTACTACCTCAAAAGAATCAGTATTAACATTAGGGACCATGGTCCAGATATGATTCTGTGCACCTACATGGAAAGAATGACAAGTAGAAAACATAATTTAGAATGGGGTTATACCATATAAGCCATTTGTTAAGTATAATTAATTCTAGTTTCACCTGAATTTAAGAAAATCATAATACAATGAAATAAGCATAAAGGAGTCATTTTAGTTTAAGTCAGCATTTCTCTACCACAGAGTTATTCTTTCCTAAATGATCCCATGATCTCTCTTAGGTTAGGATAAAAGACAATATGAAAAATTAAATTCCTGATATGAAATGTAAAGACATTAGCATTTTTATTCTTCCATTTCCCCACCTCCTCTTCATCTTATTATTATTTTTGAACTGTTAAGGTTTATGTTTGTTTTATTCTATTTTGATAATTCACACAGTTCTCTAGAATTAGTCTATTTTTCTTTTTAATTATTATTTTTTATTTTATTTTATTTATTTTTTTTATAACATGAATGTTAAACATTTCACCAGTGGGTTATTTTTTTTTTGTAACATGAATGTTAAACATTTCACCAGTGGGTTATTTTTTTTTTGTAACATGAATGTTAAACATTTCACCAGTGGGTTATTTTTTTTAAATTAATTTTTATTAATATATAATGTATTATTTGTCCCAGGGTACATGTCTGTGAATCGTCAGGCTTACACATTTCACAGCACTTAACAGCACATACCCTCCCAACATTCTAAAGGAAAGTATAACCAGGAATATTATACCCAGTCATGATGACATTCAAATAAAAAAGCAATAGTCAGACATTCTGAACCATGAAAAACTCAAACACACATAAGCCTTTCTTATAAAATAAGACTACATGAGTACCAAATCTGTCCAATTAAGATATGTATTAAAATGAAAACTTGGGGAAAAAATAAAATAAAATAAAAAACTTGGGGATGAAGAACAAGAATTGGACTTGAAACCATATGATAATTGACTTTCTCTGCTTGACTTATTTCACTTGGCATAAACCAATTCTTGTTCTTCATGTCTGACTATTGCTTTTTTATTTGAATGTCATCATGACTGGGTATAATATTCCTGGTTATACTTTCCTTTAGAATGTTGTAGACACATTCCCACTTTTCTGTCTTGGAATATTATTATGAGGAAACTAATTTTTCCTCATAGCCTGATCCAACCTACTTGCCCTACCATCCCTTTGATTGATTTGCTTTCTTTCCCCAGAATGCCTGAAGAATTCTTTCCTGATCTTTGACATTGAGTAACCCTAACCAGAATCTGAGGAGTATCCTGAGTAAGTTTTTCCGGGACCTGTGTGCTTTTTTATTTTGCATATTATGGCTTTCTGTTATCTTTGATGAGTTCTCTGCTTTAAGGACACTAGTTACCTTCCTTTTGGATTTTTTTATGTGCCAAGTATTACCAACTGTGATATTCATATTTCTGCATCATAGTATGACTTTTTTCCCCAAAGGAGGTCTAAGACAATAAATGTGAGTTTAAAAGACTCCAGGAACAGATCCAGCCAAGCTGAGACCTGAGTCCTGTGATTCAGAAACAAGCTGTGTTTTGGGGCAGAATTGAAGTCTTTTTGGTTTTTTAGGACCAATTATTTAGAGATACTTTTTTAAAAGTCTTGACAGGGGCATAAAATGACCCCTAGGCCTGGAGGGCCCAGGACTGCTGGGACGGGCTGCAGGTGCACGATAGTAAAGGAGCGATAGATTGGGATTCTGTCTTCCTCTCTTTCCAGTTTTTGAATTCGCCTGGCAGACGTCAGAATGTTGTTATTCAGCGTGCAAGGCTCTTCACACCAAAACCAAATGTCCTTTCCCTGTCTGAGAGATTTGAAAGTTGCTGTCACCTTCCTATCCTCCGATAAAGTGCCTAGGAGCCAACATAGGTGCTACCCCACCACGATTGAGTGGTTAGGGATGCATAGCTGACCGGGTTTCCGTAGGTAGAACTTGAGGGTAACAGTACCCACTGCCGACCTCTTCCTTTTCAAGATGGCCCAAAAAGAAGCATAATAGATCGTGATGCAGAAACACCTTACAGATGTGGTGTGTTACCTTTTTATTGAGGCTAGATGTTAGGCCATCTGATGAAATACTGGGTCACTGGGGCTGCGATTGAGAGTAGGGGAGGGCTAATCAGTTATAGGACACAGAAAACAGTCATAAAGGGAGATAATGACGGTCTTTAGCATGTCATTGAAGAGAGGGGGGCCCTGAGGAGAGGGGACCCTGGCTCAGTGACTGCTCTGAGAAACAGGTGTATCCCATCCTATCTCATTTATCTTCCAAACTGGGACATTGTTCTAGAGAGAGAAGTGTGTGTGTGTGTGTGTGTGTGTGTGTGTGTGTGTGTCTATTTATTAATAATTAATTGCGGGCATCAGTGCGAATAGGACTGTTCTGGGCAAATTCCAACCCATTTCCCCTAACTCTGATGTTGTCTTCATTCAGCAAGCTTTTGATTCCAGCTGGCTTTCTTACAGAGCTTCAGCTCCAGAAGAGTGTGATGTCATTACCTTCACGTCATACACATGCATTCACCTCCCCTCTCTCTTCCCAGTACAATTATACTGTGGCTTATTTTATTAAGTCAGTGTTCCATGTTTACATTATTATGTCTGTGTAAACAAGTTTACAGCTGAGCAAGTTATTTCCTTGTATTTATTCTTACTCTTCTTGGGGTTAATAATTGCTTGGTTTTCTCTGTATTTTCACTAATTCTGCCCCAAACTTTTGAATATGATGATTGATATAGTCAATGAGGAAATCTGTTGGTTGCGTCTTTTTTCCTTTTGTACTTTTGTTTTTGAAATCTCATCTTCCTGTTCCAGGCTGGCTGGGTTGTTCTGCCCGTCCTTTGCACAATCCCTATCTCTGAACAGCCCCTTAGAGTGTATCTCTGAACAGCCCCTTAGAGTCACTCTGGGAATTCTTTCGCCCTGTCCTGTGTTAAGATCCCTCATACATGCCTCTTTCCTGATTTAGGCTGGATGTTTTCTGGACCTTTTCTGTTCTTCAGAAAAGCTGAGAGATCATCTAGGGGTGGAAATGGGAGATTGGCCCAACAAAGGAGGTCTGAAATTAATGGTGGGAGGAAAAGTCACTTCTTCCTTTCATCCAATGAACTAGTTATGTAAGTGAGGGGATGTATGTTCGGATGTGTTTTAGAAGCATTCATTCAACATCATATGCTTATGGGCATCTGTTCTGCAGTAGGGACAGGACAGGCATGGGTCCTGCCCTCTTACATTTTCTCTACCAGAGTAGAGACAAGCAAGCAAGTAGACTACAACCTGCAAGCAAGCACAGGGTGCTATGGCAGCGTGAGGGGGTGCTTAGCTCTGGACTGAAGGGTGGGTTGGAGGAACAAACTTCAAAGGTCACCTATTTTGCATGATTCTGTGTATATGAAATGTCCAGAATGGGCAAATCCATAGAGACACAGAGCAGGTTGGTGGTCGCCATGGGGAGTGACCCTTTACTGGGGGTTACGAGGCTTCCTTTTGGGCTGCGGAAAATGTCCCAGAAGTAGATAGTTGTGATGGCTGCAGAACACGGTGAGAGTACTCAGGTGCTTGAATCGTACACTTTAAAGTGGTTGACTTTGTGTCATGTGAATTCCACCTCAATACAAAAAAATAGAGCAGGAGAGAGCAGTTAGGAGTATTTTCTTCATTCTAAAAGCATTTGTGGATAGTCGTGCACTTGTGCAAGTTTCAAAAAAGGACAGTGTCTCACGAAAATCGAAGTTTACTTCCTTCCCCATCTCCCGTGGCCCACTTCCTTTCCCTGTGAGGAAGACGTTGCTACCAGATTCAGACATATTTTGAGCCTGTGCGAAGTGTGCGTGTTTGTGCGTGTATGTGTATAAAATAGTGTGCATGTGTATGTATAATAGCGTGTCTATATATATGTGCATGTTCTAACATATATGTATTGTCAGACGTCCAGAAAGAGTAAAAATTAAAACGAGATCAGTAAAACCATATTTAGTAAGAGTTGACTGTCTACCGAAGAACAGTTCATGAGTCCTCAGAAACCAAAACTGATATGAGGCTCAGAAGCTTGTCACTACACGTTGGCTTAGAAAGTAAAAATGAGGAAATTATTAACCTTTGCCAGGGTTGGTTATTACAATAGGAGTTTCCAGACAGCGAGGGATTAGTTAAAAATGATTATCTCATATCATGTTAGGAAGATGTCTTCAGTTTCCTTTATTATTATCACAGGCATTTATAAGAAATAAACTAAGTTAAGTTTTGGTTGTGTTCATGAAATAAGCTGGATTTAGTTTCGCTGACATGGCATACATGGTGGTGTGTGCTCAGGGTCGGCGGGGGGGCGGGGGCGCTGCTTTCAAGCCTGGTCTCCATTTTATTTTAATGCTGTCACCTTAAAATCAAATGGTAGCATACCACAAACACATTTCGCATCTCACTTTCTTCACCTAATATGTCTTAGAGATCATCTCACACCAGTGCATACAATGTCGCCTTGTTCTTTTTACCAGCTTCATAGAATTTGATTATTGGACCATAATTTATTTAACCAGTTCCTTGTTATGGATATTTAGGGTGCTCTTTTCAGCCTTTTGCTGCTATAGGCAATGCTCTAGCGACTGTTGTTTGTGTATATATGTCGTTTGGCCCAGATGTGAGCATGGGATGAGCCCTTGAAGGAAGGCGGAAGCACCCTCGAGGGAGAGGAGGAGCTGAGGGAGTGTGGGAGAGCAAGTAGGCAAGGAGGCAGAGCTGGTAAAATGTGGTGGCTGAGGGCGTGTGATAGATGAGGGAGAGGGAGAAGTTGGTATCGCTCTGGGTTTCCAGGCCCTAGCGGAGGGCAGGTGCCTAACCAATGTTTTCTGAATGGAGCCACAAGAAGAGCTGAAAATTTTCCCGTGTAAATGAGAGGTTCTAGTAAATGAACCATTCTTCCAACCACGCTTGTTTTGATTTTCATGACCTCTCCCTCTCTGCTTTCCTGGAGGGCTCTCTCTTGACAGTTTACTGACAACCAGGCAGCGACTGCTATCAAGTGACCCATCTGCGATGTCAGGGTATTTTTCTGTGTGTTGTAGAGTATGGGCAGTGCAGCGGTTAATAAGTAATCACCAATCTGATTGTGGGGTGCCGGCATTCTTGTTCTTAAGTCAACTGAATGTTTTATGAATCAGAACAAACATAGTATTTCGGTCTCCGGTTAATATCAAGGTTAATGGTATTTAACAAAATTGAAATTTATGGTAGGTAGTGCTTTTAATCAGTGTTCAGGAGTACATCTGCTGCTTTCTCCATCTCTTCCTACCGAGGAGTACACTTCTGCATCTTGTCTCCCTGTAGAAACCTAAATTTGTTTCTTCTCTGAATTCTCTTAAAATCTGCTTTCCTCCCTAATTAAACTATGATTTAAAGGCACGGTAAGATTATAATGAAGCTAGTTTTGACCCCCACACAGTAAGCACTCAGAATTTCAGTAGATTTCTGATGTATGATGCAATTTCTTACCATTAGTGATTGCGATAATCAAATCACCATAATAACTATGACATTTGTGTTTAGGACAATTTTCAACTGCCAACTTAAAAGTCGTAGAGAGCCTTATTTCATGTTGGCATGTGACTCTTTACATTCAGTAATCAGAAATAGTGGTTAGTGTAAATTTCTTGCCTAAATCTCTCTCTCTCAATACACGTGTGTGTACACACACACACACACACACACACACAGACACACACACAAATCATCCATGTGATTTTGGCAACAAAGTATAAAATTTCTACTTGTGTGGTTTTTGTTAGCATCACATAAGACTTTTGAGATTATTTGATTTACACGTGGTGGGCCAGATTCAATCTTAGGAAAAAAAATGTCCTCCAGCAACCTAGCAACTCCTTGGTCGCTATGTAAGGGGGAGTAAAAGCGTGAGAGCTTGTATAGGCAAACCTTACGGTTAAGGACATTTACTGTTGCAAAAAAGATGAAATAAAAATCAAAAAGAGAATGAATAAAGAAACAGGATTGCCTTGCCTCCTGCCATCTTGGTTAGTAAATTAAGCATTTGATGTGCCCAGAAGTCTTTAGTAATAACTCAGACAATTCCCCAGGGGCCTTACTAAAAACCATAGTAAACTGACTTGGGTTTCTTCCCTCCTTTTTTTCCTCTCCTTCTCTCCTTCAGTAGACGTTTTCAGATTCTTCTCATGTCAGATGGACAGATTCATGGTTCTATCAACAGTGTAGGAGAAGCTGTTTTTCCCTGGTCCTGCCAACACAGTGCACAATTTCATTTGCTTTTTGTAAACCTTCCTTAGCTTGATTTTATCTTTTCCAAAATTTGGTGACCAGACCTTCGTCATCATTCTCATCATAGACCAATTATTATGGAACCACCTTTAATGTACTTAATGAGGTTGGAGAAGGAAGATAAGAAAGCTTCTAAACATTATCTTTTATGTTAACATTTACAAGTATATTTTATTAAAAAATATTTCAAGCATGCAAGACAGTGCAAAGAATATTAGAATGAACGTTCTTGTTCACCACTTTACTGTGCTATGATTTATCCTTCTTGCAACATTTGCTTTAAGTCCTTTTTAAGAAATGAAATAGTACATATAGATTTGAAGTTGCTTATAATCCCTCCCTGATGCCTTTTATCTCCCTCTTTCCTCAGCAATGCCATTCTCAAGCACATTTTTACTTCTACAGTAAATATTAGAGTATTTTGTGTTTCAGTGACACTATGTGAATTCTTTTGTGGCTTATTTTCTCCTTAACATCAGGTGTTTGATTTTTCCATGTTGATACATGTCATTTATTTTATTGCTTATAGTTTTATCTGAATATATCATAGTTCATTTATCCATTCTCCTGTGGACGGGCATATGAGTTGTTGTTGACTTTCCATTACTATACACAGAGCTGCGATGAATGTCTTGTAATGGTGTCTTCACCTCTCTTTCACCATGGATAAGGATGTGTGTAGTTCGAAGAGCTACTACATCATCTAGGAGAAGGAAATTAGAGCATCATGGGGAGAGTTGTTTTAGCAGGGTACCATAGTGTAGGGGGATGGCTCTGTGTCCCCCCCCAAAAAAAAGGTCCTTGGTATTTCTGGATGTGAATTATGCAAAGTAAATGAGATAAAGGGCCCAGTATATCGGGCTAAGGCCAAAGGGATGCTTGCAGTAATGTTAAGTGGGGGATTATTTGATCAGGTTTTCATTTTAAAGACGTTGTTCTAGTGGGTTATGTGGAGGTTGAACTAGGATTGGAATGAGAAGTGTTTCAATTAGCATTCTTTGTATTTTAAGTAATAGGAAGGCAAATTCAAATTGGATTAAATAACAAGGTAGTTTATTGACACATGTAAGTGGAATGTCTAGAGATAGCAAGCTAGGTTTGACCCCACAACTGAGTGATGTCACCAAAGATAAAACTTTTTTCCAACTCTGCCTTCCAGGGTGTCTCTACTACTTCCTGGCTGCAAGATGGCTGCCAGCAGTTCCTGGGACTTTATACTTCGTTTCCTATGATCAAAGTGAGAAAATAGAGACATAAAGAACATTTCTCACTGACTCAAATCAAACTGAACCAGTCACTAGATGGAGGTGGACAGAACTATTCTGATTAATTCCATCTAGAACCCTCCCCTGAGGCTAGGGGATGGTGTTACTCCAACCTGGATAGTCTAAGTCATTGGGGAGAGTTGGTTTTCCAAAAGACAGCCTCCCCAGAGGCTGTTAGGAAGGTGGAATTGAGAAATACAGACTTGTAAGGAAACTAACTGATATCCTTTACAGCATAGGAATGTGCAAGCCTAGAGTAACAGACATATATAAGGAGGTGCTGGACCAGTGAAGAGAAGGGGCTTTGGCCCTGAAAGTTGGAAGAGACAGGAGAAAGTAAACTTGAGAAATATGTAGAAAGCAGGACTTGGTGATTTATGATGATGAAGAGACAAGAGTAATGTATTCATTAGGCTAGGCTGATCTACCATAACAAAAAGAGCCCGAATGATTTAATAGCTTCAACAATCAAAGTTTATTTCTTTTTCAGCTTCAGAGTATGTTCTAGGTTGCTGATGTTGATGGTGGATGGATCTGTTCCAGCTTTCAAGGGTCCCAGTTCATCACACCTGGACCATCTTCAACATATGTCTTCCAGGATTGCTTTGATTATTGCCATTCTCATCCTCAGGAAGGGGGTAAGTGCAGGAAGGTGTGAGCATAGGACAGCTTATTGGCCAGACCTGAAAGGGGGCCAGCCCCCTCTCACTTCTGTTCTCATTTCGTTACAGAGAACCGTGTCATAAGACACTCTTAATGTGCAAGGGATATGTGTTGTAGGGGACCATGGATTTTGGTGGACAACTGGCAGTCTCTGCTACGGGTAGAATGTGGTGACTTCCATGTTTCTGGCTTGAACATTTGATGATTGAGGGTACTAGCAAATGTGTGGGAGGCTGTAGGAGGAGGATGTGAAGTGAGGGAGATGGGGAGATGAACAGTTCATATTGGGATATCTTGAGTTGGAGGTGCACCTGGGCTGTATAGGGGGAGATGTGTAGTTGGCAGATGGCTGCCAAGCCTGGTCTTCATGAAGGGAGGTCAGGACTAAAGATCTGGATTTGAGAGCCGTCCATTATTAAGTGACTGATTCTTGGGGGTAATTCTTGCTTAAAAGCATTACCTGGCATTCACCTTGGTGCTCTTGTGCCTCTTTTCTGCTGTCCACTCCTTCAGTCATGAGACATTTTAAAGCAGTTTATCCCTAACCAGTTTGACAGCTCAATACTTGGAAAAGCTAAATTTATTCTTCAAATCTGGAAATGTCTCCCTCTCACAGATTGTTTATAAAAATGTCAAAATAATATCAGTGCTAGCTTGATGGTGAGGGGATACCATTGTTAACGTGACTCCGACTAGATAAGTACTTTATAATCACTGCCTTTGATTGCCTGTCTTTAATTCAGCTCTCTATGCTCGACAAAACAATTAAGATTTTAAACAAATTATCTACGGGTTGCCCCTTATTCAAATGCTTATTTATGTAGTCGTGTAGAATTTTTCCTTAGAGAAAATGTGTTCTTGTTCTTACAATAAGTTGAGTGATAGTATTTCCCATGATCCTAGTTTATAATTGAGTCTAAGAATTTTATATGAAGAGAGGAGGACCCACAGTTGCCAAGATTATCTCTACTACACCCCTTGTGGAAGGGGTTGTGTTATTACAAACTATCAGGAAGAGAAAAGATTGTTGCTGGTTTTTTAAATTTTTTAAATTTTAAATTTTTTACTTTGGAAAATGCTTGCTTTGGAATTAAAGAACAGTAGTGTGTTTTCCAGGTATTTTCTTCTATTCTGTTACATAGATTTTTAGTGTTAAAAGGGGCTTCAGAGGGGCTCCTGAGTGGCTCAGTGGGTTAAAGCCTCTGCCTCCGGCTCCGGTCATGATCTCAGGGTCCTGGGATCAAGCCCCACATCAGGCTCTCTGCTCAGCGGGGAGCCTGCTTCCTCCCCTTTCTCTGCCTGCCTCTCTGCCTACTTGTGATCTCTTTCTCTCTCTGTCAAATAAATAAATAAAACCTTTAAAAAAAGGGGGGCAGGCTTCAGAGATCATGACCCTGTTCATTCCAGTGACCTCTATTATAACCATTCAAATAATCCTGTAGATTCTGCTTGGATACTTCCAGTATCGGGCAGCTTAGTACTTTTCTAGAAAGATTGTTTCTTGTGTTTCCTTAATGAAGCAAGGTTATTTTTTTGGTTGAGCTCAAATGTGCCTGCTTCTAATTCTCCTCATCTGTTCTAGAGCACCACATGTCAGCTCTTTTGTATGATGGTAGTTGAGCCTTAGGGAAGTTACTGTCTGACATGGATATGGTAATATAGATAGTGTAGGTAACTGCCTTTACATATAACCATCCTTCTGGACCATTTAAGAAGATACTGAAGTGCAAAGGAGGGAGAGTGAGTATCTTGGGAACATTGTTCTCTTTCTAGTCTTTATAAGAGTAAATTTCTTGCTAAGTCCACACTTTATTATAAAGAACAGATTTTTTTTTTTTGCCACCCACCTCCAGAGCAAAACATGAGTCAGTTAAATATTTGAAGACAACTCTAATATTCATCCTTAGTCTTCTTGTCATTCATACCCATTTATCTCATCCATTCCTCATAAACTGTGATTTCTAGAGCCTCATTGTCTTGGTCACTCTCCTCTATCCAAAAATATGTCAGTGTTTTTCTCAAATTGTAGCATGTCCAGAATCAGACATGATATTCCAAATATTATCTGTATAATGCATTGCTCATTGCTTGGTGGAAACAGTATGTCCCAAAGCACTAGAAGCCTGGGGGAATAAGATGGTGGAAATAAGAATATTTTCTTTCTTTTTTTTAAGATTTTATTTATTCGACAGAGAGGGAGCACAAGTAGGCAGAGAGGCAGGGAGAGGGAGAGGGAGAAGCAGGCTCTCTGCTGAGCAGGGAGCCCGATGAGGGGCTCGATCTCAGGACCCTGGGATCATGACCTGAGCTGAAGACAGATGCTTAACTGACTGAGCCACCCAGGCGCCCCAGAATATTTTCTTTTCAAGTGCTAGATAAACAGAAGAGAGAGAGAGAGAGAGAGAGAGAGAGAGAGAGAGTGTGTGTATGCTTTGATCCAAAGAGCATTTGCTGTTAGCAAGGGCACATTATAAATCTTTACAATCTGAGTATTTACTAATAACTGCCAAAGGCTTTGAATGATCACATTCATTACAGGGGTAATAGAATTAATAATTATCGTTCTGTTTACCTTCTATTTTAAAAGAAAATAATTTGTTACTTTCAATTCGGGTATATATTTGTTACAAGAATCAGTAACTCAGTGTGTTCAAATTTGAACAGTTGAATATATGATAAGACATGGTGTCCTAGTTGTGAAATGTGCTCATCTTTCCATCCCTTTCTGGGAATTGAAGGCCACTTGACATGCGACTGCCATTATACTTCACTCTCTCACCTGGAAGTGATTTCTTTCTTATTGGAAGTCTCTCAGTTCTTTCTTGACACTTGTCTCACTCTATATCATATTATGGGTGCCTGGTATGTGTTTTAGTGTCCTCTGAGAGAGTACAGATTTTTAAGAGGATCTAATATGTTTTGTTCATGTCTGAATGCCTCAGACAGCCTAACCCAGTCTAGCCTGGGCTCAATAGTCACTGAAAGAAGGCATAAATGCAAGAAGGCTAAATATTTATTTATTATTACTTTTTTTAAAGATTTTTTTTTTATTTGACAGAGAGAGATCACAAGTAGGCAGAGAGGCAGGCAGAGAGCAGGGAAAGCAGGCTCCTCGCTGAGCAGAGAGCCCAATGTGGGGCTCGATCCCAGGACCCTGAGATCATGACCTGAGCCGAAGGCAGAGGCTTTAACCCACTGAGCCACCCAGGCGCCCCAGAAGGCTAAATATTTAAAGATTTATGCGCTGTATTTATGGACAGTAGTAGATTTAATTAGAAGTAAAAACATGTAATCTGAAACCAAACCAAACCAAAACAAAACAAAAAACAAACCTGACAATAAAGTGCAAAAATACTCAATTACCCAGGAAGATATTAACAGCATCATCCACTAAAATGTATACAAAATTTAGCTATTTCAGATTCGCTGATGCCTATTGGATATTTTTTAAATTTTTATTTATTTTTTAAAGATTTTATTCATTTACTTGTTTTTTAGAGGGGCGGGGGAGGGATCTCAAGCAGACTCCGTGCTGAGCACAGAGCCAATGCAAGGCTCCATATCACGACCCCGAGATCATGATCTGAGTGGAAATCAAGAGTTGGACATTTGGGGCGCCTGGGTGGCTCAGTGGGTTAAAGCCTCTGCCTTCAGTTCAGGTCGTGATCTCAGGGTCCTGGGATCGAGCCCCGCATCGGGCTCTCTGCTCCGCAGGGAGCCTGCTTCCCCCTCTCTCTCTGTCTGCCTCTCTGCCTACTTGTGATCTCTGTCAAATAAATAAATAAAATCTTTAAAAATAAAAAAAGAGTTGGACACTTAGCTGACTGAGCCGCCCAGGTGCTCCTGGACGTTGTAAATAGTGGATTGAAATTTGACTTCTGCAAACCTACTGGTGCATGGGGAATGAGGTATCACTCTAGTGAGGGTTACTCTTACTGTGTAAATTAATAACATCTTCTCATCTTGAAGAGTTAGTGCAATCATTGGGCAAAAAGGAAACATCCTTTGGGATCCTATGGATGATAATCTTTAAAAAAATCTATCATTTTTTGAGGTTTTCTATATTCTAAGCCACTCTGAAATGATAGAAAATATGTATACTGATCTCTGCCCCCTGTTCTGGGCACAGAGCTCCTAAAACCCTTGTAATTTCCTAAGTGACAAGAGCACTAGGAGCATCTTTTGTTCTAATGTTTGGTCTTTGACTCTGGTTCCTGACACAGAACTCCTAAATCCCTTGGAGTTTCTTGGGTGGTAGGAGTGTCTGTTGATTTAGTGATGCAATGCTCGGTACATTCCTAGATAGCTTCAGGATGGGGGCTGGTGGGTTGGTGAGCACACTGGTGTGGTGGGAGGTTGGTGCACCTTGACTCCCTTGGGACAGAAGCTGCTGTGCTTGGGACCCTTCCAGATCTCACCCTCTGTTTCTCTTCATCTGGCTGTTCATCCGTATTCTTTTTTTTCCCCCAAATACTTTTATTTTATTTTTTCAGTGTTCCAAGAGTCATTGTTCATGCACCACACACAGTGCTCCATGCAATACATGCCCTCCTCAATACCCACCACCAGGCTCGCCCAACCCCCCACTCTTAGCCCTTGAAAAGCTTCAGTTTGTTGCTCAGAGTCCACAGTCTCTCATGGTTCATCGCCCCCTCCGATTTCCCCCCATTCCCCCTTCCTTTCCTTCTCCCAATGTCCTCCATGTTTTTCTTTATGCTCCACACATGAAACCATATGATAACTGACTCTCTCTGCTTGACTTATTTCACTCCGTATAATCTCTTCCAGTGCCAACCATGTTGATACAAATGTTGGGTATTCATCCTTTCTGATGGAAGCATAATATTCCATTGTATATATGGACCATATCTTCTTTACCCATTCATCTGTATTCTTCAGCATATCCTTTATTATATGATATTATATGATGTACCAGTAAATGTAAATATTTCCCTGATTTCTGTGAGTTGTTATTATATGATATGATATTATATGATATATGATATTTATTATTAGATGATATACCAGTAATTTGATATTTATTATTGATATATGATATACCAGTATATCATTATTATTATTTATTATATGATATACCAGTAAATGTAAGTATTTCCTTGATTTCTGTGAATTGTTCTAGCAAATTATCAAATCCGAAGAAGGAGGGGGTCATGGGAACCCCGATTTACAGCAGGTCAGTCAGAAGTACAGGTGACAACCTGGGACTTGCCACTGGCTTCTAAAGTACAGGCAGTCTTTGGGGACTGAGCCCTTCATTTGGATCTGGTGCTAACTCCAGGTAGATGGTACCAGAACGGAATTGAACTGGACACCACCCAGCTGATATTGCAGAATCGCTTCCTGTGTGACAAACCTGCATGTCTGCTGTCAGAAGTATTGTGAGTGTGAGAATAATGGGGGATTTTTTCCTCACAGCCGCTGGCATTACCTTGTTTCGTCTCTGCAAATCTTTGTCATAGTCCAGCAAGGTCAATTCCATATTTATCCTTATTTTGTTTATGAGAAAATGGAGTCAGAGAGGTTAAGTGGATTGTCCATAGTAAACTGTACAACCAGTACTTGATCCGGAACACAGGCTCTTGAGTACAATGCTCTCCTCTGTGTTCTCCTCACGCCGATCCTTAAACACTCACCCAGCTCTTAATATGTGCAAGGCGATTTTTAGGCATTGTCCTCAGAGTAAAGATATATAAAGCAAGGCATATCAAACAAGATTCCTGTTCTTATAAAACTTAACAATTTTCTGGAAGGACCTCAGGTCTGTCTGATGGAACATTAGTGCTTGGCGTTCTCTAGGAATGAATTTACCAGAAGACTTTGGAACAGGCCAGGAAGACTTTAATGGAGGAGGCCAGACTTCAGCTAACTGTTGAAGGAGAAGAATATATATCAAGAGAGATATGGAAGAGGACGTTTCATACAGGAGCAGAAGGCAAAGGAGGAACACGACATGAACCAAACGCAGACTGAGAGAATATCAAGGCATGGCCAAGGGATCTCATTACACATTGTCAAGATTATTTTTGTCAGGCTTTCATTTTACCCAGTAATAATTCAATCATGAATGTAAATTATGGTCACTGAAAGAATTACACAAAAAACAATTTTCACAACTAGAGATGTCAGAAGCAAGGTTTCCTGTAGAAATATTTTATTAGAGGAAAGGTTATTCATTTAGGTCTTCAAAATCATGAATGCTACAAATGAGCAAGGAGGAACATTTGTGATTATCACCCGTACTGTCTTCAGCTGTTTCATTGTAGCTATATGCATTTTTAATCATTTTGGAGTGTAAAGGATGAGAAAATTTGAAGACCCTTTTCCAAAAGGCATTTGAAAACATTACATCTTTTCCACCAAGAATAAATGTGATCCTGTTCTATGATTGTAGATCACATATCACTGGAGTTATCTATAAGGTTGGAAATTGAAATGACTGACAAGGCTCTACTCACATAAGGCTTCAGGGAATGTAAAGGATACAGTGGGAGGAAGGAGGCCCAGATAGTCTTGAAGAGGGCTAAGCCTCTCAGGGGCAGCTCCCAAGAGCCTTTCTCGGTTGCATGGGATGAGCTTCATCTTTTGATGATAGACCAAGGTATGTGTGAGGTCCCTGGGCCTCAGGGGAGCTGAGGCACAGGTTTACTCAAGGCTCTTTTATACCCTCCTGGTCACAGAGCTGAAACCAGCCTGTATAACTGATTAAAAAGTAGGAAGAAATGTATAGGGATGGGAGTTCGTGACAGTGATTCCTTTTAGGGGAATGGAATTGGGAGAGATGGGCAGCACGGCAATTGTGCGTATGAGGTTATGTTCTGCTGCTTGGGTGGCTAGTACGTGGTTGTTACGGAACTGTGTGTCTGAAATATTTCATAATAACAAGGGTTGGGTGAAAAACTTTTCTTCACGTTATAGAGAAATAAAAGCTTACGAGTTAAGAATCATCTTCATATTGTCATTTGCAGGAGCCTAGGTAACCTCTTCATGGGCCCAAGGCTTAGGGGCATCAGTCCACAAATCTACCCTTCTGAACGGTTTTAGGTCCGGAATGTTGATTAATCAGACAGTTGTGAGGAAGTAAAAAGAAGAAACTGTACAGCAAGTATTATTACAGTCTTAATTGTACAGCATTTACTCTCATAAACCCTATCTTTTTGTAACTTGGACAAACATAGAGCCTTCCACAGAGGCCTTAGCTTTGGGAATGCAAGTATAGCACTCAGGCTTTTCTCCCCTCACCAAAGTCAGCTGACGGTCCAGTCTTTCTTCTAAACGCTAGCGGTTCTTGACTGAGGGTGATTTAGTCTCCCGGGTGACATTTCAGAACATCTGGAGACATTTTTGGTTGTCACAGCTTGAGGGGGGTTTGCTACGAGTATCTGGTGAGTAGAGACTGAGGGAGCTGCTGAGCTTTCTCTGGTGTGTAGGAGAGCCCCACAGCAAAGAGTCACCTGGCTCAGAATGGCAACAGTGCTGTGATTGAGCGCTCTGATCTAAGCTAAAAATAGTTTTTATTTATTTTAAACATTTCCTGATTAGCAAAGTAATGACTCTTCATTGTAGAAAATCTGGAACATACTCACAAAAGAACTAAGCTGCCCATAATCCCGTCCCTCAGAAAGAACTTCCATTTAACAGTTTCGTGCAGTGATTCTCAAACCTGGCTACCTCTAGGGAGCTTTCAAAAAACCTTGGGCCTCCAATCCTGGATATTCTGCTTCTGGTCTTTCTCCATGCTTTGATACTCTTACTAATCTACTCTAATCCCTGAAGAGTATTTTCTGAGCCTTTTCCTGTGCCAGGAGTTGGCAAACCACAGCTGCTGGCCAAATCCAACCTGCCACCTCTGGCGGCACAGCCTGCCAGGTAAGAATGGGTTTTATGTTTTTAAATGGTTGAAAAGAAATCAAAAGAGGAATATTCTATGCCACGTGGAAGTTATATGAAATTCCAATAGCAGTATCCTTAAATACACTCTTGTCAGACTACAGCCATGCCCTTCCCTTTACACATTGTCTGTTGCTGCTTTCGCATCGCCATGCCAGAGTCAAGTAGTTGTGACAGAAACTCTAGCCCTATAAAGAGAAAGAGTCTGCAGACTGCTGTCCTATGCCTTTTGGTGCTTCTACACTTCTTTCCTGGACTTCGCGGCCTTCTGTCCCCTCCTGTTGGAGTAGTTAAGCTGTTTTTAATTTTCGACTACTATAAATGATTCTTTGAAAAAATATCCGAATTAGCTGAGCCATGTGTATGTACATGCTTATTTCTCTAAGCACGTTTTCTAGAGGAAGTGCAATGTCTTTTTTTGTTTGTTTGTTTTTATAGTGCAGTGTCGTTTTATTGTTTTCAGGGGTAGAATTTAGTGATTTGTCACTTACATACAACACCCCGTGCTCATCATAACAAGTGCCCTCCTTAATCCCCATCACCCACCTAGCGCATTCCCTACCCACCTCCCTCCATCAACCCTCGGTTTGTTTTCTATCATTAAGGGTCTCTTATGGTTTGTTCCCTATCTCCTTTTTTCCTTGTTCATCTGCTTGGTTTCTTAAATTCCACACATGAGTGAGATCATATGGTATTTGTCTCTGACTTACTTCACTTAGCATAAAATATTCTAGCTCCATCCACGTCATTGCAAATGGCAAGATTTCATTCTTTTTGATGGCTGAGTAATAATCCATTGTATGTATATGTATACACATACATATATATGTATATATCGGTGTGTGTCTGTGTGTGTATATACACACACAGACACACACACACACACACCACATCTTCTTTATGCATTCATCAGTCCATGGGCATCTGGGCTTTCTCCAATTTGGCTAATGTTGGTAATGCTGCTATAAACATCAGGGTGCATATATTCAAATATGTATTTTTGTATCCTTAGGCTAAATACCTAGTAGTGCAATTGCTGAGACAAGGGTAGTTCTGTTTTTAACATTTTTGAGGAACCTCCATACTGTTTTCCAGAATGGCTGCACCAGTTTGCCTTCCCACCAACAGTACAAGAGAGTTCTCCTTTCTACACACCTAAAGGAAATCACTTTTTGAAGCATAGGGATAGTTACAAGGCATAGCAGAGGAAGGGGTTTCTCTTGCTGGTTTGGGGCGCTTTACCCTTTGCTCTCATGACATGGCTGCTGGTGGCGTATGTGAGACCCGGTCGTACTCGCCACCCAGGGAGTTTCTCCAGTACCCTGGTGGGTGGATTCTTGCTCATCATTGTGGACCACTGGCTGTGGACCCGCTCTGCCTAGGGTGCACCAGGGATCTTCCCTGCCATCCAGTGAGCTACAGCCGCACCCTGTCCGGGGGTATCCAAATCTCAATTTCGGATGGGGGAGGGTCTCTTCCATGTTTGTTCCTTCCTTGGATTATCTCCCTTAGTCCTAGAAGGAGTCGCTGTTCCATACATTTACTATTCCTGTATTCTTAGAGTTCTCTTTTACCCTATTAGTAGTTAACCACTTTCTACTCATTAATTGTTTATATTGAATTTTCCCTATTCAAATTCCTGGTTTGGTTTCTGTCTCCTGACTGGAAGGACAGAGCTTCTTTTAAACTTTTGGTTAATTTAAAGCCTCAGGTAGGGCTTTTTTCCCCAACTGAACCACTAGGATTGGGTTTGAGGGGCAGGGGTGCAGAGGGAGGAAAGGGCACTTGGCCGTGTTGGCAGACACAGAGTCTGGCTCCTTCAGGGGCTCAGGTGTCTTGGCGCCGGGTGAGCGTGATGTGAGCAGGACTGTCTGGCATCTGGAGCAAATAGGACCCAGCATTCTTGAGAACCCTTCCGTCAAGATTCTGTTCCAGAGACGTGGCTAGGAGAGGAGGTTGGTTACACTGTGTGACATGTGGGCTCGAAATCAGGAGGAAGGGACTTCCTGAGGACTATCCAAAAGAAAATGGAACAGACGAGAGAGTCCAGATGGGGTCAGGGCCTCTGGTTAAACCCCGAGCAGCCCCCAGAGCGGCTCTGATACTCCATTTGCTCTGGCATGCGAGCGACTGGTTGCCTCGTCGGGTGCCACGGAAGGAGACGCACCACGGCCCTGAAGGATTCCATCCTTGTGATCGGCAGACATTTATATGATATTGTTTGGCATTATAATCAGATACAACATTTTAGGGAATGGTTTACATGGACAGTACATATTGATTAATAGACGTCATTTGTTTTCCCTGGTGTGTGCGCTGTCGTTCCCGGGGAGGCGGCTGAGCAGAGCGCTAGATTGCGTCACTTCGCTCCTGCTGGCAGGGACACAGGTGCAAAACCGTGGGCGCGATGACCCAAAGGCCAGTTGCATCCCTGTTGCCTGGGCTCAGCTCGAATTGCTGTCCATGGAGGAAAGAGAAGTCATTCGTTTTCTTCCAGGGTACCAAAAAACAAAACAAAACATGGCAGCGAGGAGAAATTGGCGAAGCCCAGCCTCTCCTCCTCTGAGCGCTGGCAACAGCTGGACCGATGAGCCTTTGGCCATACTGTCTTTGTCAGTAGATGTTTGAGAAGACGGTATCCCTGTGGCAGAAGGCTCTGCGGCTAGCTCATCAATTTTTCACTCTCTCCCAGAGCTATTGAGAAATAATATTGATTTGTGAGAGAATCCAAAAACGCTCCACATGCTCCCGGAAAATAGAACCAAATACTCAAACAGCTATTTTAAAGGATTCAGATAAAGATGAAATGCCTGAAAATCACTTTCCAGACTTTTGTGATGAGTTGTCTAGTGTGGTGAGTCAGGGGGCTTTTTATTTCCTTTCTGTTTTCCTTTTGGCTTCGGCTGTGCCAATACCGCCTGACAAGAAGTATGGGGCTCCGGTGTTCCGCGGGAGGGCTGCGTGGAGAACAAGAAAGGCTCTCCCAAGGCAAGTCCTCTTCCCAGGGTTCCTGAGACAGACGGGGACTAGGAGTGAGCTTAACCCAAGTTCCAGCTTCGTGTTGCCCAAACTCAACCCGTCTTAGAGATTCTGCCTGGAATCCTGTGCCAGGATCCAGGAATCTGTATTTGTAATGAGTACCCAAGTTGCACACTTGATGCCGTCAGCTTGCAAATCATTCTTGTGGATCGGCTCAAAAGTGAAGTTTATTTTTAAATGTAGTTAGACTTCCTGTTTGTCCAGCCAGATTTAGGTTGGCATGACTCACCTACATAAATATATTTTTCAAGTCTTAGGAACACCTCTCTCAGCATCTGGGAGAGCGCATTAAAAGCAAGAACAAGGACAACAGCAGCAACAACAAACCAGCTCGCTGTATTGAATGGAGCAGCTGAAAGGCAAACACCTGGCCTTTTCTTCCCAGTGATGCTGCTTGGACTGGTAGACTTCGGGATGAAATGTATTCACATTAAAAATCATCCTTCTTGCTCCTTCCTGAACTATGCTTCTTTTTTTCCCTTTAAAACATAACATTTATTGCCTTTTTCTAATTACAAAAAATAACTCATGCTCAATGTCAAAAATTCCAAAGCAAAAAAACAAAACAAAAATCTGTAATTTCACCACCCAGCGATAACCTTGCTCTATGTTTTCGAAGGCAAGGTGAGGTGTGCTTCTTGAGGCTTGTGATTACAATATATCAGGACCACTTTGTGAGAAACAGTAATTGTAAGTTAAACCAGGAATGTTAAAGGTAACCTACAGAAACCAGAATTTCATTCCTCTTACATTTTCATATCTTAAGAAATGCTGATCTATCAATCTGTCCTGAGAATTCTGAGAGAATCCATATTTTTAGAATTTATAAATACCGTCTTCTATTCTAAAGTTATCATACCGCACATAGATTTTTTTCTCCGAAGAGTTTAGAAATCTGTCATTCTTTCATTATATAATTGTTGAACATTTATTATGGAGATGCAGCACTTAACAAGACTGCTAAAGTCCCTGCCTCCAGTGAGCATATTTTCCTGGGTAGGGGCAAGAAATGATAAATAAGCAATTAACAAAACATTTTCAGATTCTTTGTGTTGAGTGATCAAGGAAAGTCACGTCTTTACTCTGACATCAGCTTTGACACCTAAAAGATGAAAAGGAGCCCAGCCTTGGGAAAAGGAGAGGATCTGTTTCCCCACAACCTCAACAAAATGTGTTGCAAAGTGGTTTTGATTTGATTTGGTTTGGTTAATCTGCTAGGTGAGCGCTGATGTGGATTTGATTTGCTTTTCCATCAGTTTGAGTGACGTTAAATACCTTGTCATGTATTTAAGGATGCTTTTTGCGGGTTAATTTAGAGAACCATCTCTTTTGCTCGTTTTTTGAGCAAAAGAATTTTGTCTATATAATTTTTTATCTTTTTCCCCTCAAAAAGACCATTTTTTTCCTTTAAACAATAAAGCTTTATTTCTCAAACTACTTGTCTGTCCAGGGTTGGAGTTCTATTCCACTTTGTCTTCATTCATTCTTGGATTCAGACTGATTGAGAAACTTCCCCAGAATGTTGCTTGTTTTTAAATTTTTTATTGTGGTAAGAACATTTACATGAGATATATACCTTCTTAACTCTTGACGTGTACAGTGTAGTGTTGTTAACTATAGGCATGATGTTGTACAGCAGATTTCTAGAACTTACTCATCTTGCATGACTGAAACTTTATTTTTTTTAGAAGATTTTATTTATTTATTTGACAGAGAGAGAGATCATAAGTAGGCAGAGAGGCAGGGGGAAGCAGGTTCATTACTGAGCAGAGAGCCTGATGTGGCGCTCGATCCCAGGACCCTGAGATCATGAAGTGAGCCAAAGGCAGACGCTTAACTGATTGAGCCACCCAGGTGCCCCTGCATGACTGAAACTTTATACGGGTTGAAGAGCAGCGCCCATTTTCCCCAGCCCCTGGTAACTACCATTCTTTTTTGATTGTATATGTACTTTAAAAAAAAAATTAATGTAAAATGTATTATTGATTTCAAAGGTACAGGTCAGTGATTCATCAGTCTTATATAATACCCAGTGCTCACTACATCACATGCCCTTCTTAATGTCCATCACCCCGTTACTCTATCCCCCCCACCCCCTCCCCTCTAGCAACCTGTGGTTTCTTTCTTATGATTAAGAGTCTCTTACAGTTTGTCTTCCTTTCTGGTTTCATTTTGTTTTATTTTTTCTTTTCTTCCCCGCTCATCCTATGTTTTGTTTCTTAACTTCCACACATGATGAGATCGTATGATAATTGTCTTTCTCTGACTGGTTTATTTTGCTTAGCATAATAGCCTCTTCCATCCACGTCATTGCAAATGGCAAGATTTCTTTTTTTTTGTGGCTGTGTAATATTCGTATGTGTGTGTGTGTGTGTGTGTGTGTGTGTGTATACCACATCTTCTTTATCCATTCAACTGTGGAAGGCAACTACCATTTTACTTTCTACTTTAATGAGTTCAACTTGCTTAGGTTCCACATAGAAGTGAGATCATACAGTATTTGTCTTTCTCTGTCTGGCTTGTTTCACTTAGCATGATGTTCTTCAGGTTCATTCATGTTGCAACAAATGGCAGGATTTCCTTCTTCTATTTTTCTTCCTCCATCCCTCCCCCCCCCCCCCCCCCCCCCCCCCCCCCCCCCCCCCCCCCCCCCCCCCCCCCCCCCCCCCCCCCCCCCCCCCCCCCCCCTCCCTCCCTCCCTCCCTTCCTTCCTTCCTTCCTTCCTTCCTTCCTTCCTTCCTTCCTTCCTTCCTTCCTTCTTGTAGGGCCAGGGAGAGACTCTTAAACAGGCTCTGTGCCCAGAGATTATGACCTGGGCTGATATCAAGAGTCAGCCGCTCAATTGACTGAGACACCCAGGTGTCCCAGGATTTCCTTCTTTTTAAAGGCTGAATAATATTCTATTTGTGTGTGTGTGTGTGTGTGTGTGTGTGTGTGTGTGTGTGTGTATGTTACATTTTCATCTTCATCTATGACAGACACATAGCTTGTTTCTGTATTTTGGCTACTACGAACAATGCTATAGTGAACAAGATAATGCAGATAACTCTTTGATAATGATTTTATTTCCTTTGGATATATATCTGTAAGTGAGATTGCTGGATCATATACTATTTTTGTTTTTAACTTTTTGAGGACCCTACATACTGTTTTACATAATGGCTGCCCCAAATTACACTCCCATCTGCAGTGCACAGGGGTTCCCTTTTCTCCACATCCTTGCTAACACTTGTTATTTCTTACTTTTTATAACAACCATTTTGACAGATATGATGTGACACACTTTCATGGTTTCGGTTTGCATTTCCCTGGTGATTAGTGATGTTAAGTACTTTTTCACATATGTGTTGGCCATTTGTATATCTTCTTTGGAGAACTGTTTAAGTTCTTTGCTCATTTTTAATTGGACTGTTTGATTTTTTGCTATTGAATTACAGGAGCTCCTTATATATTTTGGATATTCATTATTACCAGATATAATGGTTTGCAAATGTTTTTGCCATTCCATTTTTTGCCTTTTCATTCTATTGATGGTTTCCTTTGCTGTGAAGATGGTTTTTTGTTTTTTTAGCTTGATATTGTCTCACTTGACTCCTTTTGCTTTTGTTGCTTTTGCTTCGAGTGTTATGTTAAAGAAATCATTGCCCAGATCAATGTTTTGAAGATTTTGTCCTATGTTTCTTCTAGGAGTCTTAGTTTCAGGTCTTATGTTTAAGTATCTAGTCCATTTTGAGTTGATTTTTTTATATGGAGTAAGATAAGAGTCTTTCTGAGAATATTTAATTCAGTCTTAGGGCCTTTGTTGTCCTCTTTTCTCCACTGCAGTTTTTCTGGGTCACGTTAGCTTTCTGCAAATGTTTGAGGAGGGAGCTTGGAAGATAGCTCTATTGGAAACTGGTGTTTATTTTTCCACTTACAGGTAATTTGATTTTTTTTTTTTGGTCTTCTAGTTATGATGATCTTATGCAACTTTTGTGGTTTTGTGTTTCTTGTTGATCTGTACATTTTTTGGAGGGTACATAAAATATATCCTTAATTAGGTTGTAATTGTTACCTTAATTGCCTTTCTTTTAAATTAGAAACTTCGGCTCAGGTCAAAAATGCTGTTCTCATAGAAAAGCTCCTTCCAGTATTAAAAAATGTTTTAATTTTTTCCTACCATAGTCAGAGCGGTAAATGATAGAAAGAGGAGTAGAAAATAAGGATCTAAGACAAATACAAAAGCTATTACAGTTTCTCAGAAATGCATTAATTTGTCAAAGATGAGTAATAGTAGTAAGTTTTTCCTATAATGGGATTAGCGTTTTCTAGCAAGACTTTTTTTTTTTTTTTAAGATTTTATTATTTATTTATTTGACAGAGAGAGATCACAAGTAGGCAGAGAGGCAGGCAGAGAGAGAGGGGGAAGCAGTCTCCCCGCTGAGGAGCACAGAGCCCCATGCGGGGCTCGATCCCAGGACCTTGAGATCATGACCTGAGCCGAAGGCAGAGGCTTTAACCCACTGAGCCACCCAGGAGCCCATCTAGCAAGACTTTTAATAATGCCCATTTTTATATATTTTCAAAGAGCTTTGATATCACTTGAATTATTTATTTATGATTTAGGAATTAGCTCTTAAAAACAGGCCTTCAGGCTATCACTTAGTGCAAAGACAAAAGCATGTAATCCAGACGATGTTGCTCTATTCTTACAGGCTTATTTGCAGCCCCTATAAATATTGGCCAGAAATGATTTACCCTGCCTTATTACCACTGTGACTTTAACATGTACTTTTAAATGAGAAAAGTAATTGCTTGAACTATATAATGTCTCAGGGGAAGTGACTTCATATTACCAGTTGTATTTGGGAGTCTGAAAATAATAGGAGGCATTGATATCCTGGTTATTTGAAGTTATACTTCACTGTCCTTAAAAACAGTATGTTTGATGGGGTGCCTGGGTGGCTCAGTGGGTTAAAGCCTCTGCCTTCGGCTCAGGTCATGATCCCAGAGTCCTGGGATCGGGCCCCGCATCGGGCTCTGTGCTCAGCGGGGAGCCTGCTTCTCCCTCTCTCTCTCTCTGCCTGCCTCTCTGCCTACTTGTGATCTCTCTCTGTCAAATAAATAAATAAAATCTTAAAAAAAAACAACAACCCAGTATGTTTGATGACATTATTCTGATAATTTTGCTTATCAGAATATTATTTTTTTTGTTAAAAGATTTTACTTATTTATGTGAGAGAGAGAGAGAAAGTGAGAGAGCATGAGAGGAGAGAAGGTCAGAGGGAGAAGCCGACTCCCCTCGGATCTGGGAACCCAAGGCGGGTCTCGATCCCAGAACTCCAGGATCATGACCTGAGCCAAAGGCAATTGCTTAACCAACTGAGCCACCCAGGCACCCTTATCAGAATATTATTAAATAGACTAATTGCCTTTGTAAAGGATCAATGTGACAAGATTATATCACTGATGTGATAAACTTAAACTTAAAAAAAAAGTTAACTATTTTTTTAGTAAAAGGTAAAAAATTGAGTCAGAAGAGCAGCCAGAGTATCATCCTAACCATTTTTAACTGAATAGTTCAGTAGTGTTAAGTGTATTCACATTGTTGTGAAAAAGATCTCCGGAAATTTTTCATCTTTCAAACCTGAAACTCTGTACCCACTATACTACATTTCCTGCCCCCTTCTCTTAGCCCTTAGTATCTATCATTCTACTTTATATTTCTATGAATTTGACTACTTTAAATACATAATGTAAGTAGAATCATACAGTGTATGTCTTTTCATGGCTGATTTATTTCACTTAGCATAATATAAGACCTTAACAATTTTAAGAAAGGCTTTTATGTTATCTAGTCTTACAAACTATGGGGCAGAGTAGATGACCATGCTAAATTGATTAATAATGTGAGGGTAAGCCCATAAATTGTACACTGACATTTTCATTCTGATTAAGATTAGAGGGACCAAAAATTATTTTGCAATTTACTGACTTTTGTGTCTATATACAAAGTAGAGATATCTCAGCATAATTAATATCAAAGGTCAATGAATGGATGGGAGAACTACTTCTAAACTTATCTAGGAAAAGTAGTGGAGTGTTATGAAAGGAAATGACTCATTTTTAAATCAAAACACTTTAAACAATGAATCTTGGAACACTGAAAAAATAAAATAAAATTCAAAAAATACTTTAAAATAATATATTTATGTGCTATATATATTTATATATGCAACTATAGGATGAGAGTTTATTTTCTTCTGGGAATTCTGGCGTTTTGCAGATATGCCTGACCCAAGTTTTTCTGATTTTTTATTTATGCATTAGTCATAGATTTTTTGGACCCACTTAGGTTATAGCAAAGTTCCTTCTATAAAACCCTATGGGATTGTTTTGAATTTATTAATCCCCTTTCCAAATGTGTTTAAGGAATAGTAATGTCAGTTTGGTATTGAGTGATTTACATCTAATAGGTATTCTTATAGTGGAAGCCAGACTTAAACTTTGAAATAGTTACATAACTTGGAGAAATGGAAATGGGAAATATAATATATACCTAAGACAAACGGATTTAGTGATTTCACAAACATTGTCATGAGGAGATTCAACACCTCAGATCTTTTTTTAAATTTTATTTTCTTTTTAAGTTTTTATTAATTTATTTATTTGAGAGAAAGAGAGGTTGGGGGAAGGAGCAGAGGGGAAGGGAGAGAGAGAGAATCTCAAGAAGACTCCATGCTGAATGTGAAGCCAGATGTGGGGCTTGATCCTACAACTCTGGGATCATGACCCGTGTTGAAACCAAGAGTGGGTTACTTAACTGACTGAGCCACCCAGGTGCCCTAACAATTGAGATCTTTTAAAAATACTTGCTTAGTATCTTTCTTTTCAAAAGCTCCTCTTTCCTTTTACATTTAAAAAGAAATGTGTGGGGGCACTTGGGTAGCTCAGACTGTTAAGGCTAAGTGTCCAACTCTTGATTTTGGCAGGTCATGATCCCAGGTTTGTGAGATCAAGCCCCTTGATCTATACTGGGCATGTTTAAGATTCTCTCTCTCCCTCTCCCTCTGCCCCGCCCCACTCTCTAAAAAAGAAAATAAAAAAAAATAAAAAGAAAGGTGTGGAGAAGAAGGAGAATAACAAATTGGAGAACTATTCTTTTTTTCTTGGCCAGTTAGAAAGGGAAATATGTGATTTCCCAGATAAAAAGGGTATTATTTTTTCAGAAATCTAGGAGTATCAGTCACTTGTAAGCTAAGTGAAAACTCCCAATGTTTTCATGTATATACAGAGTAGAAGGATTAGATAAGAGTAATCTCTTTTCTTATGTAATAATTAGTCACTACTATTATTTAAATGTGCTTATATATTTCCAATGAATGGTTTTAAGTAACCAATTTTATGAATGTTGATCATGCATTCAGTTGTACTTCAGAATAGATAATTTGATTTTTTTCCCAAATATGTTTATTTTATTTTTTTCAGTGTTATAAGATTAATTATTCATGTACCACACCCAGTGCTCTATGCAATACATGCCCTCCTCAATACCCACCACCAGGCTCACCCAACCCCCCACCCCCTCCCCTCCAAAACCCTCAGTTTGTTGCTCAGAGTCCACAGTCTCTCATGGTTTATCTCCCCCTCTGATTTCCCCCCATTCACCCTTCTCTTCCTTCTCACAGTGCCCTCCATGTTTTTCCTTATGCTCCACACGTGAGACCACAAGATAATTGGCTCTCTCTGCTTGACTTATTTCACTCCGCATAATCTCTTCCAGTCCCGTCCACATTGATACAAATATTGGATATTCGTCCTTTCTGATGGAGGCATAATATTCCATTGTATATATGTACCATATCTTCTTTATCCATTCATCTGTTGAAGGGCATTTTCGTTCTTTCCACAGTTTGGTGATTGTGGCCATTGCTGCTATGAATATTGGGGTACATGTGGCCCTTC
>CM053612.1:85319644-85420627 GCA_028646535.1 Procyon lotor | reverse complement strand
CCTGCTTCCCTCTCTCTCTCTGCCTGCCTCTCTGCCTACTTGTGATCTGTCTCTCTGTCTCTCTCTCTCTGTCAAATACATAAATAAATAAATCTTTAAAAAAAAAAGAAACTTGACCATTCTCTTACACCATACACGAAGATAAACTCAAAATGGATAAAAGACCTCAATGTGAGGCAGAAGTCTATCAAAACCCTAGAGAAGAACATAGGCAGTAACCTCATTGACATCAGCCACAGCAACTTCTTTCAGGACATGTCTCCAAAGGCAAAGGAAACAAAAGCAAAAATGAACTTTTGGGACTTCATCAAGATAAAAAGCTTCTGCACAGCAAAGGAAACAGTCAACAAAACAAACAGGCAACCCACAGAATAGGAGAAGATATTCGCAAGTGACACTACAGACAAAGGTCTGATATCTAAGATCTATAAAGAACTCCTCAAACTCAACACTCACAAAATCGATAATCACATCAAAAAATGGGCAGAAGACATGAACAGACACTTCTCCAAAGAAGATAAACAAATGGCTAACAGACACATGTAAAAATGTTCATCATCTTTAGCTATCAGGGAGATTCAAATCAAAACCACACTGAGATACTACCTTACACCAGTTAGAATGGCCAAAATCAACAGGACAGTAAACAACAAATGTTGGAGAGGGTGTGGAGAAAGGGGAACACTCTTACACACGATGAAACTGTATGTGGGAATAATATTAAAGAGAAATAAATGGGAGCCTCTTTAAAATGTCTCCAAAGAAATTAAAAAAAAAAAAAAAAAAGGAGTGGTAATCTCAGGAGCAAATTAGAATCTCTAGAAAAGAACCAAATGGAAATATTAGAAATGAAAACTATAGTGATTGATACTGATAATTCAGTGGATGAGTTTTCTAGCAGATTAGATACTGTTAAATAATAAAGAATTAGTTAACTGGAACATAGGTCAGAAGAAAATATCCAAACATGAAGAGACAAAGGAATAGAAAATGCATAAAAGAGCATAAGAGACAACGATTCAATAAAAATTTCTTACATACACGTAATTGGGAGTCCTAGAAGGAGAGAAGATACATAATGGTGCAGAAATTGCTATTTCTATTTGAAGAGATATTGACTGAGAATTTTAAAAAATTGATGAAAGACATTTATCCGTGTACTCAAGAAACCCACTAAGGATAAATATAAAGAAAACCACCCTGAGGGCCATCATAGCAGACTTTTCAAAGACCAAAACCAGGGAGGAAATGTTGAAAACATGCAAAGAAAAGAGATAAGTGATTTTAAAAAACAGTAATAATAATACAACTAATTTGTCAAACAAAAAAAGTAAGCCAGAATATAATGGAATGATATCTTTTTTTTTTTAAAGATTTTATTTATTTGACAGAGAGAAACACAGCGAGAGAGGGAACACAAGCAGAGGGAATGGTAGCGGGAGAAGCAGGCTTCCCGCCGAGCAGAGAACCCGATGCGGGGCTCGATCCCAGGCCCCTGGGATCTGACCTGGGCCGAAGGCAGACGCTTAACGACTGAGCCACCCAGGCGCCCCTGGAATGATATCTTTAATGTGCAGAAAGAAATTAACTGCGAATCCAGGATCCTCTCTCAAGTGAAAATGTCCTTCGAAAATGTAGATAAAATAAGAATGTATTCAGAAAAGCAAATACCAAGAGAGTATAACACCAGCAGACCCACACAGAAGGGAATATTAAATGGTCTTCTTTGAGTGGATGGAAAATAACCCCAGAAGGAGGGTTGAAAATACAGTAAGAAATTATGAGCAATGGAAAAAGTAAATGTGTGGAAAAGCTAAATGAATATTAGATGTATGAAACCATAATAATAATGTCTCATGAGCTTAAAACGTATGTGGTATTAAAATGTACAATAGAGCTTATGTTTGTAGTAGAATAAATGGAGCAAAATATTTCATGGTTTTCTCATTGTCTGAGGAGTGACAAATACATAAATTTATATTAAATTTAGTAAGTTAAGGAAATATGTTATAACGTATAGGCTAACTACTAAAGAAATGTAAAAGAATGAACTACCAAACTAACAGAGGAGTAAAATAACAGAAAAGAAATCTCAGTCTATTCAAACAAAAGCAAGAAAAAAGAAAAAAAATGAAATTCAGACATAGCAGGACAAATACAAATCAAATAATGTAATGGTATATTTACACCCAAATATATCAACTACTGCTTTAAATTTAAAGGCCTAAACTCTCCAGTTAAAGTAAAACATTCTCAGACTAGAAAAAAGAACAGAACTCAGCTATCCAATGCTTACAAGAGATACACCTAAAATATAAAGATATGGAAACGTTGAAAGTTAAAAGATGAAAAAATACACCATGAAAATACTAATGCCCCTTTTTGCACCTGCACACACAAAAGCTAGTATAACCATAATAATAACAGCAAAAGTAGAGTTTAAGGGGAAAAAGTGTTACTAGGCAATGTAGAAGGATATTGTATAATGATAAAAGTCCAATTATCGAGGAAGATTAAAAAAATCCAAATCTATGTTCACCTAATAATGTATGTTCAAAACATATAAAGCCAAAATTGACAGAATAGCAAGGAGAACTAGTTAAATCCCCAATGATGATGCGAGAATTTGTTTTAATTTTTTTATTAAGACTATGTTTTTAGGGTGCCTGGGTGGCTCAGTTGGTTAAGCATCTGCCTTTGGTTCAGGTCATGATCCCAGGGTCCTGGGATCGAGTTCCACATGGGGTTCCCTGCTCAGTGGGAAGTCTGCTTCTCCCTCTCTCTCTCCCCCTTCCCCCTGCTCATCCACTCTCTCTCTCTCTCTCAAGTAAATAAATAAAATCTTAAAAAAAAAAAAAAGACTGTTTTTAGAGCAGTTTTAGATTCACAGCAAAATCGAGAGGAGGGTAAAGAGATTTCCCATATATTCCCTGTTCCCACACATGTATTATTACCATCCTCCAATTTATTCTCCAATATCACCAATTATCACCATCCTCCATCAGAATGATGCACTTGTTACAACTGATGAGCTTACATTGACACATCATAATCACCTAAAATCTATAGTTGACATTATTGTTTACTCTTGTTGTACATCCTGTGGGTTTGGAAAAATATATAATGACATGTATCTATCATTATGGTATTTTCATGACCCCCAAATCCTTTGTGCTCTGCCTGTTCATCCTTCTACCCCTAATCCCTGGAAACCACTGATCCTTTTACTATCTCCATAGTTTTCCCTTTTCCAGGATATCATGTAGTTTGTATCATACAATATGTAGCCTTTCAGATTGACTTCTTTCACTTAGTAATACACATTTAAGTTTCTTTTTTTTTTTATGGCTTCTAGCTCACTTCTTTTT
Organism: Procyon lotor; assembly: GCA_028646535.1. Classification (NCBI taxonomy): domain Eukaryota; kingdom Metazoa; phylum Chordata; class Mammalia; order Carnivora; family Procyonidae; genus Procyon; species Procyon lotor. The sequence continues at coordinate 85,417,259 of CM053612.1, read as the reverse complement.
AGCACTGAATAATATTGTGTTCTCTGTATGTACCACAGTTTATCTATCCTCTTGCCTACTGTATGTACCACAGTTTATTCTTTTGCCTGCATTTTGGTTGCTTCCAAGTGTTGGCAATTATAAATAAAGCTGCTATAAACGTGTGTACAGGTTTCTGTGTGGACATAGTTTTTATTTCTTTAGGTAAATACCAACGAATGTAATTCCTGGATTGTATGGTAAGAATATATATAGTTTTTAAAGAAACTGTTAAACTGTCTTCCAAAGTGGCTGTACCATTTTACATCCCCACCAGTAGTCCATGAGAGTTCCTTTTGCTCCACATCCTCATTAGTATTTGATGTTGTCAGTATTCTGAATTTTGGCCATTCTAACTGGTGTGTGATGATATCTCATTGTTTTAATTTGAATTTCCCTGATGGCTTATATTGTGGAGCATCTTTTCATATGCTTATTTGCTATATGTACAGCTTCTCTGGTAAGGAGTCTCCTAAGATCTTAGGCTATTTTAATTGGGTTATTTTCATATTGTTGAGTCTTAAGAGCTCTTTGTATGTTTTGATATGTCTTTTATCAGACATATCTTTTGCAAATATTTTTTTCCTAGTCTGTGGCTTGTCTTCTTGGTCTCTTGACATTGTCTTTTAGAGAGCAGAAGTTTGAAATTTTAATGAAGTCTTGCTATCTGTGATTCTCATGGATTATGTCTTTGGTTTTGTATTTAAAAGGTATCAGCAAATTCAAGGCCATCTAGGTTTATTCCTACATTATTTTCTAGGAGTTTTGTAGTTTTGCATTTTATATTTAGGTCTGTGCCCCATTCTGAGTTAATTTTTTGTGAAGGGTGAAAGGACCATGTCTAGATTTTTTTTTACATATGTATCTTCAGTTGTTCCAGTAACATTTACTGAATTCTATTGTATTGCTTTGGTTCTTTTGTTAAAGGTCAGTTAAGTATATTGATGGTGATCTACTTCAGTGCTCTCTATTCTGTGTCATCTATTTGTTTATTCCTTGGCCAGTACTATAATGTTTTGATTACTGCAGCTTTATCATAAGTCTTGAAGTTGGGAAGTGTTTGTCCTCCAGTTTGTTCTTTTTCAGTATTGTGTTGGCCATTCAGAGTCTTTTGCCTCTCCATGCAAACTTGGAAAGTTTTATTTTATTTTAAAGATTTTATTTATTTATTTGACAGAGAAAGAGAGAGAGAGAGAGAGAGAGAGTGAATGCACCAGCAAGGAGAACAGGAGAGGGAGAAACAGGCTCCCCACCTAAGTAAGCAGGGAACCAGATGTGGGGCTTGATCGGAGGACCCTGGGATCATGACCTGAGCCAAAGGTAGCCGCTTAACCAACTGAGGCACCCAGGCGCCCCTCAATGCAAACTTAAGAATCAGTTTGTCAGTATTCGTAAAATAACTTGCTTATATTTTGATTAGCATTGCATTGAATCTAGTAATCAAATTGGAAAAAACCGACATCTTGACAACATTGATTCTTCCTATTCATGGAACGTGGAATATCTCTCCATTTATTTAGTTCTTTGATTTTATTCATCAGAATTTTATACTTTTCCTCATGCAGATCTTGTATATATTTTGTTAGATCATACCTAAGTGTTTCTTTGTTTGGGTTCAAATGTAAGTAGTGTTGTGTTTTTAATGTCAAATTCCACTGGTTCATTGTTGGTATATAGGAAAGCAATTGACTTTTGTATATTAACTTTGTATCCTACAACCTTGCTATAATAGCTTATTGGTTCCAGACGTTTTTATGTTTATTCCTTCAAATTTTCTGTATAGACAATCATGTCATCTTGGAATGATGACAGTTTTATGTCCTCTTTCCAATCTGTGTACCTTTTCTTGCCTTACTTTATTTGCAAGAACTTCAGTACAATGTTGAAAAGGAGTGGTAAGGGGACATCCTTGCCTTGTACCTGATCTTAGAAAAGCTTTGTGTTTCTCACCATTGAGATGTTAGGTGTAAGTTTTTTATAGATGATTTTATCAACTTGAGAAAATTCCTTTCTATCCCTTGTTTACTGGAAGGTTTTTTTTTTTCCTTTAAATCATGAATTGGTGTTGGATTTTGTCAAATGCTTTTTCTGTATCTATTGATATGATCATATGATTTTATATATATTCTTTTATAGTATGTTGATATGATGGATTACATTAATTGATTTTCAAAAAATGATTTCTTCTAATCAAACAACTATGTATTTTAGTATGTCCAAGTTTGACTTAAAGTGGAAAATAGTTTTCCTCTTCCATGATTTCTCAGGAGGAATCCCAAATAATGAAGTATGTCCTAAAACTACTTAGAGACTTAAGCTACTTTTCCCTGGGTGTATTCCACTTACACCCCTGTTAAAAAACTGATAGGTATTACACGGTTAGGATAATTGTAGCACTTTATCAAATTGGCATATGCTCAGTAATCATTTTTGTCTCCATTAGGCAACAATAGATACAAAATGAAAGGACATCTCTTGGTGTCCTTACAGCTGTGTCTGAATTGGAAGGCACTAGGCCTCCTCATTCCAGACGGTGGATGAACCAAAGGAGCTCTGCCATTTTTCATGCTGATAGCTGCCTATAAATACTTGGATGAACCAAAGGAGCTCTGCCATTTTTCATGCTGATAGCTGCATATAAATACTTGGATCATCCCGGAGACTCCTACTGCCCAGCCAAGTGTTTCTCTTTAGGCGATTCCTTCTCCTACTGTACTTGTAAGCTCCAGATTATTTATAAAGCTGTGGTACAAAGATTAAAATTCAAGGATCACAAGACCCTCCAGTGTTCTGCAGTTGTGAGGCAAGGCATAAAAAAGAAGTGTTTTTAAACTTGGGAATGTATTATTTAAGCTTTAGTACATGTCGATGCACAATATGTTAAGTGGTTTTTTCAGGCCAATAGTTAATTATCCAGTGACCCAGTTATGAAAAATCCATTCATGAGAAAATAGTAAGAATCCTTACCATTATGAGGATTGGTTTGTTTTTTTAACTTTACATAGATTTGTATACCCACATGCTGGAGGTAATAAGAAGGAATTACTTCATTTCCTTTTTATTAGATTTTACTGCATGGCATATATCTATAAAGAAATAAGATGTTTAAAATTATTCTATATCTTAGATATTCAAATAAATTCATTTTTCAAAAGTATCACCCTGGGAGAAGGTACTTATTATGTGGATGTTACCATTGCTCAGACATTTTTGAAAATCATTCCTGGATCTTCCTTGAAGCTAGTTTATGTGTCATGCAAGAAACTAGTGAAAGAATATACTGATATCCCTTATCAAACTCAAGCATAGTTTCCTAATCTTTAGAAGCAAAAACAAAGTCACGGGAAACAATCTTGTATTTTAAGCATAGTAAGTATAAGTTGAAAGTAGTAAAATCATATTAGGTTAAAAGTCTGTGTTTTTGAACTGGTTTCTGGAGATGTCCATGTAAAACAGTGAAATATTTGAAGTGTTGCCATTAAAAATGACAATTGAGAATATTCTGGACATAGGACATTTGTATATAGGTATATTCTGGACATAGGACAGAAACAGCAATCTAATATATGTCCTAGTTTAATGAAAAATCAGTTTTTGTCTTGACTAATATATGATTGCCTTGTGTGTTAGTGAATACTCAGAGGTTTCTGGAATTGATTAATTTTAAGAAGTTAAGAGTTCACTTAAATTGATACCATAAATTTGCTTAGTAAGGCTCTCTTTTTATAATTAGTACCAAGTGATACTTCAGCTTAACTCCTGCCCAAATGATTAAAAATATGGAATGCAGGCTAGATGATACAAATTATCCTAGTTTTAAATTCTTGTCTTAGTTTGAAGATTCTCCCATGTATTTATTTCCTACTATGTTATAGTATTAAATGACTTAAATTATATATAAGTTATATATCTGGAACCATGGTGTGTGTGTGTGTGTGTGTGTGTGTGTGTGTGTGTGTGTGTGTATACAAAACTATATAGAACTATACAACCATATCATGTATATAGTTATAATATCCACGTAGATATGTGTATGTGTGTATAGTTCTTGGCATGTGCCCAAACTACAAAATGGTGGTCTTTAGTTCAGATTTGCTTTTGTTTGTTCTGCAGAATGTTGGCTTACATAGTATTTTAAGTTTGAATTTTTTAAAAATCTCGTGCACTGTTGGTACAAATGCAAACTGGTATAGCCACTGTTGAAGACAGTATGGAGGTTTCTCAAAAAGTTAAAAATAGAACTACCTCATGATCTAGCAATTTCACTACTGGATATTTACCCAAAGAATACAAGAGCACTGATTCAAAGAGTTAAGTGCATTCCTATGTATATAGCAGCATTATTTTCAATAGCCAAGATATAAAAGCAGCCCAGGTGTCCACTGATAGATGAATGGATAAAGAAGATGTAACGGAATATTATTCAGCCATAAACAAGAATGAGATCTTGCCATCTGCAATGACCAATTGGCTAGAGTATAATGCTAAGTGAAATAAGGCAGCTAGAGAAAGACAAAAAACCATATGATTTCACTCACTTGTGGAATTTGAGACAGAAAACAAACAAGCAAAGGGAAAAGAGAGAGAAATCAAGAACTAGACTCTTAATTATAGAGAACAAACTGCTGATTACCAGAGAAGAGGTGAGGGGGGATAGGTGAAACAGGGGATGAGGATTAAGGAGGGCACTCGTCATGATGGAACTGGATGGTGGATGGAACTGGAGGAGATTATGCTGAGTGAAATAAGCAGAGAAAGTCAATTATCCTATGGTTTCACTTATTTGTGGAACGTAAGGTATAGCATGGGAAACATTAGGAGAAGGAAGGGGGAAATGAGGCAGGGTGGAATCAGAGGGGAAGATGAACCATGAGAGAATCTGGACTCCAGGAAACAAACTGAGGGTTCCAGAAGGGAGGGGATTGGGGATGGGTGAGCTCGGTGATGGGTATTAAGGAGGATACGTATTGCGTGGAGCACTGGGTGACATACTCAAAACAATGAATCATGGAACATTACAGCAAAAAGTAATGATGTACTGTATGATGACTAACATAACATAGTAAAAAATAAATAATAAAATCAGATTTTAAAATCTAGCTTTCTGAAAAAAAAAATCTAGCTTTCTGGCTTCTCTTAATCAGTCAGAAGGTCTGGCATTACTCTCCACCTGACAACAGCCAGTTAGTTAGTTTGGCCCGTGTGCCCCACCATTCAGCATAGTCCCCGTCACTTCTATACCTTCCTGGCACACAGGCCTGAGGTCACTTGTCATTTATCCTCTAATACCAGACCTGAGTTTGAAATCCCTGGGTAAGTTCTACTAGGGACTTTTCTTTTGCCCTTAAGGTCAAAAGGTCAGTGGGAGGGGGGGCTTGAGTAGGGGAGTGACCTGGTGTGGGGTCATGGAAATTTGACTGGCTTATTTGGGGGAGATTATTCAGTTCCCGTGAGGAAAAGTATTTGTTTGCACATGATTGCTTCTTTCAAGCAGGATATAATGGTTGTTTGCTATCTGGTAGGTGAGTGATTCTCCTCCTGCACTTTTTGACCAGAAAGGAGTCACACTGCCTCCAATGGCTCTTACCCAGCTTGTCTACCGAGCATGATCTTCCTGCCTCCTGGGGCAGTGCTACATTGTGGGCAACTGGGATGTTGGATCCCTATGGCTATGTAAGCCCCTTGGATTGCCAGCAATACAAAGCGAATGAGGATGCTGTCCACAGTGCTTTCCTCCCTGTTCTCCTGCATGGCCAAGCATCCCTGCTTTTTAGACCCAGCCATTAAACATTAAGGTGACAGAAATAAAATTAATATGACAGAATGACAGTGTTGCTTTTGCTAGAACTAAATGATGCAAATGCCCTTAATTAGATTCAATTCCATATGCCTAGAGAGTAAACTCTTCTTCTAAAAAGATAGAATACTAATGTCTTGCATTGATGAAGAGCCTTTCATCTGGCAGTTTTCCCACATGGTTTATTAACCAATATGGCACAGTAAAAGCAAAGCAGAGAGAACTTCAACCACAAATGGAATGTAACAACTGCCTAATGGTCTATAACAAAACAGTAGGGCAGGAACTATAAAAAGCTATTTAAAACATCATTAATATGTATCCCAAATAGAGTATTATTTTATACATGAAGTTAAGTTTTGAGAAAAGTAAGTTTTTGGAGAGGGAGAGCTACTGTTTGAAGTCCTGAAGCCAGAACAAGAGGTAGTCTTCCGGTGTGTAAGCTATTGTACTTGATCTAGAAGGGTGATTCGAGCAGGGAAGGGGAAGGAGAACAAGAGAAGGAAGGACTGAGACATTCTGTACCTCCGTATGCCAGTCCTTACCATGGTATTGCTGGATGGATTATTAGTGGCACCGTAGAGATGAGAAAACGGAAGCTCAGAGAAAGTGAGGAATTTACCCAAGATAACCTTAGTGAAGCTAGAATTGAAATTAGATCCGTTTGATTTCGAGCTCATATTTTTTTCCAACTTGTCAGACTACTTCTCACTGCAGCTGTTATGCTCAGGCATAGACACTCTGTCTTCTATGTAACAGATCTTTTGTCTCCCTCCTCAAAAATTGAGATTAAATGTTCTAGAAGCATATGGAGGAGCTGGTCTTGTGACACCTCCATATGCTTCCTTAGGCAACGCGGCCTGTGCCCGCCAAATAGTGCACATATGCTTTCTGGCTGCTCCTCGCTGTGGGGCTAAGTTCCTTAACTTCCCAAGGGCACTTCTCCTAAGTTGTTTGAATGTTTGGGAATGTGCCCCGATGTCTGGGAGCGTGGCTTCCAGCTCCAAAGTTGTACTTGTCATTCTTGAAGAGGCTCTAGGGTCCTGATGCCAAAATGTGTCCTACCTCCATATCCCTCAGGGGTAGAGGTTCTTGCCTACTGCCTGCTCTTTGTCTACCATGAGAAATAGTAAGTCAGTTAGTAACTTCTTCCTGCCTCCTCACACTTGCCCAGAACAGCTATTCTGAAGTCCTTGCCTTTTATTCTTAGCAGACCACCAGCAAGCTTGCTCTTTCCTTGCAGTCTCCCCTTCTTCCTCCGGTTTTGAGAGTTGGGTTACAGCTGCATTGCTAGAGCACAGAGCGATTTCATGCTACCCTGAAGGAAAATGTAAAAAACCAGCTATTTTCGCAGGTGAAATTGCATGCTCTCCTTTTCTGCTCCTCCTGTTTAAGAAAGGTAAATTTGCTTGTACTTGTACAAGGAAGCTCGGGAGCGTTGGGCCCAGGTAGCTTTCCGAGCCGCACAGCTCTTGGGCTCCCTCTTCTCCTGCTTCTTCCATGTATTACAAAACATGGTCTCTCAGTGTAGCCATCTGTCCAGTTATTTGTGAAATTTGCCTCTAGTAGCTTCCCATCCCACCCTCCTGCTAGATCTGGACTCTCTCTTTGATCCCTCATCCCAAAGTTCTTGCCCTGGGGGCTAGCCCAGTGTGGAGCTCCTCATTTCTCAGAAGCCTGTGGGATCAGGCTGCCCAGCCTCTGAGCCATCCCTGTGGTGTTCTTGCACTCACCTCACACGTGCAAAGGTGTGTCTGAGAAGCCCCTTCGTGTTCCTGTTGCCTTTCTCAGATTATCCCACTGAGCTCTCCATTCCCATGAGGGACTCCTCTTCATGGTGATGATTTGCTGGCAATTTCTAGGTTCCCTGGCTGTGAGACCACCAGAAATCCCTCTGTCTTTCCTCCTTTTGTGCAGAGCTGCTATTCCCACATTCCTCTTGCATCCAGTTTGTATTCGGGGTTCATGGAGATTCATTTGAATTATTTTTTTTTCTTATGCTACCCTGCTTGATTTTTCTGTTTTCAAGAGGAGATTAAGGAGATTGTAAGTCTCGGCTGTCTCCACCAGTGTCTTGTCAAAGGACAGCAACTTCTTAGCTTTTCTCTGCTTCTGCTCAGCCTCCTCCCCTAAGTCTGTTCTCAGCCTGGAATGAGCCTGTAAGTTAGACCACGTTTGCCGAAGACTCTTCAGTGGCTTCCTGTCTTATTTGGAAAAAGCCAAGTTCCTTACCGGGATCACTGAGGCCCTCCATGATTTGGCGCATCATTTCTTTGCTCATCTTCTCTCTGTCTTGTTCTCTCTGCCTCTTCATTCTTCCACCAAAACTCTGACCTGCTTCAGACTTGGGGGCTTTGCATTTGTTGTTCACTCTGTCTTCAATGATCTAAGATACACACTTGGTCCACTTGCTCACTCATTTCTGATCTTTCCTCAAATGTCACCTTTTCTGAGACCTTCTGTGCCCATCTTATCTAAAATGGTATATTCCAGGACATCTGCTAACCCCTTTCTCTGAATACTCACTAACCTGCTATATATTTTACGATTTTCTTTATTTGCTGTTTCTCCACTAGACAAGGATCGGTATCTACTTGGTTTATTGCTGTGTTTCCAGCCCTTAGAATAATACCTGATTCGGAGCAGGTTCACGTTAAAGATTAGCTGAATACAGTAACAAGGACAGGAGAATAAGTACATTGTGCTAGAAAAGTTCAGGTCGAAGAGTGGTTCTCTCTGGCTGGGCATGGGAAGCAGGGGTAAGGTGGGGGCTGACTTGGAACTAGTTCTCAAGGGATGAGTACGATTTAAGCAGGTTTGTGTGTTGCTGTGATTTCACAGAGGTCTGCATTTATTTTAGACAGATGTGTGACATGGTAAAGAGGTAGAAATGACAGGGTGGTAAGGCAGATGAAGTTGTTAAAGTGCTTCCACGTTTGAGTGTGAATGATTTGGAAGGTGATGGCTCTACATGTGTGGAAGGCAGATGTTAAGTTTAGATTGGGCTTTGAACCTTTCAGGGTTCTTGATTGCAAGAAACGTAAACCAGGTCAGGCCCTCGTAAGAAAAAAAAATTTGCTGGAAGAATTGGGGCTTCCAGAGTTGATAGGAAGTGTCTCAGTGTTGTGTTAAAAATACCTCAGGCTGCTGGCTTATAAACAGCAAACATTTCTTACACTTCTGGAGGCTGGGAAGTCCAAAATCATGGCGTTGGTGGCTTTGGTGTCTGCTGAGAGGCCACTTTCTCACTGATGACCGTCTTGTCCCTGAACTTCACATGGCAGAAGGGGCAAGCTAGCTCTCTGGTGTCTCTTTTACCAGGGCACTAATCCCAATCTAATGAATTCCCAAAGGCCAACTTCCTCATACCGTCCCCGAGGGAGTTAGGATTTCAACATCTGAATTTCGGGGGGCTGCAAACATTCAGACCGTGTCAGGATTGCAGAAGCAAACCTGGCCAACAGGAACTGCTGTAAGGGTCTTTTAGCAGGAGCAACCTACTACAACGCCCTCTGGACGGAATATTGACTCTCAGTATTTCCCAATATAGTCATCCTTTCACCTGGTAATGGAAATTTGGGTTGTTTCCAGATTTTTTTTAACAAAGTGCTGTTATTTGCAATTTTATGTGTATATATGTGCATGTCCCATAACAGCAGTTTGTAATAAAAAACATATACATATGTACATGTGTATATACATATATATACACATATATAAAACATATATATATATATATTTTTTTTTTTGTACAGATCCACAAGCTTCTCCATGGGGTGAAATTGCCAAACCATCTGACATGTCCATACTCAACTGTATGCAATAATACCAAATTGTTTTCCAGAATGATTATACCTATTTATACTTCCACAAAATTGTATAAATGCTCTATATCCTCACCTACACTTCACGTTTAAAAAAAAATTTTTTTTTAAAGATTTTATTTATTTGACAGAGAGAAACACAGCGAGAGAGGGAACACAAGCAGAGGGAATGGTAGCGGGAGAAGCAGGCTTCCTGCCGAGCAGAGAGCCCGATGCGGGGCTCGATCCCAGGACCCTGGGATCATGACCTGGGCCGAAGGCAGACGCTTAACGACTGAGCCACCCAGGCACTCCTAAAATTTTTGTTTTAACACTTGCACATCATAGTGCTCCGTCTTATAAGTTACTATAGTGCTATGGCTTTTGACAGCTGCGTCCACCATGTGCCCAGCACTGCAGTCAGGACGAGGAACAGGTCGCTCACCCCAATATGCATTCCTTCCACTGCCCCTTTGCAGTCAGTCCTCTCTCCATCTCCAGGCTCTGGGAGTCGTTGATCGGTTCTCCATCCCTATCATTTTGCCTTTTCCAGAAATGCCATGCAGATGGAATAATACAATATGAAGCATCATGTCTCTGGTTTCTTCTGTTCAGCAAAGTGCATCCCAGAGTCCTCCATGTCACTGCATCGGTCAGAGCTTCATTCTGGTTTTCATTGTTGAGGAGGGTCCCGTTGTATCGCTGTGCCGCAGCTGGCGTGCCCATCCCCCAGCTGAGGGTCATTTGGGTTGTTTCTGGTTTTGCTGATACAGATAAAGCTGCTGTTAAGAGTTGTGTAGAGAAGTTTGTGCGAACACAGTTCCGCTTCTCAGGTAAATACCTAAAAGCGGGATTACTGCGTCGTAGGTTAACTATGTTTAACTGTACAAGAAACTCTTGGCCTGTTTTGCAGAGTGGATGTGTGCTATGCGTACAGTAATGGGAGATCCAGTTGCCCTGCATCCTTGTCTATGCTTAGTGTTTCCATTTTTAAAAGTCATTTTGATGGGTGTGTGGTGGTACCTCCCTGTGGGTTTTTTAAAATTCAAATTCTATTAATTAACATATAATGTATTATTAGTTTCAGAAGTAGAGGTCAGTGATTCCTCAGTCTTATATGACCCCCAGTGCTCATCACAGCTCGTGCCCCCCCCAGTGCCCATCCTCCAGTCACCCCACCCCCCACCCCCTCCCCCCCAGCAGCCCTCAGTTTGTTTCCTGTGATTCAGAGTCTGTCTCCCTCTCTGATTTTGTCTTGTTTTATTTTTCCTTCCCTTCCCCTATGTTCCTTTGTTTTGTTTCTTAAATTCCACCTATGAGTGATAGCATACGATAATTGTCTTTCTCTGATTGAGTTATTTCGCTTAGCATAATACCCTCTAGTTCCATCTATGTCATTGCAAATGGCAAGATCTCATTTTTTTGATGGCTGAGTAATATTCCATTGTATGTTTGCATTTCTCTGATGACAAGTCATGCTGAGCATCTTCTCATGTGCTTATTTGCCATTTCTATTTCTTCTTCTGCTAAGAGTTCTTAAATATGAACCATAAAAGAACAAATGTGGTAACCTGGACTTTCTAAAAATTAGTCATGTTTAAGTAGATATGAGAGGCGTATGAAAGAGTGAGGAAATTTAGATTCTATTATCTGTATCAATTACACATTTCAGTGGCATCACATGTCACCAGAAGGAACGTAGCTTCCTTTTCCTGGAGGATAGCAAACCGTAGAGACTTAGGAATCGGTTAAAGAAAAGGAAAGGTAGTGGAGCTGAGGGATATAACAGGTCGAAGCTCGGGAAGGCAGTCACAGAGCTGGAATCAGTGAGCCGGAGCTGAGTTTCCGGTGATTGCAGTACCTGTGAGGTGGCCACGCTGGGGAGTGAAGATGAAGATGCTTAAGGCTTAGAAGGTCTGGGGCTCTAAGGCCAGAGAGTCAGAAGGTGAATGAATAGGAAGGTGGAGGAACCAAAGACATGGACAGAGAATGAAACGGGCAGATTCTGAAGCCGACGTTGGAAGCACCGAGGAAGGTAGGTGTGTCTGCCCTGTGCATGGTGAACCCCAGATGACCTAGTCTATGTCCCCTGCCTAACCCATTCTTGTCTTCTTCCTCAAATGTTCTCTTTTTGTTCAGAAGTATATTTTCGTGGAATCGGTAGCATTTGATGCAATAACCCTAGGAAGCATTTTCTCGTTTTGGGCAGTGTTCTATAGGATGGAAATTTAAATCCTTCCTAAGACTGACTGTAGGGAACATACAAAAAAATTGAATATTGACATCCAGATAGAGCAGAATCATTGTGTTGTAGTCAGACGTCTGCCATATCAGAGGAGCTTGGCACTGCTTTGCTCCCATTCTTACTGCCTTAGGCTGCCGTGTTTCCTATTTTTCTTAAGAGCTGGATGTCTGTATGTAAAATGCTATTTATCACAATACCGTGATAAACCACAATCCTCAGAAATACAAACACCTAAATGGATCAACCCAAAGATGCATTTAAAGATGTGTATTTTATAAAATGTTTCGGATAGTTTCTTTCTTTTTTTTTTCATTTTCTGCTTTATCATCCTGAAGTAATGTGTCAGAAGGCATCCATAGCTGATTCTGCATTGTATTCATGTGTTATTTTATAAAGTGAAGTTTGTGTTGTAGGATTGTATTTGGTAATCATTATTTTTATTAGGGAGCGATGTCTTCTCTCACATGTGTTTGTCTGTGGTTTTTCTAGATCTCTGCCAGGTGGTGTGAAGGGGTACAATACATTGTCCTTGGGGGATTCCAGCCTAGCTGAAGAGAAAGGAGAGATGCTTGTAGCAGCCAGATTTAGTACCGTAGGGTGTAGACATTAATTATACACTGTCATATCGTTTCTAATCATTTTGTGGGTGTTAGAGGCAGTTTATGAGCTCGAGAATCACTGAAGTATTTGTGGAAGTTCTGTTGTGGAACTGTGCTTTTTAAATAACTTGCGAGGGGCGCCTGGGTGGCTCAGTCAGTTAAGCATCCAACTCTTGATTTCGGCTCAGGTCATGATCTCAGGGTTGTGAGATCGAGCCCTGCGTTGGGCTCGGCTCTGGATGTGGAGCCTGCTTAAGATTCTCTCTCTCCCTCTCCTTCTATCTGTCCCCCCTCCCTTTCTAAAAAAAATACTAACTTGGGAAAGGGAGAAGAACATTCTAGCATGGAAAAACTGTAAAGGAGACGCAGGGATCTGTGTGTGTATGTGTGCAGGGGATAAGCAAAGAAATCATGACAGAAAGAAGCAAGACAGAGGATCTGAGAGCCTGGATGTCACGAAGAGTTGAAATACAAGTTCAGTGGGAAAGGAGGTGAGGAGAGAGAAAGCTGGATTCAAAAGGAAATATTTTGTTGTTCAGGATTTTAGGGAAACAGTGATTTGTGTTGACGAAGTCGCATTACAAGGCCACATTTCCTTCATGGTTAACTCACAACTTTATTTCCTTTAGAGTATCTTTCAGATTAAACTTTGAGTTTTCCCTTTTTCTGAATGGTGTTTGTGTTTGAATGTACATTGACTTAGCATCTCGTGATTTAGTATGTGTTTATTTTATCTCCTCCAGTAGATGTAAGGATTACATCTTCTATGTTAAATATAATAGACTGTTGCTGAAATTGGATTCAAAACACTTATTTAGCGGTCACCTAGTCCAAAACCCTCTGCGGTGGTGACGGAACTCTACACAGAATGCCTTGCCTCCCACGGTTTCTGTGTTCTTTCGCTTCCAGAGGCCTCCACCTGTGCCTTCCTTCTGAAGAATGGCGAGGCCGTGCAGTGCTGGAGCCACTTTGCCCAGACAGAGCCGGGAGTGCCGGGAGTTTACCATCTCACCCCAGTCCCATCCCTGCATCGAGGCATCTTGGCCAGTGACTGACAGGTGTTGAATATGAAAGTCCACTCCCCTGTGATTCAAGTAGGGCAGTGTTGGGGCTTTGGAGGTGTGATCCCGAGCTCCCTGAGTGGACTTAGCCTGGGACTTCACCGTCAGCACACCCTTTTTGGTTTTTCAGCTTTCTGTCTGACATTCCCCACCCTCGTCTTTCTTGGGAGCACTTCATAAATCCCTTGCACGTGAATCTGCAGCTCAAGGCGTTCTGACCGAAGGCATTCTCGTCTTACTGTTGGGGAATCCTCGGCCTAATGTGGTTAATCAGTTTGCCCCGAGTCATACAAATCAAGACCCAAATCTTTTGATTCCACATCTGTGGTCTTTTAACTTCTCCTTAGTAGTTCTAGGGGTGCAATAGGCATAGAATAATTTTCTATTGAATTTACAAATAAATATTGTGTGCTCTGTGTGCAAGGCATTTTAGTGGATACTAAAGGAGGCATGAATTTAAGATGCAATTCTTGCTTTCCAGAAGCTTAAAATCAGGAGAAGGGAGAAGACTAATATTTGCCAAGCAGGATAAGAAGGGCAGTCTGATTGCTATTGGAATCCAGAAGAACAAGGGACACAGGGGTTGTGCGTGATTAGAGGAGGCCAAGAGAGCAAGACAGACTCAAAATCAGTGTGGCGTCTGATTTGGGGCAGAGAGGGTTGGGTCTAAACCAAAGTTTATTTCAAAATTGTTGACATTTTCAAACTTGATATGGTTTACTCATTTCTGTGTCCTAATGTTTTCATCCATCATTGGGAGCATTTCCATATTTTCTCAAAATGGCTTACAAAAATCACCTTTTAAAGAGTTTCAGTAATATATATAGATATATTTACTGAAATCCTTGTTATTAAATATTTAGCTTTCCCTAAATTTCTGATTGTGGAATGACACTGCACCAACGATCTTTGCACGTAAACATTTGCTCACATTTCTGAGATTATTTACCAAGGATAAATTACTGGAAATATAATTATTGGGTTAACTTTCTCAAGCATTCCTGAAACATACTGCCATATTGCTTTCCAGAAAAGGTTTACTATGCCAGCATATCACTTTTCAGTGGCACATGGCTTGTTGCTTCTCCTGAAAGTCTCTAGACATTTGTTGATTTATTTATTAATGCACGAAGTGTTTGTTGAGCACCAATGGGGCGGAAGACCATAGACAGGACCAGGTGGCACATCGTTATTATGTAGAATTCCTTATTGAGTTTTCCTCGATTACCATTTTTTTTTCCCTCTTCCACTCATAATATTCAAATTTTGCTTCATCTCTTCCTGGGTCTATATGACCACTTTCATTTCTTTTTGTATTTTTTTTCTTAGTTCTAATTGGGAATTATTTCATTCTTTGTTGTTCTTCTGTAGCATTCCATTCTTGTTCAGGGTCACAATATCTTCTCTTCTCTCTCTGAGGACATTGTTGATAACTTGGGGGATATTTTTTTTTCCTCCCTTCATGCTTTCTGTTCCCAATGGCTTTTTTCCCTGTTTTTGTTTGTTTTGATTTCTGTCTTTCATGGTAAAAACTTTCCTTAACTGCCTGGTTTCCCCTGTCTAATTACATTTAAAAATGGGGCATAAATAATCACAGTAAAAACTGTAACAGGCTTACTCTATGCCAGGCCCTGTTTATATTTACATTGAATCCTCCCAACAATCCCATAACATAGATTCTCTAATCATTCCCATTTTGTAGATGAGGTATGAGAGGTGAGTAACTTACCAGAGGCCTCTTGGCCAATAACCAGCATAGCTAGGATTCTAGGCTGGACACTTCCGATCCCTAGTTGGTGTACATAACCACTGCCTCTTACCACTGTCGTGCAGGAGGCCTCCAGGTCAGGCTGGAAATTGATGTCTTCGTCTTGGTTTTATGAAACACTCCCCTGTGCAAATCCTGCCTGCCACCCAAAGTTCTGGGATCTGAGTGGGAAAGAAGGCTAAGAATCTCCATGTTCAGTGCGTGAACTTGCCCTTAATCCAATTCCCCTGCTTGTACTACAGCTCTTGCCTTTAAATGGCCTGCTGCCACCCAGTCCAGGGGCCTACAGGTTTATCCTCACCAGAAGACAAGTTTCTGATTTTTTTTTAAAGATTTTATTTATTTATTTGACAGAGAGAGAAATGCAAGTAGGCAGAGAGGCAGGCAGAGAGAGGGGGAAGCAGGCTCCCTGCTGAGCAGAGAGTCTGATGCGGGGCTCGATCCCAGGACCCTGAGACCATGACCTGAGCCAAAGGCAGAGGCTTTAACCCACTGAGCCAACCAGGTGCCCCAAGTTTCTGTTTTTTTGAAGAGTTGGGGAGGGCCCGTGGCCTGACTGTGCCGAACGGGGAGGAAATCTGGGAATGTAAATGACTAAAGTTTTTTTTTTTTTTTAATTGAAGCATAATTAACATACAGCATTGTATTAGCTGCAGGCGTGCCATATAATGATTCAAAAATTCTGTATATTACCAAGTGTCCATGAGTGGCTGAATGGATAAAAAGGATGCGGTACATATAATGGAATATTACTTAGCCATAAAAAGAATGAAATCTGAGAATTTACAATAACATGGATGGGCCTGGAGGATATTATTCTAGGTGAAATAAGTCAGACGGAGAAAGATAGATACCATGTGATTTCATTCATATATGGAATTTAAGAAACAAAACAAATTACTCTTTTAAAAAAATAGCTTTGAGATACAATTCACCCATTTACAGTATGAGGTACTTTTTAATATATTCAGAGTTGTGCAGATATCACCATGATACATTTTAGAACATTTTCAGGAAATGAAATCCAGTACCTCTTAGTAGTCCCTCCCCATTCTCCTGCACCTGCCCAGCCCCTGGCACCCGCTGATCTGCTTTCTGTCTCTGTGGATTTGCCTATTCTCCACCCTTCCTATCATTGTAATCACATAATATGTGACCTTTGGTGACATTTTTTTTCACTTGGGATCATGTTTTCAAGGTTCACCCTTGTAACATGTGTCGGTACTTTATTCCTTTTTATGAACAACTAACAATCCACTGTATGGTTGTGTGACATCTTGTTTATTCATTCATCAGTTGTTGGACATTCGAGTTGTTTACACTTTTGGCTATTATGAAAATGCTACTGATAACATTCGTGCACAAGTTTTTGTGTGGACCTAGGTTTTCAGTTCTCTTGGGCATGGGATTGCCAGGTCATACCATAACTGTGTCTGAGGGACTGTCAGATTGTT
This sequence comes from Procyon lotor, assembly GCA_028646535.1. Taxonomy (NCBI): domain Eukaryota; kingdom Metazoa; phylum Chordata; class Mammalia; order Carnivora; family Procyonidae; genus Procyon; species Procyon lotor. The sequence goes on along the minus strand of CM053612.1, from coordinate 85,400,514 downwards.
TTTCAGAGCGTCTGCGATATTTTACAGTTGCCATGCATGAGGGTATTAACTGCTTCTTAAAGCAACTTTCTAGCGGTGTTTGAGCCTTCTGAGTTACCATGTCACCGCCTGAAGTATCCAGGAGGCTGTGGTGTGTTTCAGCTTTTCTCATTGTTGGTTTGGCACACAGATATGTGGGTTTCCACTCATCCGTGGGCTTTCTCCTCCCGAAAATTTTATGCTATGGTCTCTTCTGCATTGTCTTTCATCCTTGTGGGCCTACATTATTTTCTTCTTTTTTCATTTGCTCTCATTTTAATGACGTGTCAGGATGTATTAGTGGTAAGCACATATGTTGAACCTACCAGTTTACACTGGAAATCCCTTCAGTTTCTTCAATTTCTTTTATTTTTATTTTTTAAAAGATTATTTATTTTAGAGAGAGAGCACAAGTGGGAGGGCAGAGGGAGAGGGGGAGAGAGAGTCTCAGGCAGACTCTGTGCTGAGCGTGGAGCCCCATGCAGGGCTGGATCTCACGACTCTGAGATCATGACCTGAGCCAAAACCGAGTCGGGGGCTTAACTGACTGCGCCACCCAAGTGCCCCTCTTTCATTTAAAGTCATATACATTTTAATGTGTCTTTATTTATTTTTAAAGATTTTATTTATTTATTTATTTGCAAGAGAGAGAGAGAGAGAGCGTGCATGAGGAGGGGAAGTGGCAGGCAGAGGGAGAAGCAGGCTCCCTGCTGAGCAAGGAGTGTGATGCGGGATTTGATCCCATGACTGAGCCAAAGGCAGACGCTCGACTGACTGCACCACCCAGGCGTTCCAATACATCGTATTTAAAACAACATTTAGAATATAATCCCATTTTGTTAGGTGGTCTTTATCAAGCTGTCTTTTCCCGTTTATGTTCCCCTATCTCTTTGTCTTTCTCTGACCTACACACACCCCCACACCTCTATGCATCCCATCTCTATAGGCATAGAGAAAGGTTTGGCATATTGTTCACCTAATCTTAACAATGTTTACTTTTGTTTGATGTGATTTGGAGTAATTCTTTGCTTTCTAAAACTTTTCTCTATTGCTTATCTTTTAAAAAGTAATAAGCATAGTTAAATTTTATAAAAATGATACAAATCATTATGTAAAAAAAAAATCCAAAATTTGATGTCCTGGAAGGTAAGGGAGTGGGATGCTTTAAAGAGATCATGAATAATAACATCAAATAGAGTAGAGAAGTCGAAGTGGGTGAAGACTGGAAAAGAGTCATTATTTCCCCCATTGTAGGCTCTGCTTCCTTGTTTTCAGTTGGCTGCTTTCATTTTGATCTCAGAGGGCATCACGTGTCTACTACACATATGCTATGTCAGACTTAAAAAATAACAAATAGCAGGATACTTCTTAGTATCTCTAGAGACTCATGTGAAGCTGTCTTGGAGGTTAAGAAAAACTGTGTTTATAAAAATAAAGCTATGATTTGGCCTAATTTCTCAGAATAGCATACAATGTCACATAAGAAAAAATTTCCCAAGTAAAAGTTGTTATATGTTATGTTTGTTTTACTGTCAGTGTGACAAATGCTAATGTGAGCATGCATGTCTTGAACATACCATATCGATAGATAAATGTTTCTTGGAGAAAATCAGTTATCACTCAGGAAACTTTTTGTCTCAGGATCAGGGTAAAATGGAGCTCAACAGAAGAAGGGAACAAACGAGAACAGGGGCATTCGTTAAGCGTGGACTTCCCCTCTCAGATTGCGCTCTTGGAGGATCACACCTCACCAGTTGTGAGTTTTGAACTTAGGAAAGCAAGATAATCTTGTCACCATTTAGCTGCAAGTCATAGGTAAGAATTTACTGCTGTGTATACAGGCCCGAAATTCACGGCCCCGTATTGCTCACCCTGAGTAAGAGCAGACCAGCTCCTCTAGTTCTTCCTTCTTTGTTTATTTGCTTTTAATTGTGGGCTTTGTCACCTTTTCATTCTCTTCTAATTCCACTTATTTCCTAGACATCAGTCAATTGTCATCTACAATAGCGCAGAGAGGATGGTCTAAGAACCGCTAGCATCACCTTCCTTTGGTTTCTTTTAGAAATGACTATCATCAGGCCCCACCGCAGCTTTACCGAATCGGCGTCTCTGGAGTGGGGCCCGAGAATATGGCACCTCTATTGGTTCTCCAGGTGAGAACTAAGGGTCTCTACAACATATTATTTGGGATAGCTGGTGAAAATCATTTTCTAGGGGGAGACAAATCTCCGGGGGTCTCTTATTTCTGCACATCTTGTGAGTGGAGGCACTGACTGGCCTTTGTTCTCTTTTCTAGAATGTTTATATGGCAAACAGCCTTGGAGGATACAGATCACATCCTCCTGGAGAAGAAGGCAGATGTGCCTACTGTCCAGTGTTATAAAAATAATTTTTCCCAAAGGAAAGGGCAGGCATGCTGGCTGCCCATTACCAAAGATTCAGCTTCCCCTAGGTTGGAGTTCCTCGGCGGTGATGCGTACCCACCACAGGCAAGGATTCAGTGGAGCCGTCTGTGTCAGTCCGTGGGACGTGTGGAGGAAGAGGAGTCGACACAAACATGGGACTCATGCTTCGGGCTGTACTGTGAGTACTATAGTCCTTTGTGCTTCGATCCAGGATTCCGCCCTCTTCCAGCGTCTGAAACTGGCAGCTTAATCTATCAGCTTGAAAGAAGGGTAAAATTAGGGCACCGTCAGTTCAGCGTCTGGCTCTTGGTTTCAGCTCAGGTCATGATCTCAGGGTCATGAGAGGGAGCCCCGCGTCGGAGCCCACGCTCTGTGTGGGGTCTGCTTTCCCCCTCCGTCTCCCCCTCTGCTCCCTCCTGCTTGCTCCTGCCCCCACTTGTACACGCTCTCTAAAATAACTAAATAGAATCCTTAAAAAAAAAAAAAGATAAAATCTCAGACCATTCTCAGTTCTTGATAAATGGTTCTTCGCTGACCTAATGTGGTACAAGGTATTTTTTGCTTTAGAAACCTATTGCTTTAGGTGAGGATATAGAATTTCTCGACATTCCCTATTGAAATATAAGATTACCTGGGAAGTACAACGTCAGAACTCGCAGGTCTTGAGAAAATGAAAGATGGCCTTAAAGAATTGAAAAGTGGACACATCTTGAATAGAGATACAAGAGAGATGGTCAGCCTGTAAAGACTGCTCTGTAGTGGGAAAGGCCCAGATGATACACTTCTGGGCTCTGAAATTTTGCCTGGAGCCTCCTCGGCCAGCATCCATCTCAGCTGGACACATAATGCGCACTGATTTCCTCTAATTCCCTTTCTCATTCACAGTGAATCAAGGGCATCTGCTGGCATCGCTGTGGATTCTGTTGTTTGCAAACAGCAAGTAAACATCATCCATTGTCTGCGCTTTTTGGAATGGAAGTTGTTATAACATGGGCACTAAGAAACTTTACTATGTAGTCAGAGACAAAGAAGGAAAAAGGGGCTGAAAAAACTGAGAAAAGGACTCTAGGGAAATTTCTGCAATTACTGATTTGTGATGAAGCAGAATTGGCCCAAGTCTGTTCTTGGGAATCTCTCACTTTGTTGATAGGTCCACACATGAAGTGACACACAGGTGGTACAGAAGTATTTCTTATAAAGCATAAATCGAATGCTTACGTTTGGAAGCACAGTCCCAACGACCTGGGATGGAGTTTCTGGTTCATGACACATTCGAACGAACTGAAGGCTCACAGTTAAATGTGGAGACCAGAGTTTTTGCATCCCGTATTGGGATATATGGTCTGACAAACCCATGTCTACTTATACAACAATAGAAAATGTGAAATTGAGAAGGTCTTGAAAAAGCCAGAATGGTCATGATATAGTTAAACACACACATTTTAACAATGTTAAAATTATGAGTTGGTAACATACAATTAGTACAGATTATGTGTTGATTCGATGACCTCAGGGTCATATGAACACCGATGAAAAAATTTTTAATTGTAGGCTCTTTTAATTTATATCTGTTTTGGACAAATGGCACTTCAGTGGATACAGGTTTTGGTTTTGGTTTTGGTTCGTCAGTTTAACTGCGGTCGAACTTCTGTTTGGTTCTCTGAGAAATGATGAAGATTTTCATTGAAAAGCTGAGGGTCTCAGGGTTTAGTTGCACATTTATTTCTCATTTGGAGTCTTGTTTCATATGGATTTCCAAAGTAACCCGAATAATAGTAATAGCCAAAATAAAACAGTGCCATCAGCGAAAACAGATGGAGCTATCCTGTCTCCATAGTCTCTCTTCACTTTGTTAGCGCTTAGCATCACGAAGCATTCATTTCTACCAATTATACCACCATCTCACATGGCCCTAACCTCATGGGTGACGTGGAGACATCTTTACTCACCTACATTGGTTCAAATCGACGTGGGCTTTGTCGTCTTGTGCCTGAATACCATTTTTTTTTAACTTCTAAAAATAAGATTTCAAATGTAAATAACCCCTCTCATTGGCACATAGACCAGTTATATGAACATTCTACCATGGCCGCTTTCTATTTCCTTCCTTGGTAAATTTTTTTCCTGGTGGTCTTACATTTTTTGAAGCAGTATTTCACTGTCTTTGGTTACCTCCTATGTGCCTTATTCACTAAACATTTGTTGAACTCAGACTCACTCACATCTCCTGTAATATCTCTTTTAAACTCAAAATCCACTTTCTTGGGTAGGTATTAATAATCTCACTTACAGATGGAGAGACCTGGGCTTGGACAGTTTAGTATATGGTTCCAGGTCGCACTTAACCCAGGTCATAGAGTCAGGAGGATTGAGATAACAATTCAAATATTTTTGCACCCTGTCCTCTCTTTGTTCCAGAAGATCAGAGGGTCTCCTTGCAAATGGAATGAGACTATCCCTCCGTGACTTGGCTGAGATAAAAGAGGAACACATTAAGCAATGCCAGATAGTCAGTATCTGATTGTATCAAAAGATTGGCCTAGCAAGTAAATGTTATGGGGTGAAGTCCACGTGGGCTATGGTAATCAGAGATTGGGTCTGGCTCAGTGGGGAGAACAAGAAGAAAAGGGGGGCTTGCTTGACGGGAAGAAAAGCATCAGCAATTATGTTGAGTTATGGCTGAGCACGTGATGTGTGGACAGATAAAAAGTCTTCCTGATGTGAATCATTTGAATGGTTTCACGAATATATTTTTCAATATTTATAGCATCGTCCTGGATACTCTATGGAGTAAGATGGTATGAGGATAAACAAACAAAGCCCAGAAGGAGAAGCTGGCTATATTTGTGTTAAAGTGCAGAAAGCCAGAACAGCGGGTGCTTAATTTGACAGACAGGTGACCATAACACAGGGTTATAGACAAGGCCGGTTAAACAAGGTGTGTTTGACGGCAGGTCTGCACCGTAAGAAGATGATCTTTGTTTTTAATTTTATCTCATTGACTACAAGCGTATTATATATTCCACTTGCAATCATTTCCCTCAGCAGTTCATCCATTGACATGCACACACACGCATGTGAGCAGATGTTTTCTAGTACCTTTGGCAGAAGAATTTAGTGCCTTGTACACATCACACCTGCCATGTCATGCTTATTGATTGAACGATTCAGCTTGCTGAAAGGTACTGGGTGAGATATTAATTTTAAAATGAAAGCCTTCACATCTGCTAATGCCTGTCAGTCTCTGGAGTGAATGTGCCGTTCGAGCCAACGGAAGTGGGCAGAAGCGGCCTTCGTGGGTCGGGCTGACAAGTTATTTTGAGTCTGCTGAATTACCTTTCTTGTTGCCCGGTACTTAAAGGCAGACCTCTCCTTCCATTAAACTCCAGCGCTCAAAATAGCTCTAGTGGTTTGGAACTCGTCTTCCTGGGTTTTCACATAAATGGAATATTGTGGTAGTCGAGCGATAAACGGTGAGATAATGGTGTTTTACAGGCAGTGAAATGACAAGGTCAGTTTTAATTAAGCTGAGATCAACCTCAGTCTGTACCGCACACTTCTGATTAGGTTACTTCAAATTAACATAAGTTTTTGGAGACTTCGCTGAAGTCAGTGGTGTTAAACACCAGCTGTGCTGGCAGAGAAGCGTGGGATATGAGAAGGAGATAGCATTCACATTGAAATTAGCACTTGGCACAATATAATTCTCTGATTGCAAACTATGTGGAGTTGCCTGTGCTAATTGGTTGATTTTATTTGAAGCAGATGTTGTTAGCTTTCCCACTAATGATCTGGAGAGAAATTCTTTTGAAAGACATGCCATGTTAGGATCTCTGCAGTATAATAAGCTAATTACAACTTTAAGTACTTGCAGTAATTAGCACAATGTGTATAAAGTGTTCCTGATCTTTTCACCCTGCCGCATTATTGTCAGGGCAGCTTGAAAAACAAAAAGGAACGCTAGATAGATTGAGCCTCCCTGGTCTAGCCTCTTCGTTTCCCAGACTTCGGCACTAAAGAGATAATGAACTCAACTTAAATCCTTCTCTTTCAGGCATGTCACAAAGGTTTCGGGCCAGCCCCCATCCTGCAACACCCAAAAAATCGAGGGTGACATTTGCCAAACGAAAATGTTACTTCACACATATGCCTTGAGGGCCTGTGAGGTCTCCGTTGCGTTAGCAAGCCAAGGCCTTGGAGGACACCATTGGCTTATTTATCTCATGTTCATTTATTTTATGGTTTGCCGCTTTGGTCCAGGGCTCAAATCCATATTGTATTTGCGAACGTTGCCCTATTACATCTCCAAGCCCAAACTCTAACCTTCCTGTGTAGAACATTTTACATGTTTGCTATTTCTGTAAGCCGAGAATCTAGTCTTTCTGTATCTTTCAAAACCAGGTTGTTATGGATACATATTTTGCTTATAGTAATTATGCGAGTGGAGACATAACAGTAGATGAGGGGAAGGTAAGAAAAAGGGAAACAGTGCGTTGGCAAGAAAAGAAATGAGCCAAACTCCTAGTAACACCGCCAGTCCCGGCTCTTAGTGGGAGTGAACCTGACACTGGGGGCTGCGGAGCACAGTTCTGGTCTCTCTGAGAAGACGGTAAGTTGACCGCTAGAAGGAGAATGTATAGTAAGATGTCACTATCTCAGCAGCCTCAACTCTGGAAGTTTCAGCGGTTAGATTCTGAAGATTATTTTAGATACTTGAGAGTAAAACCGCAGCCTTTCAAAATGGAGCCTTCTAGGGGAACACGTGAAGGTAGTGAGGGTTTTATGTTCTCCTATGGCTTTCTTTGGTTTCAGCAAATTCTGGGGGAAGCAGAGACAGAGCAAATTCTCCTTTTAAAGTATCTCTGGGGTGCCTGGGTGGCCCAGTTGGTTTACCGTCCGACTTGATTTCAGCTCTGGTCCTGATCTCAGGGTCGTGAGACCCAGCCTCGTCTCAGGCTCCGTGCTCAGCGCGGAGTCTGCTTGAGATGCTCTCTCCCACTCCCTCTGCTCCTTCCCACTCGTGCTCTCTCTCTCAAATAAATAAATAAATCTTTAAAAAAATCAAGTGCCTCGGAACAAGTTGGCTAGCTCCCGTGGCTGTAGTTTCTGGGAAGTAGGCAATTTGATAGCATGTTCTGAACTTGGCTGCAGAAAGAAGGCAGCAAATTTCTTTTGCACCTCTAGTGTGGTTGTCTCACTGGTTCTGGGATGGAAAACTGTGATTTCTGTGCTTGCAAGATTTTTATCAAAACTTCTAGGGATGTAGAATTCCACAAGATAGATAGCCAGGCTCCTGATAATTGCAAAAGGTTTATATCCTAAAGAGAGGAGTCAGAGAAAAATAGCACGACTATTTGAGAAGAGCAAAGAGAGAGGGCTGCCAGAGATTGCCCTCTCAGACTATTAAAAGAAAGGAAGGTTGTAGGTTGAAAGGGATTCTAATACTTTAAGCATCCTCCATAAATACAAATAAGTGTTTTATGGGGATGAAAATTTATTGCTGTAAGTAATACAAAAATTTAACAGCAAAGACTTTGTACTTTATTTTTTCCTGAGTTTCTGGAACCTCAGGGGCTCAGTGGAACTCAATGAGAGAAATAATTATGTTGAAGTAAAATATTCAAGGACAGAGTTTAGTCCTAGTGCTCACATTTTATGCCCTGCACAGTGTCTGGCATGTCTTAGGTGCATAATAAATGGCAAATGGATGGATGTTTTTTGGCAAAAAGTTCGTGACTCATTTTTTGTCCCTGCCATGAGGTTTGGTGAGTTTCTACACTCCTGGAAGTATTGTCATGAATTGGAACTTCTCAAAAAGCCATTCGTATATAGTTGTTTGTCTCAGTGGTCTGAAGATACTCATGCACTGAGTGTTAGTTTTGACATCTGGTATCCTCATTTTATCAAGAATTTAAATTATTTTTGGCTTTGGAAGAGATGAACTTACTTAGTAAGGGAGGCTCTGCTAGAGTAACAAAAACTTATTTGACAATAAGTCCGTGGATTTGGGGTGCCTGGGTGGTTCAGTCGTTAAGCGTCTACCTTCGGCTCAGGTCATGATCCCAGAGTCCTGAGATTGAGCCCCGCATCTGGCTCCTTGCTCAGCAGGAAGCCTGCTTCTCCCACTACCATTCCCTCAGCTTGTGTTCCCTCTCTCGCTGTGTTTCTCTCTGTCAAATAAATAAAATCTTTAAAAAAAAAAAAAAGTCAGTGGATTTACATTGTTTTGTCAGTAAGGATCATTTATCGTTATCTTGTTTTTGTTTACTTAAACCCAAAGCTTCTATTACTTACTCCTAATATAATACCAGGGTTGTAGAATATAAACTAGGTTCCTAACAAATTTTTTTTTGCCCTCCCTATAGAGTCTATCTTTTTATGCTTGAGAAAAGAAGTTGTTAAACTATTGCTAGATGTTTGCAATATGATAGTATATGTGCATATGATGTTGTATATTTATTATATATTATGTTAGTTTTAGATGTATATATAACATATCGCATATATATAATATCGCATATTGTGCTATAAATGATCTATTATATAGGTTTTAAAAATTCATCTATCTATCTGTCTATCACCTTTCAAGAGAGGTCGCCATTGGAGAGACCATAACCGGGCCAGATGACTAACTCTATAATAGTATTCTGTTCTGGTAACACTTATGTGGAAAGAGTTAATGGCTAATCCCTTACTTTCTTCATATACCTTTTCACGAAAAGAAAATAGTCTGATAATACAGAGGGCAAACTGACTTTTTAAACCTTTCAGCTTTCTAGGACTGAGGAGTTTTCCTAAAGAGAAGGTCCCCAGCTTTCAGGGGAGTCAGCAGATTGAGACCTGACCTTTCATAATGCATCTGCTCCCCGTTGGCCCTCTGCGTTCCAACATGGCACTCCATTGTCCTGTCAGGGTCTAATGAAGCATGCAACTCCATGAGACTTTTTCCTGAGATGCTAGCGGGAGTGGTCATTTCTTTTACTTCCAAATGTGCAAAGTGGGGACCAGAAACCCTTATTAGATTGTTGGGAAAAAAATTAAAAACCAGCTCTAGATTTTAACATCAAAGAACTGACGTTGTTTGATCTTTAGAGGATACGACAATTACATGTGAAAATCTCTTTCATATAAGATTTTTTTAAAAAGTCAATTGCCGGGCTTCATCTTTGTATACCATAGATTGCCAGCATAGAACTAAATAGTATCATTTTGAAGAACAGATTTTCCCCCCTATTTCCCAATACATTTTTCTTCTTTTGCCATAAAAAGCTTGAAAAACAAACTCCCTGAGGCACCAGAAGCAGGAGTAGCAGGGTGGTTTGGCTGCAGACCAGAGCAGCACAATGGGTTTCTGCTTCCTTTCTGTTCATAGCTTCCCCCTTCCCTCCAAAGCACACACAAAGCTCTGCGTGACTTTGTGGTTTCAGGCTCCAGTTTTGCAATTTTTTCCGCCGTGTGCTGGGAAGAAATTGAAATGCAAAATTATATCCCCTGAAACAATCATATTGTTTTGGGAGCATGGGAAGGAGAGGTGCAGGGATGAGGTTTTTTTTCCTTAAAGAAAGAGGGGGGCTGCTAGGGGCCACAATACCCATCTCTTGCTGCTCCATGAACCTCTCAGATTTTTTTAATAATTCCTATTAATTTTGCAAAAAATGGCTTAACCGCTGAGAAATTGTGCAGGGGAAAGAAAATTTCTTCCTGATGAGGGATTATGCTCAGCTGAGGTACAACGATCGACTGTGTCCCTTGTTTCTGTCTGCTTTTTCTCTCCTCTGGCCGTACCTCATTTCACATGAACATCCCGTAAGTCGTTGCGTTGACAGGCTGGCAGACCCAGGAGGCCAAAGAGGTGATTTCAGCTCTAGTCATCGCAGGTAATGGAGTTGGCAAAGAAGGTCTCAGTATCCCTTCAAGGAAGTTGAAAATGACTAATGCGGTGACTAACAGTAACATCTACAACAAAAATATAGTTCTGCACTACAGTAAGAATGAGTGACCTTCTTGGCTTGGAAGAGGGAGGCGAGAAGGCGGAGAAAACTTTGTAAGGAAGATTTCAGAACAAATAGACCTATAATGTTGGTATTTAAGTGCAATTTACTCATTCGCTTCAGCAGATAAAGTCTTAATATGCGTGTCATCTGTGGGCAGAGCCTGAAGAATTATAAGCATTAATTTGTTTTAAATAATTTGAAAAAGAACAGTTTTATTAAACACTACAGTCATCTAAGTAAAAATTTAAAATAAATCTCTTTATCTTTCATAAAATAATCTCTGCCTACAGGTCTTTTTTTTAATGGTTAGATTTTGAAATTATAAATAACGTGTGCTGAAAAAAAATCAGGCTACATTGGTTGCCTCCACATAAGCTCTACTTCCTCAAGTGCTGAAGCCAAGGAAACTGTGGTTTCAGCCTGGATATGTTCCCTGCTTGGCCAACCCCAGCCAGGTGCCTGTCCTATGGCGTGGATTTGAGGGCAGATGTGGGTTGGGCCAGGGGAGTATGTGATATAAACCCATGGTGGACTCGCAGCTTTCTGTGCTTCTGTCTAGTGTTAGGCCTTCGGTGAGATGAAACGGGCTTCCTATTTTTTGGATTTATCCCTGTTTTGCTTTGTTTCCCTGGAAACTTATTTCAGTTGAAATGGTGTCCTCTCTAGTACGATGAGACTTAACACTTTAGGATTCCTAGTTTAGCACTGGGATTTTTACTGGACATTCAAGAGTGAGGATCCCCAATAATGGACAAAACGTTGTGGGTATCATGCGTGTTTTGTGGTAATAAGGTCTATAACTTTTATCCCAAGATTTGTGAATTCAGAAGCATGGTATTTGATTCCAATAATAACTCTGAGACAAAGGTAAATTATCAGTACTACTTTATACCTGACTTTGCTGAGACTCATGGAAGTTTAGTCACAAGTTTGAAGTCCAAATATCTAATCTAATAATATTTCCCTTGTGGTTGGTTAAGGCCATTACTTCCATTGGCTCTAAAACAAGTTGGTTTTAATATATACAGATACTGTGCCCCCCTCCCCGGAAGTAGAGCTTAATCTCCTACTCCACCCAAGTAAGGGCTAGATAGAATGTGTTTGTTCTACAAAATAGATTAGAGAAAGGGAAAAATAGTGCAGAAGAAACCTGGCTAATACTACATTAACCAAGTGAGGAAAGTTAATATCACCAGTGATGTCATGTCCCCTCTAATATGATGTAAATTGAGAACAGCACAGCATCTCTATTTTATTCTTCCCTAAAACCCCTAACCCAGTCTAATCATGAGAGAAATATCAGAAAAATCCAGGGATTTTTTATGGGATACCAGATCAGTACTCCTCAAGATTGTCAAGGTCATGAGAAATAAGCAAAGACTGAGAAACTGTCACAGACCAGAAGAGACTGAGGAGACATGAAAACTAAATGCAATGAAAACTAAATGGATTGGATCCTGGAACAGAGAGAGAACATCAATGAAAATGTGGTGAAATTAAATGAAGTCTAGGGTTTAGTTAATACCAACATACTGATGTTGGTTTCTTAGTTTTGACAACTATATCATGGGCATATGAGATGTTGGCAGAGGGGTAAGGGATTGGGTAAGGGATGTAATAGATCTCTCTATTGTCTGTATTATCTAAAATTATGAAAATAAAAAAGTTAAGTTTAAAAAGTTGGCACATATTGCATGGAGCATTGGGTGTGGTGCATGAACAATGAATCTTGGAACACTGAAAAAAATAAAATAAAAATTAAAAAAAATTAAAAACAAACAAAAAATTGGATAATCTAAAAAGATAAACGCAGACTCTGTTCACTTTTTGTTCCTGGCTTGACCAGAGTAAGTGTCACCTTCCTTGGAAAGCCTTCCATATGACCATACAAACTAATTAATAGTACTCTCCTGGGGGTTATGAGAGTCATTATTGCCTAGTAGTTATGAGTTTGGACTCCTGGGTCTGGACTACTGGGGTTTGAAGCCAGGCTCTAATTCTTACTGGTTGTGTGACTTTCAGCACATTACTTGATCTTTCCATGGATTAACCACCACCTCATAGGGCTCTTGTATGTAATTTAAAGTTACACACTAAGAGTTCTTGGAATCGTGCCTGGTACATAGTAAGTACTCCATAAGAGGGAATGGTGATGATGATGTTGACACCCTAAAGCATCATTTTCATAACACTGTCATGTGACATCCAGTTGTTTACCCCTCCTTCTTTTAGTTGGTGAGATCCTTGAGGACAGAAACCATGTTTTATTTATCTTTGTATCCTTCATGCCTGATAAGTAGTATGTACTCGATAATTGTTGATCAAATGCATACTTAGTTAAAAATAGAATCACCCTACAATACAGCAATTGCACTACTAGGTATTTATCTAAAAGATACAAACATAGTGATTTGAAGGAACATATGCACCCCAATGTCCACAATAGCTAAAAGATGGAAAGAGCCCAGATAGCCATCGACAGATGAATGGATAAAGAAGATGTGGTCTATATATACATATACAATGGAATAGTAACTCAGCTATCAAAAAGAATGAAATCTTGCCATTTGCAATGATATGGATAGAATGAGGGGGTATTATGCTGAGTGAAATAAATCAGTCAGAGAAAGACAGATACCATATGATTTCACTCATATGGAATTTAAGAAACAAAACTGGGTGATGGCATTAAGGAGGGCACTTTCTGTGATGAGCACTGGGTATCATATCTAAGTGATGAATCCCTAAATTCTACCCCTGAAACTAATAATACACTATGTTTTTTTTTTTTTTAAATATTTTATTTATTTGACAGAGAGAAACACAGCGAGAGAGGGAACACAAGCAGAGAGAATGGTAGCAGGAGAAGCAGGCTTCCTGCCCAGCAGGGAGGCCGACGCGGGGCCTGATCCCAGGACCCTGGGATCACGACCCACGCCGAAGGCAGCACCTAATGACTGAGCCACCCAGGCGCCCCAATAATACACTATGTTAACTAAATTGAATTTAAATAAAAAATTTAAAAAATGTATACTTGGTTAGTTGGATTCTGACTTGCCTCATTGAGGATTTGGATGTGACCCTCTTGTCACTACTGCCAAGGATTAGGTGAGAGGTAATTAGCAATGAATCAGCACTCTCTAGTGCTCTCTTAAGTTCAATGAGGGATGCAAAGACATATATTTGAGGTCTCTATCCCCTAGAAACTCACCAGCATATATACTCCAATAAATAGATCTTAATTTACCTGAAATGACAAAACTCTAGATTAAACAGTGCTAAGGACAACTGCTTGAGTTCTAAGAAGGTACAGATTATAGAAAAACATGACAGCGTAAGAAAATATGGGATCGGGGCGCCTGGGTGGCTCAGTCGTTAAGCGGCTGCCTTCGGCTCAGGTCATGATCCCAGGGTCCTGGGATCGAGCCCCACATCGGGCTCCCTGCTCTGCAGGAAGCCTGCTTCTCCCACTACCATTCCCTCTGCTTGTGTTCCCTCTCTCGCTGTGTTTCTTTCTGTCAAATAAAAAAAAAAAAAAAATATGGGATCATTCCTTATGTGAAATTGAACACACCCAGCTCCCTGCAGAGTATGAGAGAAAATGAGCCGTATTTGAAAAAAGCAAACCGAAGTTTGTAAAATGTTCTTGGACATTCTAGAAGTACAGAGGTCCCGTTTTAGATTTATTGTGGTGTTATTTCATTAGTGAGAGAGAATGGAAATAATTTAAGACACTTACTTACATGTATGAGGGCTTTTTTATGATAATGTGCTCAGAAATGAGTTACAGTGATATTGATGATAATATGTGTAACTGAGCTTGGTTCTGAAATGAGAATGACATTGTTGCAGTAAAATGTACTATAACGGTTGTAGCCAAAAAAAAAAAGGATGAGTTTCTTTAGGACTTGCATTCTGTTTTGACAATGCCAAGGCCAAGTTGTAACTTTTGAATTGCCCCTTAACCAGCATCCCTAGGGGGAAATTTTTAATCAGCTTTTATTCACTGATTTTAGAAAATCATTGTGCAAATTTTTCTTGTAATAACCATAAGGTGCATTGGGAGTAGGGAGGGTATTCAAAATGACTGAAGCTACTACCTGGCCAGAGGACACTACCATATGTTTGATAACTTAACCTTGCCCTGTTTCTTTTTTTCAGGACAGCCAAGAGCCAAGTTCACAACCTAGCCATGTATTTGGATCCAATCCACATAATTTAGGCACCTGAATTATAGTCTTATATCTTGCAGACTTTGAATAAAAGGGGTGCAAAAGTAGCTATTGTAAGTACCATTATGATTCCACCCAAGGCCACGCATTACCACAAGGCCTGGACCAGATCAACTTGATTTGGAGGACAAGCTACTTGGCAGTAGTTGATAAGGCTAATTCTTGAACCCTGCTTTTCAGATTGAATTGCCCAGGGTTGGAATTGACTAGATTTGGCTCATGGAATTCCAGATGCTCTGGTAATTATAGTGCAAGACTAAATTTTCTGTTCGCATTTGTCTTTTACTTATTATTTTTTTATTGTGTTCAGTTAGCCACTGTATAGTATACGCTTAGTCCTCGCATTTGTCTTTTAAAAATACTTTCATTCCTCATTTGGTCTCTTTCACCTAGTATTTAGGGGTTATAACTTCTATGCGTGGAATTTAGTTTTAAATGGAAGAAAATTTAGCTCCTGCTACTATGGTACTAGTTAATCATAAGTTCATAAAAAAGCTAACATACTGGGTCAGAGAGCCAGCATTAAAATTTGATGCGTTTGGGGAAAATAAATTAAAAAGGTCTGGTAGAAAGCTTGCCCTCTAGAGCTTTTTATCTGCCGTCTGTCATCTGAGGCATAAACCTGTGCCCTCGTGCGCATCCAGTTGCAATGGATCTCTTCTCTCTAAAGCCAGATAATTACAAGCTTCCGTCGTGCCTTGGCAGATGGAATAAAGAGTTACTTTAATTTCTTAGGCTCTAGATGTATATCGTGTTCTGTAAAGATACTGTACACAGTTCTGTAATGGGCTGATTGTAAGCATTGCATAAATTAATATTTCTGTTTGGCTAATAGTAACCCAAGACTGGCTCAAGAGCACATAGTGTGTAGTTACCTTTAGGATATGGGGTGACTGTGTTGATTTTGTGCATTATCTTCCATCATTAAGAAGTATCACATGCAAATCAAATAGTGGACACTGATTAGATGTTTCTGGCCCAACATGTAGTCATCTAAACAACCATTCAAGAAGAAGACCACTAACTCATTGCCATATTTATCAGCAAAAGAAAAATATGTTGTAGAGCGGTGATAAATATAGTGGCAAGTAGGGAAAATGGCTTCTTTAGCTAAGGAACTTTTATTTATTTATTTAAGATTTTATTTATTTATTTGAGAGAGAGAGAGAGCATGTGAGCAAGAGAGCACAAGCAGAGGGAACAGCAGAAGGAGAGGGAGAAGCGGACTCCCCACTGAGCAGGGTGCCCGATGCAGAGCTTGATCCCAGGACCCAAAGATCATGACCTGAACCAAAGGCAGACACTTAACCAACTGAGCCTCCCAGGTGTCCCAATAAGGGACATTTTATATCACTGTTTTATCTAATCAGGGAATTGTTAGGAAAAGGTTTGAGTTTCAAAAGGGAAGAAGGCTTTGTGAGCAAGTGTTTTAAAATCAGAGATAGGAAGGAAGGGCTTGTTTATTGAGTTTCTGTGGTGAAAGCTTGGAACATAAAGGCCAGGCTATTTTGAAAGAGCTGTGAGGTTTAACTTGGAGGTAAAATGATATATTTTTAAGATATGACAAGGAACAATATCTCACCTGCTTTTTGGTCTTTTTACATGTAATTCAAGACCAATTTTTAGAAACTGAGTAATGTATAGAATTTTGAAATCAATATATTGTACACCTGAAACTAACGTCACACTTTATGTTAATTGCATTTCAATTAAAAAAGAAATTTTAGTAATTTCTTCATTTAAATAATTAAAAATGACACTATGGAGAGCACTAAATGTACTCAACTGACATGGGAAAGAATAAAGAAGAGTTGCACAGCATCCTATGGGTATTCAGTAAATACCACTTTCTGGTGATAAATGTAATCAGAATAATTTAAAAGCTGGTAAATACAAGGGATGACAAGAGATTGATATAATTCCCATTGTTTCTCTTCCAGAAGAGAAGAATGTGGGCTGACAGGGCTGTGAGCTTCAAGTTGGAGATCAGTCAGGTGATCATTGGTGAAGGGTATGTTTTTCATTCTGCTGAAGAAGGAACAAGATGAAATATTCGTACCATGTAGGCTAGACAATTTTAAAGGTGTATTTAAAAAAAAAAATTTGGCCCTAAAATTATGCCTATTTTAAGTGTTCATTTTTGATGAGTTTTGACAAATATATACACCCATATATTCACCACCAAAATCAAGATGCAGAACATTTCCATGGCCCAAAAATGTCTCCTTGTGCTTTTTTCTGGTCAGTCCCCTATCTACCCCTGCCCCCAGGCCACTACTTAACTACTTTCTGTCACTATAGATTAGATTTGCCTTTTTAAAAAGAGTTTCACATAAATGCAGTCATACAGTATGTACTTTTGCTCAGCATAAAGTTTTTGAGATTTATCCATGTTGTTGCATGTATCTGTAGTTTATCTCTTTTTATTGCCAGGAAGTATTCCATCGTATAGATATTCCACAATATGTTTATCCACTCAGCTCCTGATGTGCCTGTGGGGCCTGTAGTAGTATGATACATGCTCCATCGTTTAATGGCCTGTGCCTCTGGGCTGTGAACATCACAAATTATTCTCCAGTGGTACAGGTTTTAAAAAAAATCAATCTTAGGTGAGACAAAAATGTTATAAGGGACTGGAGTGGGAAAAATGCCCTTCTTCAAGCAGTGATAAAGCTCCGAAAAAGTCTTTTCTTCTAGAGAGTAGGCCCTCATTACAGAGAAGGTTCTGGACGTGTTTCACAGTGATTACTTTTCCCTTCCCCCTGCCAGATCCATGAGTGGATTTTTCTTAAATCTTGACCGTGAGAACCTGTTCAGTTTCCTGGAGGTAAATCTTATGAAAGTGTGGGGTACCCCCCAGACTTGGTGCCCAGAAATTTCTTGCTCTCATACTAGACCATGCTCAGTCTCCAGCAATTTGTCAAAACTACTATTAAGTGTTCTTAGCAGTTTATGGTTTCCACGGATTCTGCTCCAGGTAAGCAGATCTTGGTTGTGCCTCTCGGAGTGCATCTGTCTGTCTGGATTTCAAGTTAATGCTTTGTCCCATGACCTCATTTCTCTGATGGGTCCAAGAATAGTCTTGATTTTTAGTTTGTCCAGCTTACTCTTGTTCTAAGGATGGGCGTGACAACTTCTAAATTCTTTCCATGTTGGAGCTGAAACCAGAAGTCTCCCTCGACTTCTTTTTTGAAAGATAGTTTCACTGGATATGTAATTCTAGGTTGGCAGGTTTTTTTTCTTTCTGTGTTTTAAAAGTGTCGTTCCATTGTCTTCAGACTTGTTTCTCACAAGAAGTCTGCATTAATCCTTATTCTCGTTCCTCTATGTAATACACATTTACCCACCCCCTCTGGCTGCATTTTATATTTTGTTTTTAATAATTTTATCATGATGTGCTATCCTGTGGTTTTCTTTTTGTTTATCTTCCTCAGGATTTGTTGATATTCTTTTTTCTGTGGATTTATAGTCTACATAATTTTGGAAAATTTTCAGCCATTATTTCTTCAAATAATTTTTCTGTTCCTCTGCCATGTCTTTTCTTTCTGGGACTCCAATTAGCATGTGAGACCACTTATTATTATTCCACAGGTCACTGAGTTTCTTTTCATTTTTTCCCAGATTTTTTTTCTGCTTGTGTTTCAGTATGGATAGATTCTATTGCTGTACCTTCAGGTTTACCAGTATCTTCTTCTGCAGTATCTAATGAACTGATAATCCAATTCAGTCAATATCTTATTTCATATATTGAGTTTTTCATTTTACTTTTATTTACCTTTCTGTTCTCTCCTCATTATGTTCCTGTTTTCCTTCAAAATTTTGAGCATACTGATGATCTTTTCCATTGCAATTTTAATGTATTTTTATGTTGTTAACACTTTATAAAGTTGTTAACATTAACAGTTTCAGTTTTTTAAATTTAATTTTATTTATTTATTTGAGAGAAAGAGAGAGAGCACACAAGAGCAGGATGAGGGGCCGAGGGAGCAGGAGAAGCAGGCTGCCTGCTCAGCAGGGAGCCTGACCTGGGGCTCAGTCCCAGGACTTTGGGATCATGACCTGAGCTGAAGGCAGACGCTTAACCGACTGAGGTGCCCAGGTGCCCTTAACAGTCTTAATTTTTTAATTAACAACTTAATGTTGTTAATTCTACCATCTGTGTCATTTCTTGGTCTCTTTCTATTAACTAACTTTTTTCCTGGTTATGTGTTAAATTTTCCTGTTTCTTTACAAGTCCAGTAGTTTTTTATAGGATGCTAAGCAGTGTGAAGTTTACATTGTTGAATGTTGGATCTAGTTTTATTCTTTCATCTTTTTGTTTAGTTTTATTCTTTTAAAGAGTGTTGGGCTTTGTTCTACAGTTAGTGCACCTGTGATTCAGTTTTATCATTAAAATCTTGTTTTCGTTCTTTTTAAAGGACCAATCTAATTGCTGATTTGGCCTGACTTCTGACTAATAATTCTTATGATGTCTCTACTGAATGATTTCTGTAGTCTTTGAAATCTGTTTACTTTGGTTGATGGTTCCTAACCCCATGTGAGTTCTAGGAATTTTCTCTCTTTGCTATCTCATAATTCCTTAAAAGCAGAATGGGTAAATTCAGTGAGGAGGAAGGTGAGTCAGAGAGGGAAAGAGAGAGAGAGAGTGAGACAGAAACAAAGATGGAGACAGACTACTAAATAGAGCTGGAATTAGGGTACAAAGGTAATTTGTGTTTACCTGGTTTGGGAACTCTTTTGTTTCCCTTTCGGCTCTGAGAACGCTCTAGTAAATATACATATAATCCTTACCTCACCCCCTCGCTTCACAAATGTTTCTTAATTGTGAGATGAGCCCAGGGCTACCTCCAGTCATGAGGGCTAAATTTGTATCTAGCTTTTGTCCTTTGACACTCACCCTGATGTAGCCAGTCAACCAGGAAATTAGCATGGTTGTTTCAATTTAATGAGGCCTAGATAGAAGATTCTTTGATTCTCGATCTGCTGTTCTACTGGAAAAAGAGCTGGCAATGTTGCTGACAGGAGAAAGCACTAAACTAGGTAGAGGCCTCTAGATGTCGGGGTTCTATACCTGGCTCTTCTATTCTTCATGGGACTGAAAACTCACTTGATCCTTCTAGTTCTCATTGAGTTAGGTGATCTTTGATCCCTTTCATCTCAGATAGCATATGATTCTAATATGAAACAGAGGGCAGATTTCTGGTATCCTCAGTGACCTGAAATCGGAAGGTAATAAGAAAATATTCTAGGCATTATGAACCAGGCAGAAAACTGTAATTCCTCTTTTTCTTTAGCTGCCAGTGGACTCAAGTACAAATTGGCTTCCCTGTGCTATAAAGTATAGTGTAGTCTCCCCTGGGTGGCATATATGCATTCTGAATTGCTCCTTAGGGTTTATCCATCAATTCTAATTTATATTTCACCTGCTCTCATTACCGTGTGTCTGTCTTTCTCAATTTTGTTTCTTGTCTTATTTTGCTGTATAGATTCCTGTATGTTACTTCAAAATCTTCGTACAGTATGGTGCTGCACATGAGAAATTTAAAAAACTTTTTTTTAAAGATTTTATTTATTTATTTATTTGACAGAGAGATAGAGATCACAAGTAGGCAGAGAGGTAGGCAAAGAGGCAAGCAGAGAGAGAGGGGGAAGCAGGCTCCCCGCTGAGCAGAGAGCCCGATGCGGGGCTCCATCCCAGGACCCTGAGATCATGACTCGAGCCAAAGGCAGAAGCCTTAACCCACTGAGCCACCCAGGCACCCCAGAAATTTAAAAACTCTTAAATGAGGAATCAAATAATGAAAACAGAATTAATAATACCACACTAAACATCTAACACTAACTCAGATATTTCTGTATTTAAACATGCAGTTTTCAACAGGTTTCCATATATGTTGTTTCTGAAGATAGCAAATGAAAAGCCTAGATTAGAAGGTGAGTGGAAGGCTGGTAAAAACAGAAAAAAATGACAGAGGCAAGAGGTGACCATTAAGTTTCTGTATTGGTGAGAGAAGGCAAATTCCAAAGGAGATAGAAGCTTCATGTGTTTCATAGTACGTCACATGAGTATGCATTAATGTTTTACTTGAGAAGGCGGGGAAGAAGTGCTTTTTTGGTTTGAGATTGAGATAGTCAAAAAACTTGAATTTCTTTATTATGATATGAGTTCACTTCTCACCAGAAACATGAATTCTCTTGATTTGCTTGGCAGATAGGTTTCTAATGTAACTGGTAGGTTATGGTAACAGAAATACCTTTCATGATCCCCTGTCTTCAGGGGAGATACAAAGAATGTGTTCTGATGTCACAGGTCCTGGGAAGAAGGGCTTTTCATAGCTATGTTCCTGATGTTTGAGGTATGATCTTCTCATCTTTTCCCTTCATGCATCAGGCTAAGACTAAGTTACCTTCCCGTATGAAGATCCTGCTTCCCCAGCTCCCACGGCTCTGTGCTGAAATGTGTTAGGTTAGAGATCCTTATCATTGGGCACAGGTTATTACTATCTACATACCTAGAGACTCCATCAGGGGCTGAGTCTTTGGGTCACCTCTCAAAGTGATATACCTCTCTTCTGAGAGCTTACTTGAGATGAGAGAGTCCTTTTGTTCTGAGAAAGTCCTTGTTCTGTTCTTGGTTCAAAGACATTGACTCTAACACTTTACACAGTTAGGATGACCTATGCCTGATCTCAGCCATAGGATTCTCTCAGCCTTGCTTAAAAGAAGGAAGGATATGCTTAGGACAGGAACTCCTTCCTGCCCACATCTTTATAAACGTTAAACTCTTTCTCTTTTTAAAATGGAACTCTTAAACTCTGCTTGCATTATTCTAATCTGAGTGCCTCATCGCAGGGGACTTGACTGAGACAAAACCCAATAGGAATGGATTAGAGGGTTTTTTGGGATTTAACTTAATGAGCGTTTATATTCTGAAATCTCTTTTAGAGTCATTCTTCTGTGTCTCAAACTTGAGTCTTTGGGTGATTTTTCCTCTTAGCATTATTTTTTAATCCCAGTGCCTGCCAGGAATAGTGAAGCTGTATCTGTTTTGTTATGAGATAAGAAATGATGAAATAGAAAGTATTACATTGTATGTTCTGTCTGTGCAATGGGATCTTTTGGGTTATCACATTCTAGTTTATGTAGAATTATTTTGCATACAGGAGATTTGTTTATTTGAGAAATAAGAATATATATTTCATAGCATAATATCAATGTTTCATAATAAAGCTAGGTCAATTTAATTTTTCCTTTGTAATTTAGAAGGAACTTTAGGATTTGTTTTCATTAGCTAAGGATATCTTAAACATTGTTTTTCATAATATTCTTGTAGAAGTTATATGTTCTGGTTGAGAAATGTGAAGGAGTATTATAATCTTTTTAAAAAATGAAGTGTGTTCTGACATTGTTTTGGTTGGAATACCTTTCTGGGTAGATGTGTGAGAAACAGGGAGAAGAGAATACACTCAGCTGGCATTTGGGGAAGAAATCATTTTCCTTTTCCTTTCTCCGTGGGCAAGGAACATGAGATAAAAATAATCAGAATAAGGTCCTTAGGTATCGAGAATTTATTAGAATCAGGGCACTTACTAATTCAGAGCAAATGAGATCTATAGATTGTTAATTGCAGCTTGGTGTCTTTTATAAGAATGCCTCATGTAGTGAGCACATTGTCCCTTCACTAAATGAGTAGTGATTATCAGGGAGATTACTGTGATTTATAAGCTCATTTTCTGCATTTTACTTTTCATGTGCCAGATACTGACTCATACAATGGAAAAACAAAACAAGCCTGATTTTTAGGAATTAAATGCTTTATTGATTATCGTCATTCACACCAGAAAGTTAAAATGTATGAGATTGTTGGGTATATAGTATATACATTTTTTCCATACAAGCTTCAGATGATAAACTCTGGTTTTGGTATACTATATTCTTGCCAAAATCTAAAGAGTGCTACCCAAATGGAGTACCGTAGTATTTATAGTTATGAAAGGAGAAATTATGTTCTTGGAAAAAGATTCTACTTTATCCTGAGTTGTGCCCTTTCCAGATAAGTGTGACTTCTATAGGACTATACAGAATTATATATCCCCAGTCTTTATGGAGAAAGAGAGCCAGATCCCAAAGTGTGGCAAGTCATCGGGGAATGTGATTCACAAACAACATGCTCCTCGCTGGCTTTCAGCAAATGCTTTTTGGGAGCCTCAGTTATTAAATGAATTGATGGATCCTTAAGTTATCGCTCCATGCAAAGTCAAGTGGGGATTTACACAATTGTTTTGACTGTTGAGAGGCAGTGAAGCCTAGTGGGGGGAGCTCAGGCTCTGCAGCTAGACTGCCTGAATTCCGACCACAGCTCTGGCAGTGGGATCTTGGGCAGCTTACCTAACCCCTCTTTGTGGTCTCTTCACTTCTAATATAGGGATTTAGTATCACCTAGTGCATAGGATTAAATAAGTTCATATACATAAATCAAATGCTGTCAGATGCCTAATAAGTGACGAAGAAGTGCTAGCTATTACTATCATTTAGACAAAAGAACTAAACAGGTTCATGGGTTAATTTTTGTTGATCAAGAGGTAAATTACTCTGGGAATTTCAACATTTAAAAAACATTTTGAGGAACCTCCATACTGTTTTCCAGAGTGCCTGGACCAGTTTGCATTCCCACCAACAGTGCAAAAGGGTTTCCCTTTCTCCACATCCTCACCAACATCTGTTGCTTTCTGAGGTTCCTCAAAAAGGTAAAAATAGAATGACCCTAAGACCCACAATTGCACTAGTAGGTATTTATCCAAAAGATACAAAAATACTGATTTGAAGGGGCACATGCGTCCCGATGTTTATAGCAGCACTATCCACAATAGCCAAATTATGGAAAGAACCCAAATACCCTTTGACTGACGAATAGATAAAGAAGCTGTGGTGTGTGTGTGTGTGTGTGTGTGTGTGTGTGTGTGTGTGTGTGTTTGTGTGTATAAAATGGGATATTACTCAGGCATCAAGGAGAAAAAAATTTTGCCATTTGCAACAATGTGGATGGAAGTAAGAGTATATTATGCTAAATGAAGTCAGTCAGTCAGAGAAAGACAAATACCGTATGATTTCACTCATATGTGGAATTTAAGAAACAAAATAGATGAACATGGGGAAGGAAAGGAAAAAGAAAATAAGATAAAAACAGAGAGGGAGGCAAACCAAAAGAGACTTTTGACTATAGAGAATAAACTGAGGGGTTGCCGGATTGGTGATGGGCATTAAGGAGGGCACTTGCTGGGGTGAACACTGGGTGTTTTATGTAAGTGACAAATCACTAAATTCTACTCCTGAAAAAGTACTACACTGTTAACTACCTGAATTAAAACAAAACAAAACAAAACAAATGAAAATATTTTGAAGCAACCTGTTGACTTATATGTACTGGTGTAGTGGGGGGAAATGTGGTACAGTGAGAGAGGAATCCACCAGTCTGTAAGAAACCTTATATACTTGGAAATCAGACATGTAAGAGTTCACATTCTTGCTCTTTTCCTTGCTGGTATGTGAACTTGGGAACAATATTTAAGCTTATAGAGCCTCAGTTTCCCCATCTGTTAAGTGAGGGCAGTGCTATTTTGCGGTGTTGTGAGGATTTGCAGTAATGAATGTAGATTTCTGTGTGTCTGTGTGTTTTTTTAAGATTTTATTTATTTATTTGACAGAGAGATAGAAAGAGAGTACAAGTAAGCAAAGCTGCAGGCAGTGGGAGAGGGAGAAACAGGCTCTCTGCTGAGCAGGGAGCCCGATGTGGGGCTGATCCCAGGACCTTGGGATCATGACCTGAGCCCAAGGCAGATGCTTAACCCACTGAGCCACCTAGGCGCCCCATGAATGTAGATTTCTTAGCATAATGCTGGTACATAAAGAACCAGACAGTAATTTAGTGCCTCTCTTCCACGAACCTGAGGAATCCTATTTCTTCCACCTCTCTCTTTTCGGGTCTAAGTGAGGGAAGGGAACTGGGGAAAAGGCAATCCACTGGTTTTTAGATTTTCTCTTTTCTTTTCTCCTTCCTTCCTTCCTTCCTTCCTTCCTTCCTTCCTTCCTTCCTTCCTTCCTTCCTCCCTCCCTCCCTCTCTCTCTCTCTCTCTCTCTCTCTTTCTTTCTTTCTTTCTTTCTTTCTTTCTTTCTTTCTTTCTTTCTTTCTTTCTTTCTTTCTGTTTTGAAAGTGAGGAACACTCGTGATATACGAGTGTCAGAAAACATTTCATGGGTAGACCCTGTGAGTCATCTCAGCAGGATTTGGGAGACCATCCTTAGTGGAATCACCCAATGTACTAGGGTAGGCATGGGGTACAAATCCAGGTTCACAGGATGTGAAGCTGTTGAGTTAGGATGGAGCAAAGCATTCTGAGAGAACATTAGGAAAGAAGAAAATATCAATCATGTGTCTCCCAAGGAACATTGATCTCACAGAGGTCAATAGTTGGCAAAGTTAGCGATTTGAGTAGGGAAGAGATATTGCTGACTTCCATCAGTAGGAGTAGAGGCTTAGCCTCAGGGCTGCCATATAGATTTGGAAGAACAGCAAGACAAATTCCAGTTTCAGAGGTTCTAATACACTGTTCAGATTATCAAGGAAAAATCAACAAAAAGATATGAGTGGGGAGAATTAACATGTACCCACATTTACTGTGTGCCCTACACTATGTTACATTTTCTATATGGTAGGGATTTTTTTTCCTGCATCATTAAGATAATAAATTGGGGTTTGGAGAAACTAAGAAACTTGCCCAAAGTAACAGAACTAGCAAGGTGGTAGAGCTGAGATACAAATCAAAGTCTGTCCTGTTTAGACTTTAGATTCTCAGGGATTCTGGAACTAGAGAACCTGGCCTGGAACCAGCTCCCACATCAGGGTTACTGGTAGAAACTTGCTTTCAAGAAGATGGAAGAAATCTGCAGATTATAATTAGGCACACCATTAGATAGTGCTTCAGGTATAGGGTACTCAATCCTGAGTCAGGGTCATAGACTATAACACCTTGGATTTCTGAAGACTAAAGTCAAGGTCAAGATTTATCTCAAAGGCTGGATGAGCCTTAAGAAGAGGGCCGGAGATCTCAGTGACAGGAGGAGGGCCGCAGGGAAGCAACCTCACAATTCATTCCCATGAGTCCCCCCTTCCCCGCACCTCACTGCAGTATTTTAAATGGTCCCCTGGAGTCTGCAAAGTGCGAAGCATTAATGTACAGCTCTAAGTGCTTTTGCTGTCTAATTTGTTATCATGGAGTGACCAAGTAATATTTATGGTGAGCAACAGGGATCCTTAAATTAGGGGTATAGAGGTATATTGGCAGTGTTTTATGTGAAAATTCTGTTCTCTGAATTTCATTAAAGTAAATCATGGCCTGAACATCCTGCTTCTAAGGAAACTAGGAAAATGAAAGAGAATAATATCCCAAGTTGGAAACAGGGTGAAAACAGACTTTTCTGTCACTAAGTTGTGCCAAATGCTTCACATTTAACCATTTGTTTTTTAGGGCCACGGGACAGAAACTGTATCTTAGATACTTGAATTACTATATATATGAAGGTTGGATTTTTGAGGCTGGAGTCAGGATTGATTCCATCAAATGGATTACTGTTTAAGGCTGCCTCAAAAGCAAAGCATTTTACATCACACTCAATTATTTGATTTCTGAATTTTTATGCATACCAGAAGATTTGTTTACTATCAGGGGAAATGGGAAATAGTTTGGGACCAATTGCATATTCTCTTTAATCATGCATTAAGTTGCCTGTTGGGTTAAAAAAAAAATCCCTCTTATCTACTCTGGGAAGGCTTATTTGGGTCCAGGAATATCTTTACATCAGGCAAGCATTTTGTTGGATTATTAAAATGTGTGGGTGAGATTATAGTTAAATTGAATTTTAAATACCCCAAGGATATATTTATATTTTTTCTAGATTGTGAAACAGTGACACATTTTGGAATGGACTTGTTACCCCCTTCAAAATTTTGTTTCCAAAATCTACCAAATATTACATTGTGTGACAGTATTTAAAGTGTCTCTTTGGGTTGGACTTTTCATACAAACCCAGTTCCTTATAAAACCCTAGGATATTTTTTTAAATGATTAGACTTGTGCCACCTTAGGAGGGCCTGGTGGAGGTGCAGTCAGTTAAATGTCTAACTTTTGATTTTGGCTCAGGTCATGATCTCCGGGTCATGAAATGGAGTCCCAGGTGGAGCTCTGTGCTCAGTGCAGTCCGCTTGAGTTTCTCTCTCACTCTCCCCCTATCTCTCCTTCCACCCTGAGATCTCTCTCTCTTGCTGTCTCTCAAATAAATAAATAAACCTTTAAAAAAAAAAAAGAATCACACCACCTTAAATCAAACAAAAACAAACAAAATTATTCTCATTAAAATGTTTGTTTTCTTCTTTTTGGGTTCTGTCCTTGTGCATACATGATCTTTACATTTTAATTGGTTGATTTTAATTGGATAATTGGATACATTCTCACTGTAAAAATTCAAACACAGAAGTATATAGGGTAAAAAGTGAAAGTCACCTTTCACTTAACTCCTCTCTCCTTAAGCCTCATGATCCTTATTAGGCCATTCTTAACTGCCACTAAAGGCTTAATACATATCAATTTAATCCTTTCAAAGGATTTTAATACATACAAATGTACATATACAGATGCAAATATATTTTTAAACTAAACCAGTTGGGTAACAAATTTTCTTCACTTAACAATCTATTTTTGACATTTCTTTTGATTGAAATCCACTTAAATTTTGAAAATGGCTGTATAGTATTTCAAAATATAGATGGAACATAAGGTAGCCACTCCTTTATTGACGGACTTTTAGATTGTTTCTCATTTTCTACTCTCCCAAATGAAAGAATACGATAAGGCCATGGCCAGAGATTTAAAAAAAGTGAAACAGATATAAGTAACATGCCTAATGGAGAATTTAAAGCGACAATCCTAAGGATACTCACTGGGCTTGAGAAAATACTAGAAGACATCAATGAGACCCTTACTTCAGAGATACAAGAGTTAAAAAAGAATCAAAGATGAAGGGTGCAATAAATGAGATTGGAAACAGGCTTGATGAAACGAACTGCAGGCTGAAAGAAGCAGAGGAATGATTTAGTGACCTAGAAGACCCAATATTGGAAAATAATGAAGCTAAACAAAAGAGAGGAAGAAGAATTATGCAACACAGGACTAGACTAAGGGGCTCCATCATGGAGCTGTGGCTCAGTGACTCCATCAAAAATTATAACATTTGTATTATAGGAGTCTCAGAAGAAGAGAGAAAGGGGGCAGAAAATGTATTTTTTTTTTAAAAGATTTTATTTATTTGACAGAAACACAGTGAGAGAGGGAACACGAGCAGAGGGAATGGTAGTGGGAGAAGCAGGCTTCCTGCAGAGCGGGGAGCCCCATGCGGGGCTCGATCCCAGGACCCTGGGATCTGACCTGGGCAGAAGGCAGACGCTTAATGACTGAGCCACCCTGCGCCCCCAGAAAATGTATTTGAAGAAATAATTGCTGAAAACTTCATTAATCTGGAGAAGAAAACAGACATAATGTTGAAATGTGCACCCTTGAACGTACATATTTGTTCAAATATTCCCCCATACCACTGTCAACATCGAATATCACAAATCTTTTAATACTTTGTTATTGATGGGCAAAAGGGTAAAAATATTTCCATTTTAGTTACTTGATCATAATATGTAATTACAGATAGACTCAATTTGCTAATATTTGTTTAGAATTTTTCATCTGTACTTATAAATCAGTGACATGATTTTATTTAAAAATTCGGGGGCTGCTTTGGTGATGGGCTTAAACCAAGCTTGTGTTCCAGTTTGAGATTTTGTTATTTACCTATGGTCTGGAACTATTTATATATGATATAGCAATATTATCTCCCTAAAACTCTCTGCCTGGTGACTTTTGTCATGGTAGGTTTTGATATTTCTTTCATGGTTATCAGTCAGTTTATGTTTCTTACATCTTATTAAATCTGTTTTGGTAACTAACATAGCTTAGAAAATCATTCCGGCCATCTAGCTCTCTAATTTAGTAGATATAAAGTGATACGTTTTATTTTCTTACAATTTTATGTTGTATTCTATCTGTCTCTAGTTATATCCATATGTATGTTTGTGTTCTCTTTTTCTTAGCTAAAATTTTATGTTACTTAATTAGCTTTTTCAAAAAACCAGATTAGGTTTTCCTGTGGTTATTTTCTTCATTGTTTTAGCTTTTGTTAATATTTTTAAATTTATTTTTCATTTTTGTCCAAGTCACACATGAACATAGTTTAAAGAGACAAACAGTTCCACAAAGCTTATTATGGGAAACATGAAGGCCCCCCCGACCTCTGCTCCTATTTCTCACTTTCAGGTGTTTTAGATGATTCATTTCATATTTATCTCCATATGACTATATAGCATGCCTGTATGGCTACTTCTTAATGGCTCTGTTTCAGGCAGAGCCTCAACATCAGCCATCAACTGATGTCCCATCACATCAGATGCAGAATTAACTCTCTGTTCAACTACTCCTCATCTCTACCATCCCCCCCCTTTCTGACCATGTTCCTCATGTTCCCAGTTTGTTGTAGTTTTGCTTACATCAGTATTCAGGATTTATATTATTAAGAACAAGTCAGTGGTTTTCATACTGGCTAACCATTTGAATCATTTGGAGAGCTTTAAAAAAAATACCGCTGCCTATTTCTGATTTAATTGATGCAGTTTTAGTTTGGGCTTCTGGAAGTTTAAAAGCTCCTTAGATGATTCTAGTGTTTGGTCAAGGTTGAGAACCAAGGAAACGTTATTCACAGCCGATTACTCTAATTTCCCTCAGAGCTAATAATTATCTTGTTTTTATATTTGTTTAATTTTCTATGTTCTTATTCCTAATTCAACCCCCAAATGGCTCTCAATATATTCATGTTTGTCATGTACCCTGCTGGTTTTGTCTTCTTGAAGAACTCACTCATGGAGCCTTCAGAACAAGACTTGCTTTGCCTGATTGCTTTCTCTAAGGCTGTGCCGAATAGTCACCTCAGTACCTTTTCTGCTGTTCTCCAGGGAGTTCCCGATTCTTCTCTTGTGTTCATGCGTGGTTTCCTGGGATCTTTGTCTTCCTTTCTCTTGGTATACTATCTCATTTTGGTAGAGCACTTCTCTCAATAACTTCCAAACAGACAAATTCAGAAAAGGAATTTTTAGAAATTATATTTAGAATAATAATTTAGGTGGCTATCAAAATGTTGGTTGGAGATCATTTTTCTTCAGAATCTGAAATAAAATGCCTCATTGCCCTCTAACTTCCACTGATGCTACTGAGAAGTCTGATGTCATTCTTTTTTTTTTTTTTTTTTTTGAGATTTATTTATTTATTTGAAAGAATGTGTGTGTACATGAGTTGGGGGAGAGGCAGAGAGAGAGGGTGAGATAGTCTCAGGCAGACCCCCCACTGGCCATGGAGCCCCATGGAGGGGCTCCACCCCAGGACCCTGAGATCATGACCTGAGATGAACCCAAAAGTTGGATGTTCAACCAAGTGAGCCACCCAGGCACCCCAAGACTGATGCCATTCTGATTTTTTATGAGACCTGTTTTTTTTCTCTCCCTGAAAACTGAGGATCTTCTTATTCAGAGTTCTGAGATTTCCTGATCATATGAAATATAGATCCTTGGGGAGCATTTTTATTTATTCATGGGCCTTTCAATCTAGAAACTTGTGTCTTTCAGTTGTGGGAAAGATTTTTGAATAATATTTTTGATGATTTCTTCCTCTCCATTTCCTCTTCTCTCTGGAAGTCCTTTTGGTAGGATTTTAGACTTCCTGGAAGAGTACTATATCTAAAGAGAAGAGTACTTTCTCTCCTCTTTTCTGTATCTTTGCTTTTTGCCGTGATTTCTGGGAGAGCTCCTCAACAGTATTTTCCTTCCTACTAGATTTTAAAACCAGCATCATTTATTTTTATTTCCAAGAGCTCTTTTTAATTCTCTGAATATTTAGTATTCTTTTATTTTATAACATCCATCTTTCAGAGAAGCAATATCTTGTCATTTCTGTATGAGGTAAATAATGATAGTTTTTCTTAAAGTTTTCTTTCCTTTGTATAATCTAATTCTTCCAAGTTGCTTTTGCTTTTTTGTCTGTGTGTGTGTGTGTATGTTTGTGTATGTGTGTGTGTGATATTAAAAGATTTCTAATGTCTGGGGATTTTTGACTGTTCACTTGTGCTTAACAATTAAGCACTAAAATGGTCATCTGGGACTTCTTTGTACATTGTTGAGACTTGTTGACTGTAGCTTCTGGTGAGACCTTTTTGTAGAGAAATCATATATGTGTTTGTGTGTATATAGATATATGTACTCATACATATATGCACATAAATGTATATATGTGTGTATATACGTGTGTGTGTGTGTGTGTGTGTGTGTGTATAGGCTGGTTAGAATTCCTAGGAAAATACTCCTCTGCTTCCCTGCCTAGAGAGTGTAGGACTGGCTGCCGCATTTTGAGAGCGAAGTAGAAAAGAAAGTTGGATGTCTTCACATTGAGCATGTGAACTTTTGCTTATTATCCTGCTTTTAGTAGGGCACTCTTCTCTCAATTGTGCCTGATATCCTATAGTCCACAAAACCTGTATACCTGTATTTTCTCCCCTCCAGAGAATAAACCTCAGTCTTCTTCTAGGGCAAGAGAGAGAGCTTACCTGACCACATGGAGTGAGAGGAGAGATCTTTTTTCTTCACCAGATGTTGATTTCATCTTGTTTTAGCTACATCATCACTCTGCTTCAGAGGTAATGGGAACACCAAATTCTTAAGCTTTTAGGGGGATATGTAGTGTAAATCATTTCCCTCCTTGGATGTCTCCTTTGTTGGCAAAGGGTTCAGCTTTCTCAAGTCTGGTACCTTAGGCCACCATTCCTTCATTTGTTTTCCGGTTTCCAAAATTGTGTTTTCATTTGCTCTTCTTTTTTCTTTGTCTTTGGATATCTGTAACTATTTTTAATAAATAATGCCTTGACTGTCATTTAAATGTTTTTTTTTTTAAGAAATCAGTAGTAAATGTATGTGCTCTCTTTATCTTCTATAAATTGCTTAATTCTATTATTTTTAGAGAATGTAGGTGATTTCTGTCCTTTGAAATTTGTCAAGATTTGTTTTATGCCCAAAAGATTGCCTTGGTGAATGTTGCATGTCTGTTTGGAATGAATGTGTAGTCTGCTGTTCCTGGGTGAAGTGTTCTATGGATGTCAACCACTTCAGGTTGGTTGACAGTGGTGTTTAGGTTACCTACATCCTTATGCTTTTCTAGAAATGGAAATTTAACTTTATTGTTATAATTCTCTCATCTCTTTTTTGGATATTTTTTTTATCTTGGGGTGATATTATTTCCAAAGTTTCTGGTTTTCTAATAAATGCTTTTAAGGCAATGACTTTTCCTCTAGTATCACTTGGCCCGCATTATAATGTTTTGATATCTAGTACTCTGATTATCAGTCATTTCTAAAGGATTTTTAAATATAGTTTTTAAATGTACCTTAACACAGGAAGAGTATTTTTAAAATTTAACTTTTAGTCAAGTGCATAACATAAAATGGACTTTTTTGTTGTAAAGCATCTATACATGTCTGGAATTCATAGGAATTTAAAAATTTCTAACAATTTTAAATTTGTATTTTTCAACTCTTGTCAGAGAATTTGGTCCAAATGTTCTTTTTAAAACTTTTTGAAAACTTCCATATGGCTGGCTTAACATAGTCACTTGTAAATATTTTTATGAATATTTAAAAAGATGGTATATTTTCTGCTTATTGGGCATCAGCAATATTCCAAGATAACTAGAATATGAAGTTGCATTTTTACCCATCTCCTCACTCTTTTGACTTAATTTGTAAACCGAATTTCTCAGAAAAGTGGTTAGAGTGTTCCCCTACAAATCACAACTTATAATTTATCCTTTCTTATGTGCTCTTTTTATAAGTAGTTCTTATTTAAATATTTTAAGTTATGTTGTTACATGCATACAAGTTTGTGATTTTTGTCTTCTTGTTGGATTGTACTATTCATGAAGTTTAAAATACATATAAAATATTTTTGTCCATTTTAATGTTTTGTCTTCAATCCTACTCCATTTTCAGTTAGCTAAGATTGGCTGGGGTGTCATTTCCCATCCCTCTATTTTGTTTTGTTTATTTATTTATTTATTTATTTAGAGAGAGAGGGAAGGAGAAAGAGAGAAGGTGAGAGCGAGAGGAGGGGCAGAGGGAGAGGAAGAGAGAGAACCTTAAGTAGGCTCCATGCCCAGGGTGGAGCCCGACATGGGGCTCAATCTCACAATCCTGACATCGTGGATGGAGTGGAAATCAAGAGTCGGACACTTAACTGACTGAGCCACCCAGGCGCCTCCATCCCTTTATTTTAAAACATTATTTTTCCCCAAATATGTTTATTTTATTTTTTCAGTGTTACAAGATTTATTGTTCATGCACCACCCTTTGTAAACAACACATGTCTGGAATTTATTTTATTTTTGTTTTTGCCCTGAGATTCTGTGTCTTCCAACATGATTATTTAACAACTTGTACGTTTATTTTTACTTCTGACATCTTGGATACATTCTTTTTTTTTTTTTTAAGATTATATTTATTTATTTGACACAGAGAGAGGGATCACAAGTAGGCAGAGAGGCAGGCAGAGAGAGAGGGGGAAGCAAGCTGCCCGCTGAGCAGAGAGCCCAACGTGGGGCTCGATCCCAGGACCCTGAGACCATGACCCGAGCCGAAGGCAGAGGCTTTAACCCACTGAGCCACCCAGGCGCCCCTGGATACATTCGTGACATCTGATGCTATGTTTTCTCTTACCCACGATTTTAATTTTCTTTTCCAGACTTTTGCTTTACTTATTGAATTTTATTTGTTTCAGTTTTTATCTTTAGTTGTTTGATAATTGTACATGCTATTTGTGCTTTTCTATTAGCTACCTTTAAAACTTAACACACATTTAAGCATATTTTTCTACCACTTCTAGAATCCATTAGTACCACTATTTTCTTAGAATATTTCCATAGCTATAAAGAATTCAGAGAAATATTTTCATGGTAGATTTTTATTAATATTACATATGCATATTCACCCTAAATAGTCTTAATAATTATTAATAGATATTTCATATTATACTGATTTTTATAATAGTATATATTCTACATACTGTGGATAATATTGATTACTTAAATGATTGATTATGAGATCCAGTGGTGTAGTTATGATTTTTATGCCTCTAGTGCTTCTATTTCAGTACATGATTTTAGGACTCATTTTCTGGATTGAGTTTATGGGACAGCATAGCCTTCTCTAAGAATATCAAAAGCTTTATCTCCAGTGGATTCTATTCTTTTTAGTACATAGTATAAAGGGATTGTAGAAACAATGTACTGAGTTGGGTAAGGTGATAAAGGAGAGTAGGATAGATGGATGACAGGTATAGAGCAGGGAAGAAGGCCTCAGAGTGAGATCCGGGCAGATAAATAGTGGCAAGTTCACTTAGAATGTGTTTGGAAACATCGAGGAGAATTAAGTAGAAACAGAAGTGAATAGGAAAGGTTAAAAGGTAAGGCGATCTCTTTTCTTCATTTATTTGCAGAGGTCAGGTGATAACAGTCACAGGGGAGTAAACACTGATGAATTCAGGAAACGGGTTGCAGTGACCATCACCCCAGGTAGTAACCAAGTATCTGGAGCTTGTATAAGCTTAGAGAGCGGGTCGAATTCCTTACTAAGTAAGTTACAAGATGACATTTGAACTGCCTCTATGCATAAGACTATGCACTAGAATAATAATAGTTCAGAAGGCTACTAAATAATGTTTGCATGCTTGTTTACTTTAAATGCTTACTTTATTTTTTTTTTTTTTTTAAAGATTTTATCTATTTGACAGAGAGAAACACAGCGAGAGAGGGAACACAAGCAGAGGGAATGGTAGCGGGAGAAGCAGGCTTCCTGCCGAGCAGAGAGCCCGATGCGGGGCTCCATCCCAGGACCTCAGGATCACGACCCGAGCCGAAGACAGACGCTCAACGACTGAGCCACCCAGGCGCCCCTACTTACTTTAAATTGTACTTCGGAAGATAATTATTGCATCTTAAGAGATGGGAAAGATTCAGGAAGATGCTGGAAAGTGATGAGATTTGAGGGTGAAAGGATCATTTTCACTGGAGATGTAAGTTCAGATGGAGGAATCAGAAGGGAAAATTCTAGAAAAGAATCTAGGGCCTCTATTAAGAAAGATCTTCAACACTAGACTAAAAAGCTCCAGTTTATCCTTATGAAATCAGGGAGTGAATTGTCAAAGATCTTTCTGGGGAGGGGAGAATGTGAAGGGATAGTTTAGGAAAATTAATCTAGCATGTATTTGTTTAGTAAATCTTCGTAACCAATTTTGTATGGAGGCAGACTGGAGGATTATGGCATTGAAGGCTTGGAAGCCAATTAAGTGATTATTAATTGGTAACTCTATTGTTCCCAGAATGTAACTATGAAATGCTTAAACTGGAGTAGTAGGAGTGGAAAGGAAAAATTAGAGTTGTCCGGACAACACTTAAGAGAGCTTGGTGGTGCATGTAATGGCACAAGCAAGAGATAGAGTCAAAGCTGACTCTAGGGGCACCTGGGGGGCTCAGTGAGTTAAATGTCTGACCCTTGGTTTTGGCTCAGGTCATGCTCTCAGGGTCGTGGGATTGAGCCCCGCTTTGGGCTCCGTACTCGATGTGGAACCTGCTTGTCCTTCTCTCTCACCCTCTGCCTGTCCCCCCACCCCTGCTTGTGCCCACACTCTCTCCCTCCCTCTCTTTCAAATAAATTAAACCTATATATATAGAGAGAGACTCCTGAGGAGAACTTCAGAGCCTAGGACAGAGAATGAGGTTAACTCAGAGTCCCCAAGAGGAAGGTGATGGTTGAGGTTGTGAAAGTGGACCAGATCTCTGAGGGAGAAGTAATCTTAGAGAAAAGCGGAAGGTTGGTTCCTGCAGGATGGCCATGATTAAATTTAAATTATGCATATTATTCCCAATTGCGTTAGCTTTTAATCCTAATCCCTGTCTGACGTTGTCCTTCCAGACAGAAAGATCCTACTGGTTCCTATTCTCCATCAAGTAATATCTCTACTTCACACCATTCGTGACGTTCAGAGACTAGTGTGATCATTACATATTTTCTGTTACTACCAGTTGTTTTGTAAAAGGGAAGACTGATATTTGTAGTTTGGTTTCCAGCACTACTATGTTTTGGAAACTTAAGACCCGTGAAGGAGGGAGTTTGTCTTATTTAACTTTGTATCTGCGGCATTTGGCACAGAACTCACTACAGAATAGGTAGTTAATACATATTTCTCACACAAATGAATTTCAGAGACACTGTAAAAAAAAAGATATAAAATGAATTACAATGTTTAATAGACTAGCACAGCAGTTCATTCAGACTTCTGAAATTTTGGTTTTTCATTTTGTTGAAATGTATTTTTTTTAATCAAGAGAAAACCACGTGTTTAAAAAGTACAAGGTCTGTTTAAAAAATAGATCTCTAGTTTTAGAAAATGGCCATTGTACAGTATCAATCTTCCTATCTGGCAAACCCTAATTGTTAAAAATCATTTGTCAAAATTCTACCTCAATCTCCAAAATCCAGTATATTGGGTTTGCTATAAAGTTTCCTTCAGTCTGTGTATTTTTTTCTTTAAACAGAGTTAAAGAGTTTTTTTCCCCTGGCACATAACCTGTGAGAAAGACAAGGACAAATGGGGTCCTCTTACAACCTTGCAGACTGCTCTGCTCCAGGCAGCAGGAAACATCAAGTAGCCTGATTGAATTCATTTCTTCCATGTACCAGCTGGTATCACATTCCAGATCTTGAAATTCCCAGGGTTCATTTATCTTCACAATTTCTTACTTGACAATGAAAAGAGGACTACCAAGCTGATTCTGCATTTAATGTACGATAATTCCAATCTTGATGCATTGTTTTATGAATTATAGCTAAAGGAGCTTATATAATATTTGATAAAAAGACAATTCCCCATTTGTGTGAAGCTAGTTAGTTATAGGAGTTAGCAATAGGGCAACGCTATTTCCTTTTATAATTTAAATATGATTTTTCTGATCAATTTACATAGAATTGGAATCAGAATTCGGGACAGGAGTGTCAGATGTTTATTAAAAAGCAGTGAAAGGAAGTGAAATTTATTTGCCTTTTTTTCATTATTGTGTGTAAGAAGTAGTGGCAAAATGGCATTATTTAAGAATGTTTCTTTGAGTATTTTCATAATTATAAATTCATATTTTAGATTGAAACTTATTTGTGGTGTTTATAATTCAATTTGTGGTGATAATTAAAGCACTGTCAGTGTTTCTTCTCTGAATCAAATATATCCTATTAAAAAAAGCAAATCATGGCCGGCAGATCTGAACTATTTTGGTGGATCATCTTACTTATGTCTCATTTTGACTTAATGTCATTTGCCATTTTCTGTATTTCTGCGTGCTGATAACCCTTAGCTGGGAATGAAGAGATTAGTATTAACTGAAGTTGGCCAGGGACTAAGGGCTTTGGCCAAATTGATTTCTTTCTCTCTCTCTCTCTCTCTTTTTTTAAAAAGATTTTTAAAATTTATTTGAGAGAGAAAGAGAGCAGGGGGAGGAATGGGGTGGGAGAGAGAATCTCAGGAAGACTCCGTGCTGAGTGGGGAGACTGATGTGGAGCTGGGTCTCACGACCCTGAGATCATGACCTGAGCTGAAACCAAGAGTCAGACGCTTAACTCACTGAGCCACCCAGGTGCCCCCACGTTGATTTCTAAGGTCTGTTTCTGCACTGCAGTCTTGTACCCTGTATTGGAAGTATCTATATGGGCCCCCTACAGGCCATGAAGCCAGAATAGAAGAGAATAACAGTGTAGTGAAGCAAAAGGATAAAGAGGGGGAGAGGTAGATCTCCCTTTCATGGGATGGTCTTGGTATCCCACCCAGTTGTATTTGGGTTTTGATGAATTAATGTTGGGTGACTTCGAGAGACCAGAACAGTCATGATTTTTATATTTCTAACATGTTGTCTTCTGTTAGATCAAGAAAGCAATTGTATCCATATATATGTCGGCAGCCCTTAAAGAATCTGCAGGAACAATCATTCGGAAGTTTATCTTGACAGTTTGGCTGCTGAAATTAAGTTTTCACACTCAGATTTCCATTTGTTATTTGTTCTGGAGTAGAACAATTGATGTTCGGATGAATTAGGGAGAACATTTTCTCTCTCTCCCTTTTCCACACCATTCTACCTAATGTATGTTCTCCTGGGGTGCCAAGCCCACAGCAGATATTTAGGATGTGCCAGATGACAGCATTTAATTCATCAGTATGGATCCCAAAGTGTTTACCAATTTTGCCAGCTGAAGGAGAAGTCATTCCTTGGGTGGTAGCAGAGATGGGTAACATTTCCTGACATGGTAGTCATGATAGAGGTCAGCAGTCCGTGGATGATAAGTATGATACATGAGTGGTAGTAAACATGACAGGAGAAGAGGTCAGCTAGGGTAACCTGACACCGCGGGTCAATTTCACTTTAATTCATTGCAGTATGTGATTCTGGGAACTGTAATGTCATTCACCGTGGACCCACAATACAGAACTTGATGGGTGTGACGTGTATGGTGGAGCCAGCCATTTTCCTGGCTATGTCCTGTAAGTGCTAAGTTCTAGAAAATGCTTAGGCTTCTTTCGAATGGTAGCTAATCAAGTTTCCCTTTAAAAGCCTAACATAGGTGGTGAGCCCTCCATTTCAGTGGGCTCCTCCCTCCTCTCACCCATAATACCCTTGACATTCATGAATGACTTCCACATCACCTGATTCTCTTCAGCAGACGATGACTATGGCAATAAGTAAAAAATAACCGAAGTTGAGGAAGAATACTGGGCAGGAGACAGGGTTCACTCACAAAGCGACTCACTTCTGCATACCAGACTCATGATACACGAAATTCAGAGTTGTGATTTGGAGCAATTGTGAATTATTACAAGTCATAGGTATTTTGTGTCTCTTAAGAAGAGTCGAAGCTGTTCATTTTAAATATGAGACTGCCAGTGGTTTACTGCAGTTTGTAGATCTTAGAGTTCCCAAAATAGAAGAAAGAACATTCCTTTCCATACTTAGGTCATCACTGCAGATGCCACGGTGTCATTTAGTTCAAAGAGAAAACCAAAGTGTTCTCATCTTCTGTTTGGGCACTTTGTTTTTTCTACCTCATTGTAGATGCCCCGGAGACCTCTGTATGTTTATGTCCTTTATGGGTCTGATTTTAGAACCATATGATTCTTAGTTTGGTCTTTTGGCCCTGCCAATTATTAGCTGTTTGACATTGGGGAAGGTCCCAGACCTTCTCCTATGTTTTCTCATCTCACCATTCCTTTGTCACCAGGATAGTATAAAGATTTAGTGAAGAAGGAAATGTGCAACATAGAGCATGGTACAAATGAGCTGCTCCACAAATACCAGATCCCTTCTCCCTACTCTTCAGTTTGTTAGGATTATATCTCACCAATATCACAGATGTCTTGGAGAGAATTGTAAACATTACTAAATATGAATACTCTTTTCCAAAGTTCTTGCCTTCCTGTCATCTCAACAGGGAACCGTGTGTTGGTGTGTCCACAGGGAGGCTGTGAGTGTGCATACTTGTGATCGTGTGTGTATGTATGTAAATGAAAGTAGAGATGAAACAGTAAATAGATGTAGGCCTTGGCCCACTTACTATGATCTATGAGTTGGCTCTAAATCACTGAGTCCCATTAACCCATTTCTAGAAGGCTACTAGAGTGAAGAATTGGGACTACTAAGTGATATTTGGATAATGCAGGCAAGCAACAATCCAGGCAAGAAATAATTTTATTTTCCTTCTAAGCCAGACTGTCAAGTAACATCATATTTATAAAATATTCCTTCACACCAGATATAAAGTTTAAAGCAGGAACAGAGAAGGCATATTTCCTTTAAACTTACTGTGAATAGGAAGCCATTATTACATCTCCAGCGTTCTATCTATTGTGAAAATGGAGCCCAGGGAAGAAAACACACTCATGTCAATCATCGGAAAGTGAGTTTTGAGGCTGAATTATCTAGATAATTGCCCTAATTTTTCATCCTGGCCCGTGATTGTTTCCTTTTCTATTGCTGTACACAGTCTGGCCTTTCTTCTTGGGCCTCATCATTTTGCACTTCCTGACATTCTCTATGTCAGCTGGCCACGTTATTGACTTTTATTTTTGTGGGGTCACTTCTTTAGGAGCATGTCTTCAGCTTCGGATTGCCCTTAGTGGAGAGGAATTAGAATAAAAAGGTCTGACAGATGCTGCTGGGTGGGGGAGGGGTTCGCTGGTGGAGAGGTGACTCATAATGTGAAAGTCGTGTAAGTCAGTCCCCCAAACACCGACTCCAATTTTGGCTCTTTGACAGTGCTGTCTCTTTGATAAAGAAGAACAGTTTGATCTGAACTCTTATTAGGTTCTGCGCCACCAAATTAGAATGTAATAAGCTCATTTGGAAGGGTTTTGAATTAGCTTAAAACAGACGCATGCTGAGCTCATAGAGGAGACCCTCCCACTCTTTCCAGGCAACCTATAGTTTGTAGACTGAATTTTGAAACTCTCTTCTTTGTCTCTCTTCTCATCCTAGGCTTGTGTTCTTTGCTCCTTTTGAATTGACTACTTCTAAGGTGTATCTTACACTTCTAGGGTGAACTGTAACAGATCTTATTTGTAAGCTTCTTTAAGAAAATCATAACTTTAGAGAGAAAAAGAAAGACACCTTTCTTCAATAGGAGAAAAACTTAGAAAAACTAGCTTCTGGAATCTTTTAGTTTGGCATTCTCCAGTAGCACTAGTAACCCTTGATTGAGGAATGTTTTGATATACATAAAAATGCTCCCCAAATACTGAAATAGATTACTGCCTTGCCTGTGGATGTGCATCAACAGAACATTGTTTAGGAAAAGAGGAATCTGCGACCTTTAGATGTGCAGGAGTGGAGAGAATAGTGTTGTGGGCAGGCTGTTGGACCTCTGAGGAAAGGAAGGAAGTCCAAGAGGAAGAGGAAGAGAAGAGGAATGGTTATTTGGTGAGGACAGCTTGCTGAGGTTCGTTGGGGCCGACGCTGGGTAGGCCGTCGGGTCTGCTTCTCTGCACATCATTTGGTGCCTGTGTGAGTTTACCTGTAGGATAGATTCCCAGGTGCACAGCTTCATGGCCAAAGGGTATGTGCGTTCTTACTGTTGCTAGTTAATGCCAAGGTGCTCACTATAAAGGCTGAATACATCCACGAGCAATGTATTCATAGAATGTAGAGACCTTCCTCCCCCTACTGACTATAAGCCTGGCATGTTATGGACAAAAACTCTGATGTCAGTCAAGTCATCATTTCTTGCTAAGTAACTCGGTTTATCTCCAGGAAGCATTTGTTCAGCAATCTTGCCAGTACCTGTCTACGTTGATGTCCTTCAATTCCGACGGCAGGACACTTGGTGGATTTTACAGCCTGAAGAGTTCTCTTGCTCAGCTCACATTTTCTCTTTTCTTTCATTCTTCTCTCAGCTCTGTTCTCTCTGTTCCCCATTCTCTCCCTCTGAAAACCCTTGTAATACGATGTTGAAACCACTGATTCTACCTTCCAGGTTTTTGATTTTTGTCTCATAGTCACCAGCTTCATCCTTCTCACTAACGTATTATGCTCCAGGAGAATCCCCTGATTTGATTTTCCTGCTTTAAATTATGACTTCAGCCCATCTGCTGAGCTTTTTAAAAAGTGGCCACGCTATTTTAAATTTTCAAGTAGTGGGGGCGCCTGGGTGGCTCAGTGGGTTAAGCCCCTGCCTCTGGCTCAGGTCATGATCTCAGGGTCCTGGGATCGAGCCCCGCATCGAGCTCTCTGCTCAACAAGGAGCCTGCTTCCCCTTTTCTCTCTGCCTACTTGTGATCTCTCTCCTCTCTGTCAAGTGAATAAATAAAATCTTAAAAAAAAAAATAGATTTTCAAGTAGTAAAAAGAAGGGCCACGTGCACCCCAATGTTCATAGCAGGAATCTCAACAATAGCCAAACTGCGGAAGGAGCCGAGATGCCCTTCAGCAGATGAATGGATAAAGAAGATGTGGTTCATATACAAAGTGGAATATTACTAAGCCATCAGAAAGGATGAATACCCACCATTTGCATCGACATGGATGGAACTGGAAGGGATTATATTAAGTGAAGTAAGTCAAGCAGAGAAAGACAATTATCATATGGTTTCACTTGTATGTGGAACATAAGCAATGGCACAGAGGACCATAGGGGAAGGGAGGGAGATCTGAAGGGGGAGAAATCAGAGAGCGAGACGAACTATGAGAAAGTATGGACCCTGGGAAAAGAGGGGGGGGGTGTTTCAGAGGGGAGGAGGGTGGGGGGAGGGGTAACCAGGTGATGGGTATTGAGGGCACGTGATGTGATGAGCACTGGGTGTTAATACTTAACTAATGAATCACTGAACACTGCATCAAGGACTAATTATGTACTATACAGTGGCTAACTGAACATAATAAAAAGTTATTGAGGAATCCAAAAAAAATTTTTTTAAGTATTGGGCTGCTACTTGTTGGAGGTCAAGGAGAGGACGTGACCGCTAGTTGACCCTGGAGCCAGACCCTTGCAATTGGAGGCTCCTCGGCCCTCTGGGTCCCTGCAGCGTGTGCTCCCCATGCCCCACGGGCTCCCACAGCTGGAGTCGTTTAGCCGGATGAAGCCTCCAGAGAGCACTGCGTAGGTGAGCCCACCTGGACGGCAGTGGTGCGTCTGCGCGGGGAAGGGCGTGGAGGTCTCGCCTTGCAGCGTGGGAGACCGAGCTCGCGGGTGAGGCTCGCCGCTTCCTGCACCGGGCCGCCACCCACCCGGAGGGCGCCTGTGGCCTCGCCCTTTGTGTGCTGCTGGGTTTCGGGTCTTCCCCGGGACGCTGCGCAGGCCGGCAGGACACGCTACCTG
The DNA here is from genome assembly GCA_028646535.1 of Procyon lotor. NCBI lineage: Eukaryota > Metazoa > Chordata > Mammalia > Carnivora > Procyonidae > Procyon > Procyon lotor. Next base: position 85,357,777 of record CM053612.1, on the reverse strand, counting down.
TTCAGAGACGCCTGTTGTTTACAAATAGACATGAGCCTCGCCGGAAAACTCCCTGACTTTTTGTCTTCTGACACTGTTTCTTGTAAGTTTTTCGGGGTATTTAGCTTGCTGCGTGGCTTTCATTCTGTCGGTTTCCCTCCATGTTGTGAGGGTTCCTGGATTTTTGTCCACGTGGACAGACGCTGGTGTCGGTGGATCAGTCCTAGTTAGTCTGTGCGGGGAGGGGATGCCGGTTTCCCCGGCAGGGAGTCTGTGGACACGGCGGGGTCCTGGACCCGGCGCTGACGTGGGGGACCCAGAGGCTAGTTGGCTGCCTGCCCTCTCTTGTTTCCTGGGGGTGGGGGCGGCTCTTGCCTCACCGGGGCCTTACATGACTTGAGGCACTGTCCTGCTTCCCGCACCCAAAGGGCCTCTCCCAGGGGACTTGTCCCAGCCCCAGTGTTTTCTGTGGAGTTGTTGTGTGTGCTAGAGCCTGCCTGGCAAATGGCACAGCCTTGGTCCTGTGGTTAGGGGATCGATCCAGCTGTTTCCTATTCCTTTCGTTAATCACCTGTCTGCTTACTATCTCTTCCGTTTCTCAGCTTCCCGTACCTTCTGGTTTGGAGATTATTTCAGGCTGCTTCTGGGAGAAATCCCGTTTTCCTGTCTCTTCCTCCCTTTCGTCTTGACACTTCTACACATCCCTCAACAGTGTTGAAATTTGCTGTCAATTCGAGTCGCTTTAGGCCTTTCAGCATTTCCTCATTGCTCTGGTCTTCGGATGTGACCCCTCTTGGCTTTCTAGCACTAATACAGATTTGTTGTAGGGCTCCTGTGTTTTCAAAAGGATTTAAACACGGAAAGGTGTGAGTGTTCTCAGTTACTAGTGAAATAATTTTGGTTTTCCCAGTTTGTAGCTATTTTCAGAGAAATTGAGTATTTTTTTCTTAGCTTTAATGAAGTAAAATTGACAAACAAAAATGACATATTTAAAGTATACAGTGTGATGTTTTGGTGTATGTGTACATTGTGAACTGATCACCACACTAAGCTAATTAACATCCATCAACTCATGCAGTTACCGCTTGTAGGTGCGTGGTAAGAACATGTCAGATGTGCTCTCAGCAAATTTCACATATACAATACCATGTTATTAACTGTAGGCACTGTGATGTACATTATTTCTCCAGAATTTATTCATACTGCATGCCCGGCACATTGTACTCTGATTAATACCTCCCCATTTCCTTCTCCCTCAAGCCCCTGAGAGCGACCGTTCTACTCTTTTATGAGATCAAATTTTTAGATTGCGCGTGTGAGATCATGCAGTCTTTGCCTGTGCCTGGCTCATTTTACTTAACATCCTGTCTTCCAGGTTCACCCACGTTGTTGCAAATGGCAGGATTTCTTTATTTAAAGGCTGGATAATACTCCATTGTGTGAATACACCACATTTTTTCATCCATCTGTCCATTGATTGACATTTAGGTTGCTTCTCTCTCTCAGCTACTGTGAATAATGCTACACTGGTTGTGGGAGCGAGTGCAAATATCTCTTCAAGATACTGGGATAAATCTAGTAAACCCGGTGTTTCAAAGGCCATTCTGCTATTCAAAGGCCAATTTCTGAGATGGTACTTAAAATTCTTTTTTTTATTACTGCTAACCAAAAATTAAATCCCTGATTGTGAAATCGATAATTACATAGTTAGGGTCAGAATTTTACCAAGATCTTATTTTCACTTTCCATATTTTAATTATCATTGCTTAGATTCTCATTTCACAGTTGAAATGGCAGAACAGAGGAATATTGTCTACTCTAGTTTTTCACCATGATTTATAGAAAAAACACCTATTTATTTGCTCTTAATTAACTTTCTGTAAGAACTTGTCACCTACCACAGTGTAGACTGAGGAACAAAACAAAATCATGGACCGTCTGACTAACATTGTCTTGTGATAATATATTGGTTTCAGATTAGATTGCAGCTTTATTAAGAATCCCTATGCTCTTTTGAAGGATTGCCCATTTTTTTAAAGCAGGCAAAGCCTCTAAAATCTATGAGAGATGCTAAAATTATGATTGATTCTTTTGCTTTTAAAATTTCCAATCTTTTTTCTCATTTTGAACTGGAAAAACATATTGACTTTTTTGGTGGAGATGTAGGAACATTCATATTTATTTAGCTGGAGAGGGAAGATTATGAATTTGAAATTTCAAAGCCATTTCTTAGTCAAAGGGTAATGGAATTTTAGAGCCGAAAGGCTTCTCAGATAGCTTTGTGATGATGTGTAAAGAGCAGAGAACTGAAGTCAGAAAACCAGAGGTCAAGTTCCTGCTTTCCATTTCGTAGCTGTGTGACCCAACTCGAGTTACATAAATTCTTTAAACTCACTTTCCTCATCTGTGAAAGAAAGATAATCCCTGCCCTGTTAATTTTACTGCTTTGCTGTAAGGATCAAATGACACAGTATATACAAAAAGTATACTAGGAACTGTGAGCTCCTGTCAAATATACGATGATTATTTTTGTAAAGGAGAAAACAAACATCTGTTGGTTCCTCCTGGATGGAGAGGAGGCAGTTGGTTTATTTTGACTTGTTCTGTATGTAGTGGTGGGATAAACACCTGAAGCTGTTTCTGTTTTCCCCTAGTTATGCTGTGATAAACACCCAGATTTATACGTACAGTGGTATTTCCCTGCCTTAAATCTCTTTCTTATCGTAACTTTTATAACACCCTTCTTTGTGCCTGTTGTTATCCATTTGGAGCCAAGCGCTAGAGAAATAGCTTTTATTTTTGTTTCTTATTTAATAAACTAGATAGAACTCCCACTCGCAATTTACTTTGCCAGATGACTGTGAAATTCTTGATTGTTATGCTTCCTTTTATAGCTGCTTCTACAAAGTATCTAAAACATCTGGAGGAAGACTTTCTGCATTGGTCTAAGGTCAGCTGGAACAAAGTGGTCCCACTTCCCTTCCAGAGTTCTCAAGATAATTAAAAGGAGGCTGAGTGCCTCATGTTTAATAGAGTCATTTAGGTTCATTAAGTAAAACAGTCCAGGATAAGGAAATTGAATATTCAGATTTAAGATACAATCAAGTGAAGCTTACTATATTGTTCACGTTAGCAGATGTGGGGAAACAGGCAGTAAGTCATTCAAATAGGGAAAAGTGAAGATTCATGTCCAGCTAGAGAGAAGAAAGGGAGAAAAGTATGTGAAAACTTGACAGTCCCTTCATATAATATTCTTAGGGACAAGAATGGGAATGGTGCAAGCTAGAAAGTAGAGAAGCTGTTACAGCATTAAGGATGCTTCAGAACTTGTAGAAAATCAAAGTTTTTGCTGAAAATATTTTCCCATGGATCTCTTTCCATTAATAAGGAGAAGACTTGGCATGCAAATGGTTTTAAATGTGCTTATCAGGAAGAAAGACTGAATTTTTAAACTTAATTTTAGAGTAGTCTTTGGCCTACAGAAAAGTTGCAGTGATAATACAAAGAGGTCTCCTGTGTTCTTCCTGTTTCTCCTATTGTAACATCTTAAATTGGTGTGGTACAGTTGTCACAACTGAAGAACCAGTAATGAGTATTGAGTCAGGTCCCCACCTTACTCAGGTTGCCCTAGTGTTTTTTTTTTTTTTTTCTTGAGGTAGTAATTTTTTCTGTTCCAAAACTCCATCCAGGACACCACATTGCATCTAGTCCTCCTGTCTCCTCAGACCTCTCCAGTGATAGTTTCTAAGACTTTGCTTGTTTTTGATAACCCTGACGGTTTAAGATGTACTTAGAGAGCGCGCATGTGCCAGCGTTGGGGGAGGCTGTGCGGAGGGGCAGAGGCAGCGGGAGAGGGAGAGAGACTCGAGCAGGACGTGCTGGGCGCAGAGCCTGAGCTGGGGCTGGATCCCTTGACCCTGCGATCATGACCTGTGCCAAAACCTGGAGTCAGTCACTTAATGGCGGAGCCACCTGGGAGCCCTATTCTTGACAGTTTTGAGGTATACTGGTCAGGTATTTTGTAGAATGCCCCCCAGCTAGGATTTGTTTATGGTTTTTCTCATGGATAGACTAGGGTTATGGGTTCTAGGGAAGAAGACTACAGGGGTAAAGTGCCATTTTCATTTCTTCATGGTAAAGTTGCTCCCCCACACCCCACCCTTTCCATACTGTACTTTTTGGTAGGAAGTCAATGTGCGTGGTCCACATGAGGTGGAGAGGAAAGATCTAACTTTAAGGAAAAAATTGTTGTTGGCAAGTGTTGAATCATTAAGTGACTTCCTAATTGCATTTAGCAGACCGATTTGAACAGTAAGCCTAGAGGTGTGTGTTCGGGAGCTAACATCTTGGGAGGCAAATTGAGTGGCCCTGTTTCTTAGAGCAGGCCCCTCCTTTAGGGCAGCTTTCTTAGTCCAGGGGACAGGGCTCAAATTTCAGGGTGTGAAAATTCAGTCTACCTCTGGCACCCCTTCTCTGACAGGCTTCAGGGCCTGTCCGGCCTTGAGTCAGGTCAGAAGACTGATCCTTACCCGGGAGTGAACTTCCAAATCACCTGGAGGGCTTGTTAACACACCCACTACAGGCCTCCACCCACAACTCGTCTGACTCAGTAGGGCTGGAGCAGGGGCTGAGAATTGCAGTTGTAACAAGTTCTCAGGTGATACGAATGCTGGGAATGGCGCTTTGAGAATCCCTGGGGTCGCCTGTGGAGTCAGAATGTTATTTTAATCCCCTCCTGAGCCGTTGCCGCAGAATTACAGTATATTTGTTAGGCCTTTATCTTTCACTTAAGGCTGCTACGAGAAACGACTGCTTAATATCTATTTACCTCACGCTTTCTGTGAAGCTAATTCTGTGGACGCTGCTATTTGACAAAATTTCCTCCATAGGGTCCCCCATTTGAATTACTCCATGCTCAGAAACTCCCGAAAGTTGTGCTCTTGGAGAAACAGAGCGGTATGATTCCTTGCTCTGGCCTCTGGAAGGCTTATAGTCTCAGTTAACATAACTGTATTGACTACTTTTGTTCCTCTGTTCTTTACTCCTTGATGCTCTGGTCCATGCTGTGTTTTATCCAATGTATTTTTGTATTGTAAGCAGTTCATAAGCACCATGGCCTTCTTGGAAATTAATCATAACTGGCATATACTCTATACTAAATGTTTGTATTCATTTTAACGTTTAGTTCTATTATTTTCCCATTTTACAGATGAGAAAGTGAATCAGGTTAATCACCTTTTTAAACGTCAACCAACTACAAAGTGGTGGACTCGGGCCTGCAGTCCGCAGCCTTCCCAGCTGGGGCTTCTCAGTTCACTGGAATTTAAGAGGGGCCATGTGGTCTGGAGGAATGAACCCGGGAGGCGAGTTGCTGTTTGGATCCCCGGGATTTGGTACTTCTTCCTGACTCCACTTCCTCGTTCTTACACTGGGAGATAGCAATACTATCTTCAGAAGTTGTGAAGAAAATTATGGGCGTCAAGTACTTAGCAGAATGCTGTGTTCACGGTAAGTTCTCGGTATTTTCTTCCTCTTGAAGCCACTTGCCTACATGAGGTTATTCCATTCAATTGTGTAACTAATAGCATCTCAGTGACTAAGATGATTTGGAAGGGAATACGTTAGGACTCAAACTACAGCTAGCTTTATTCATATGGCCCCTTAAGTTTGCATGTATACTTAGAATTCTTTACTTTTGATATTTCTATTAGACACAGATTTTAAGAAATAAAGTTTAAGAGGCTGATGAAGCAACTTAGAAAAACGGTAAAGTAATCCCACTGCCTGAGGAACATAAACTGAGTTTGTGTTCCTAGAGGCACGGGTCAGAGAACTCCGTTGAGGATACCAGAAGTATGAAATCTTGGATTAGCTATGAGGTTTGGAAGTTGGGGAGTCAGACCCTCAATTATCTGCCTTGTGGTTTTGTGTAAAATTTTGCCTAGGGGATTCTTTGTCTTTAATGTTGTGGGTGTTTTTAAAAAGCAGTGAATAGCAAATTTATTTCATTTTGTTACCTAATCTATTGTTTCGAGCCTGCTACGGATTAGCATTCCACCCCTCCTCCCTCTAGTTACTAGTTTACTTATGTTCTAGCTTGTTTTTCTCCCCCCTCTTTGAAGCAGCGCTCTGTTTCTGAAATGAGATTAGCCTGCAGTTGTGGCGATTTGGGTCTCAGTGTTCCTTGACATCAGTCTCAACATAGGAACTGCTTTTAGGAGAAATCAACAAATGGAGGGTTCTGGAGGGTTCTGGCGAGCCTGGTGGTGGGTATTGAGGAGGGCACGTATTGCATGGAGCTCAGGGTGTGGTACAAAATCAATGAATCTTGGAACACTGAAAAAATACAAATAAAAGAAAAAACAAGCCGAGGCTGGAATGGGAAATGCAGGCGAGGACATCCAGTGCCTCTAAATCAGCCTCTTCAGCATGGGATAAATTCCCCTTTGCAAAAATATTTTGGAAGCTAAGGTCCAAGAAACAAGATCTTAGACTATGGCGGTGATAATTTACTATCATAACTCAAAGGAGAAAAAAAAATACAGCCCACTGTCAATAACGTCGAAGGTCTGTGTTCCCAGATAGTTGACACATCCGCTTTCTTTGAGTATCGGCAATCCAGAATTGACTAATGATGTTCAGTGTGTCTCTGCCTGTTTGTAAATCGGACATTTGCATTCATCATTCTTTATCATTCCTTCTTGATTGGCTCATTTCAATGCTAAAAATTCCCAGAGATGAAAATGTAGTCTCTTTTTTGCTTATGCTCTTATCTGAAAACATTTTCTTGAAGTTTTGACAGCTGCAGGGAAAGTAACAGTACAGGAGGAGGAACATAAGCTTTGGAGGCCGATAAAAAGCTTGGAATCCCTGAGCTCCTTACTCAAATTTCATGCCCCCTTCCACATATGTCAAATATATACATAGTAGTATGTATTTGACAAGACTGTGGCGAGGATTAAACGAAATGCCACGCATACAGAGCCTGGGATGGCGTGAGGGACATGGGAGGTGCTCAAAAAGGGTCAGTTTTATTCCTTGCTTGTACTAAGTCTTAAGTGCTATTCGTTCTATATGAACATGCCTCTAAGAAGAACGCCTTGCAGAGTTCTCGATTGAAGGAACTGGGGGGACAGAGCAAAGCGCGCTCGTAAAAGTCAAAATGTCTCACTCCTCCTCATTCAGAAATGACAAATGTTGTGAAATGATAAACCGATAGGTACATTGCCCTTCACAGAAATTATGCTATCTGGAGGATTTCTAATAGCCTGAAGTCCAGCTGACACTCGATGACTAATATTTAAACTAAATAATAGACAACAAAATTAATAGCTGGCATTTGAAGTGCTGTGGCTGGTCACCAAACACCATAGCTCCCTAAACCATGAGCTGCCGCCTCCTGTAGTTGGTAGAGCAGTATATACCCTGCCCGGTGTCGCTAAAACGTGCTCTAATACCCGCAGACAAGTCTCTGGCTTATTTTTGGTGCTCCATTTAACTTTTTGCCAAATCTGAATTACTGGGGTTGGAACTATTCAAATGCTGCCTCATGCTAGCTTTTAGATTGATCCTAATTGCATTAATTGATAGTAATTTCCCCATCCAAAAATTTTGGGGAGTAATTGAGTCTGGGTAAGACTTCGGAAGCCACCGAGGGGCCACCGCCTGAAGACTTAGTGCACTGCAGTGATAGACAGTGCATGCTAGAACGGAGTTGCACAAAAAATGTTGTATTTATAAACCGTATCTTCTGGAACAACAGTTCTCAAATGGTTGGCAAATAATATTCCTCAGGCTAGATACAAGATGTGAGCAAACAGTGAAAAAAGCTTTGCTTGAGTATAGAATTTTCCCAGCTCTCCTCCTATAGAACCCACGCTCTCGGATTTCTCCGATGTTCCCATTCACTGCTTGCACTAAATGAAGGAATTGCGGAGGGCTCCTGTGGGTGAAACAGTCCTCCAGGCATTGTGTTGTATGTCTATGGGAAAAGGAGAGGTCAGTTAGGACCGATAGTGTTCCTGCTCTTGCGTGACTTTGCATTTTAATACGAGACCTAGCTTCTACCCCACCCCACTAAGTACGGTAACAGAGTGTATTGGCGAAGTGAATGTGTAGTTCTTCCAAGTGTTTGGACGGTATGTAAGGCAATGCAACCTGTTTGTAGGCTTATTGGGTGATGTGTAAAATACATATTAAAAAAAAATAAATCAATGATCCCAGGGTCCTGGGATCGAGTCCCACATCAGGCTCCTTGCTCATCAGGGAGCCTGCTTCACCCTCTGTCTCTGCCTGCTTGTGTTCTATCTCTCTCTCTCTGACAAATAAATAAAAAAAATCTTAATCAATCAATCACTTCTGACCTAGCTTTGCCACTGCTAGGAATTTACTCTATGGATATATTTGCTCAGACTAAGCAAGGATTTCTGTGAAAGAATATTCTTGGCAGTGGTATTTGTAATTCAAGCTCAGAAACAACCTGAATGCTGATCAGTGGGGGGCTGGCGAGGCAAATACTGATCCGCCAGGGAATGGAATACTATATTAAAAAGAACAAGATAGCACTATAGGTCCTGACGTGGAAGATGTCCAACCTAAGTTTGGAAGTAAAAAGAACTAGTTGAAGAAAAGATATATACTATGGAGATAAGTGCCATTTTTATTTCTATACAGAGGGGGTGTGTGTGTGTGTGTGTGTAGGATTTGTGCACATCCACTTACACAGATTTTTTCTACAGTACTGTAAATTTCTTAGGACTTCTTAATGTTTTCTCTTCTGTAGCTTTATTGAAAGAATATGGTATATAATATACATAATTCCAAATTGGTATTGTTTGTTTTCAGTAAGGCTTCCAGTCAAGTGTAGGCTATCACTAGTTCAGTTTTGGGGCACTGGAAAGTTGTGGATTTTTTCGTTAAGGAGGTGCCCCAATCCCAGTGTTGTTTGTTATAGATGTATGTTGTTTATACACACCCCCCCCCATATATACTCATATAGAGGATTGATGTAAGCTAAAGCTATAAAATTTTAGTGCTAAAATTTAGCAGTGTCTCAATAAAGTAGGATTGGGACCTTTTATTCTTATTTTAGACCTTTTATTATTGTTTACCTAACTATATATTTTGGTAATTCTAAAAATACCAAAACAAGTAAATATTCTTTTTTTAAAAAGATTTATTTATTTATTTGACAGATCACAAGTAGGCAGGCAGGCGGTGGGGGGGGGGGGCAGGAAACAGGCTCCCTGCCGAGCAGAGAGCCCGATGCGGGGCTGATCCCAGGACCCCGAGATCCCGACCTGAGCCGAAGGCAGAGGCTTTAACCCACTGAGCCACCCAGGCACCCCTCAAGTGAATATTCTAAGAGTAGAAAGTAATGAGATACTGAGAAGCAGTTGGCATTGACAATGAAATGCTGTTACTAATGATGATAATAACTGAAATATCCAGAGTGCTTACAGTGCCAAAAGCTGAACATTTGATATGGATTATCTCGTCCACTTTCTCATACCTGCCAACACTGATCTAAAACAAGACACCCAGGGCATTGCAAGGTTAAGTAACTAGTCCAGGATCACAGAGTTAACTCGGTAAGTGGCAGAACCTCAGAACTCCAAAGGCTTTCTCTTCTGCCCTCTACAGCATTGTCTATTCCTGTGATGCCTATTCAGGGAGGTGAGTCTTCTGGAGTACCAGAGCCATGACCATGTCGCGGGGCTGGGAGAGGAGAAGGAAGAACTTGCCTGACTTTAAGCGTTATTTTGGAGGAGAAAGGAAGGTTTCCTTTCTAGACTGTTTTCCCCCTTTGAAGCCATCAATTTTTAAATAAGGGGTTTGCATGCCAGAACACTGATATTTTCAGCAATTTGTGGTAATTTCTCAGCTTTCATAGGATTGATTGCTTTGCACACACATGCTCATGAGAGCAGAAGGCAGCTTGGGGAGTCTGGGTAACGGTGCGGTATAGGGTGAGCGGCAGACTCAGCAGGAACAGGTGTGTATTCGCTGTCATCTGACCAGCGCAGCGTGATCATTGCAGTTTTACCTGGGGAAGATCAGTTAGAGCATGAAGGGAGTTCTTTGGCATCTGACGTAGCTGTTACCTTGGATGCTACAGTGGAAAGATAGCATTCCTCTGTTTCCAGCCACTTTTCATTGCAGAGTGCCCTCTGCTGAAGAAGCAGGGAGGCTTATCAAGAGTTTTGCACATGAATAGCACTGTGCCTATTTTTTCCCCTTTCTGTTGTAGGAGAGAAAACGTAGTTTCCCCTCGACACTTCTAGGTTCTCGTCTGAGGACCCTCTGGAATAATAGATGAACAGGAGAAAAATGGAAGTTTAATAACACGGATACCTCCGGCACATGTCGGGGGAGCCCAAGAAAATTACGTAACTCGCCACAATGGCCCAAACCATCACCTTAATACCACCTCCAACTAAAGATGAGATGTTGGGGTGCAGGGGTGGAGCCAGGCATTGGAGGTTTTCAGGCAAAGCACAGTAGGCAGGGGGAAGTCTGTTATGTGGATTTAAGCTTCCACTTTCTCCCGTGGTACGAGTTTCCTGAGATTGACCCTGTTCTTCCTGGTATGGAGAGGGCGACACCCTTACACATGGAGATTGCCTTATCAGTGTAAGTTTCTCTTATGAAAGAGAACTTGTACTAGGTTTTCAGAGCTTTTCTTATGTCAGCTGTTGCTTTTTTTAATTTCTAAAAATTTTTAATTTTAATTCCTCCCTCCTGGGTCTATTATGTCTTACAGATGATCTTCAGCTGGTTATTATGCCAAAGAGGACTATTTTGAAGTGGCAAATTCTGTCCCCCTTCACTCTGTTCTGTTTTTTTTTTTTCATATATATGCATGTATACATGGGTATACATAATTAAAACCATATACCTGCCCTTAGCATAGACCTATATTTGACTTTATACCATACTACACATGACACTCCCCAAATACAAAACCAGATACAACTACGAAATCACCTTACACAATTGTTATTTTTGTCCTTGAACCAACATTTATACTTAAGGCTTGTCAAGAATGAAAAAAGCCCATCAAAATTTCCACTTTGTGCAATGCTCCATGAGGTATGCATGTAACTGTAGTTTCTTTCTTACGTCCTTTGCCAAAATCTTTGCAAACCCTTCGATCTTCCTCTGTTCTCACCCTGCCTCTGGGACCTATTTTGCTTTACTTTTCAAGTACTGACAAGTCTTTACAAGTAAACCTACTTTACAGATTTGCAAAATTCTTATAGAGGGAATGATAGGTTGTGGTTTAGTTCTGTGTCCAGGTTTTCACTCAAAACTACTGCAAATTTGCTTTACTCTCACGCATAACCTCTGCAAAATACATACAGGAGGAATCTAAACTTTGCCTAAAACCAAGCCACATTTTTTGGCAAAATTTACCCACATGCATGAAACTTTATTAATAGCAATTAAACAGAAATGAGTGCTTCTCGTTTGCATTTTGAAGCTGGCTTAATGTAGTAAAAAGGAAATGTCCGAAGTGGATTTTTATTAACCTGATTGCATTTCCTTGGGCAAGCATCTTTCTGTAAAGTTGGCTGATGCTTCTTAGAAAGTTTTCAAGAAAGCTGTTAATGAGTTAGTAATTTTATTTTATTTTATTATTTTATTTTTTACTTTTTCATCAGGATAGCACCTCCTGTAGTTAAGACACTACCAAACCCTGTTGCTTTACATCTTAGAGTATGTCCTATATTCCAAGTAAAAATTGGAACCCATCATCTGTTACCTCATTTGAGGGTAGGGAGTTTGAATTGTGTAAGGTCTTCAAGTGTTTGGGAAGTGGGTTTGCATAACTATAGGCACAGCTATTCTTAAGGTTTCTTTTCCGGAACTGTTGGTTAATGGCATTGCCTTCAACCTCCATTACTGTACCGGTAAATGAAAGGCTTGAAACATCATTTATGACTATGTTTCTTCTTTATAAGGGCCTTTTGTGTTCATTGAACATTCATAGCTATGAACAAGGAGGGCAAACCCCTTTATGTTAATTTTTTGGTTTCATTCAGTTTGGTATTGTCTTCACTTAGGTCTTAGTGGTAATGTTAGAGACATGCTGCTTGGCAGGATTTTAAAAGTATTCCCTAAAGTGTTTTGTTTTCTCTCCCCACATCATAAATATGTTTGCTCTAGTTTACAAATTTACAGAAAGAGTATTGTTTGGGGGAAAATGTCAAAATATCTTCAGACACCTTCCATTATATCCTTTGTTGCATAGCAGTATTTTCATCTTCGTTTCTGTTTTATTAAGAGGTTTTCTTTTACTTGAAGAATTTGAAGTCTGTCAAAACAGTGCATTAAATGATTCCGAATCCTCATGAGATCATGTTTCATTTTCTTTTCCTGGTGATGGGCAGCCTGAAACGCAATTGTGACATGTCTGTAACCTTTTCCGTATATCCTGACCAAGAGAGATCTCAAGCCTCTAGACTTGATCTAGGATTAGGGTGTGAGGAAATGGGTTGGTTAGTAAGGGTGGGTAAGAACTTTCTGGAAAGCTTGGTACTTCTAATGTGTGTGTGGAAGCCCGACATTTGATATTCCTCTTTCTAGGTATTTATATATAGGATATTCTTCTTTGCACACTGGGTACATTGAAAATATCTTCTCTGTTTACAATTTTACGGACAGAAAAAGAGCAAATGAAAAGTATTTATACAACTTGGATTGGTTTTGAATTCAAGTTGAAAACGTAAAGATCTATAAACTGTAACAGGGTTATTTCATATGAAGTTCTGTGCATCGTACCACTTTGTTTTTGAGAAAAGGTTTTGAGTGGAAGAAGTGTCCATTGAATTTTGGCAAATACAACTGGGTCGCTAACTGGACCACCCAAGCTCTTGATCTCTTCCAGCCAGACGAGGGTTACCCTAGAATCCTCTTTTACTACTGACATTTCATGGAGGCTAACTCTTTTTCCTTGAATTGTACTTAGACAGCAGATGGTGTTGAATGTATGCATATATTTTTGTGATCGATGTCAAGTTGAAGTCTGAATTAGTACAGTAGAGAAGTGTGTAATGGCAACATAGCTGTAAAGTGTTAGAGTTGGGTGTTAGATTAATTCGTTGCCATCTGTCTTTATTTTGCTTATCTACTTCTGTGGACGCCACACAAGCATTCTGAGTGCTTTTTCAACACTGTGTGTGCATCTGTGTGTGTACGTACACATGCCAGCACACAAAATTTCAATAACAGCTATAACATTTTACCCTGTATCCAGAGTAAAAAACAAAACCCAAAAAAAGAACCCCTTTTCTTTGAATATTTCTATTGGCATTTCTAATCTTTGCCTAGACTTGCTTTTTTTTTTTTTTTTTTTTTGGTCCAGTTTTCTGTAGTGAGAGAATAAGTCATTGTGTTGGAAAGGTTATGGGGATTTTGTTCTAGAGCCCTAAGAAATAAATCTCTTGACAATTTTTGTATGGCTGTGTTTTCTCATTAGAGCTCTGAGTATTCAACTGTAAAATGTTAATGTAAGTGGGAAGTTTTTGTAAATAGTAGCTCTTTAAGTGGAAGGAACACATGAACTGGTGGTCCTCGAAACACATTCTTAGGTGGACTGATTGATCAAATGTGTATCTTTAGCAAAAGTGGTAGAATCTGTACGTTATTTTCTGAAGGCAGGGAGCCATTTACTTTTAAATAACATGGGAGAATTATTTCTAAGAGAGTTTATATATTTGTTACAATTCACGATGAGATGTAGCTTCATTGATTTTTGGCAAAGGAAAATGATGAGTGGGCATTTACTCATTTAGATGTGAATGAGAACAGAATTTGCCATCCTAAAATCTGTCTCTTTGATATAAAGATTATTTTAGGCTGATTATTTTTTTAAGAAACTGCCGACACAGGAGAAGCTTTGCAAACTAAGTAGAAGTTACCCTGTTGTAAGAGTCATTTACATGTATAAGGGGAATCTGCACTTGATTGTCTTCAACTCTGTACCAGCACTGAATGACCTTACATCTCTAGAAGCTCTGATCAGTGGAGAAGGCAACAATTTAAATCTAACAGCCTTACCCTTGTTGACTGTGCTTTTTCTGATAGCCTCCCATGATTGATTGCCCTCGCTCAACATCTTTTTTTGTCTTTAGTTGGAGATGGTGTTCGAGGTAGTGCCTTAAGGCATTTCAGAGGTTACTCAGTCTTTCTGGGTCTGTCCCATGTGCAAAGGAGGGCTATGTGTTATTAAACTTGTTTATCTTACTATTTTTCTTTCATTCCAGGGAAGTCTCAGCCAAGAACCTAGAAGGGTAGAAAGAAAGTTATTTTTCCTCCCCCACAGTCATTAAAATGGATCTTAAAGTTACAATAATGAGATGAGAGTGGGAAATAGCATTTTTAAAAATAAGTGTTTTTTTATGAATTACCCAGAGTTTGCTAACGTTTATCTTAGAGCTTATCCAAGAACTCTAAGTACTGCATTAACCAAAACTAGAGTTCTTACTGTGGGCAGGAAGGTTATTTCATGACTTTTGCTTGGGGTCCTGTAGATTTTATTTCTGTGAGTTTGTGTTAATGTTTAAGTCCTTCGTAGACCTTCTAATTTTGAATGTTTAATTGATTTATTTTAAATTCAGTTAGCCTAAATATTTCATTTTCAAGGTGACCCGTGTGTGTGCACGCACGTGTGCACGTGCGTGTGTGTGTGTGTTGAGGGTTTTTATCAGAGATAGTAGCAAAATTCAAGTCCCCTTTTACCTTGGCTTTCAGAACTCACAAATCTCAAACCAGCAGCCTTGGGGAGACACTGTGATAGCAATGATTCCTACGTGAATCAGAGCCATAGCCACTAGTGGAGAAGCCCCTTGCCGGTTGGTGTGCTCTCAGCCCTCTTGGTTTGCCATACTCCAACCTTCTAGGACCACCTGCCGCTACCAGTTTCCCATACGATAGATGGCCAGATGGGGTTGTACAGACCCTGGTTGGCAACATTTCTATTGGACCAGGTAACCCAGCTTTCTTGTTTCCTCATTTGCAAGTCCGACGTGGCAATACTTGCTTCTTGACCCACATGAGTGTCGCTTGAAGTGAGCACTTGATGCCTGGAAAGTTGCTCAAATTCTTACGATAAAAGATGGCCTGTAAATACCCAGTTTTACATTATCGATTGCTTGCTAGAGTGTGCTTTGTGTGTATCCTGTCCAACCTAATTTTCTCACTAAAAAACTTTGCCATCTTGCCTGCTGAGACTTCCTTTTCACTACTTTCTGTTGGCTTCTCTCCTCTCTGCCCATGCTGTGATAAAAATCACTATGGTTAAAGCTAAAGTCAAACCTTTTAAAAACCTAATTAAGTATTGCATTTTTTGCCCCTATCTATGATAAATTATCACTGACCAGAAACCTAAAGAGCATCAGGGGAAAAGAAACATAAATAACTCCCCAAATGTAAGGATACACATTAGTACAGAGGGAAACAACTTCTTGAATCCTGCCACCATGCTGGGGCACTTTGATGAGGCTTATGCATAAAGTGGCACTTTGACGGCCACTGGTCAGGACTGTAATTGGAATAGTGTTGCTGCTGGAACCGCTGTTACTGCTGGCATCTCAAAAATGAGAAGGACTTTTTATCTCTTCACCATAAACAGATAGGATAGCAAAAATGGATTTATTCATAAATTCTGCAGATTGAGGAAGACCTCAAGCTAAAAGCAGGTCAGCTTGAGCTTCATAGGCTGTAAGTCCTGAGCATCGGAGAAAAAAAAGCTTTTTCAGAAGTTTAGACAATTTGGGTGAATTATGAAGTCCTTGAACTATTGTTGGGTCTGTAATTTTTCAGGAGGCTGGAAGATCACCAAGAAAATGACTAAGAAGACTTTTAATACATTGCCATATAGTTGCTAAAGTTCAAGTGGTAAACAAATAAAGGATGGAAATGTCATTCTGGTTTCTAAATATACTGTAATTTCTTTATGAGATTCCTCTTATCAGGCAACTTCCGCCCTTAGGATTCTTTGACATCTAATTTGTTGAACTGTTTATAAAACATAGAAATGTGAAGATGCATTAGATGGTGTTTACAAAATATTCATGGGCCAAACTAGAAAAAACTACATTTTGAACTCCTAACTGTTGGATATAGTCTAATTTTGGTACATTACTAGGGGGCTTGCTTTGATGTTTCTGTTCCTAGGAAATATTGAGCATGAGATGATTCTTGACTTTGGGTGGTAGATTAGATTATTATTTAGCGAATAGTGATCCTCTCCCTTTTTTTCTCCATGGGAAGATTGCATGTCACCCTATCCCACTGATAATGGCCTTGGCCATATGTCTTAATTCGGCCAGTGGGATGCTGGTGAATGTGATACGAGTAGAGGCTTAAAATGTACCCGTGCTCTTGGACTTAGCCTCCATTGTGTCTGAAACGGACATGCTCCAGCCCACTCTCTAGTCCAAGGGGGAGGCTACTCTTGGAAACAGACTTGAACCTAACCTGTAGCTTAGAATTAAGCCCGAGTCCAATCTAGATCAGAACAGATCAAACAGATGGGTGAGCAAGAAATAAGTGCCTGTTGTTGTGTTTCATGAGTTGGGCGTGATTCGTTGTACAGGAAAAGCCAACTGAGACCTTTCGCATTAGCTCTTTGAACATTTACAATTTCGGCTCTCCTCACACATGCCCATGAAATTGAGAAACTTGAATTTTGCTACAGCATGAAATTGAGTTTTGAGCACTCATCTAGCAAGCAGAGCCTGCACTTCCTTTCCATAGTAATTTTGTTTCCTATTCATTGCAAGCATATTTTGGGTGGGGGGAAGTTGCTCGAAGGTGGCATTCAAGAATTAGTTTGGGAGTTGACCTCTGTGAGTATCTAAGGTTTACCAAACATTGAAGTTTGTCGAGAATCTGCAATTTACATTACTTACCTGTACACATTCCATTTGGCAAAGCAGACTAGAAGGGCTTATTGCCTGATTTTTCTTAAGATAAATGTAAAACACAGGGAGAATGTGGAAAGCTTCAAAGATTGGGTAATGGAGTAGAGGAACTGGCAGTTCCTGAAGTAGAGGGGTCTGAAGTTCGAAGAAGACCAGACATTTTTGAGATGGTTAAGGTTTCTCCTCCAAGGCCAAACAGCTTTTCTTCGGAAAGCACAGGGAGGTAGTACGGCAGATGCTCCTGGTGTAGCTGTCCGGAGCAGAGACTGTCTACGGACACACCTTGGCTTAGTTCTTCTGTGATCTCTTCTGCTCCCTCACAGTGATTTCTGGGATCACTTCTGAAACAGACCGCCGGAACCCAAGTCCTTGTCTGAGGGTCTGCTGCTGGCAGGGACCCCAAATTTCAGATTGTACCCTGACGTGGCTTTTTCCCCCTGATGGATAGAGGACTCCTACTGGATAGAGAAGAAAGTAGTCTTTGTTTTGTTGTTGGGATTTATTGTTGACAAAAAAGGCAAGAGTCTCTTAGTGACTTTTAAGAAAGAACAGTCCTATTTTAATACGGAATGTTACAGAAATACCAGACATAAGCAGTCGTCCATTATTTAACGTTGACTGTCGACTCTTTTTTAAGTGTAGATTCCCAGGACCTGTTACATAATTAGGAAACAGTTCTAGAATCCATGAATGCAAGGAAGGCTGGAACATAGTCTGTTTCCTTCAGGAGCTCCTTGCGTCCTTACAGAGACCACCACGTAAGCGTGCCACAGCGGTGTCCTGCCTGCAGTCAGAGAAGAGCCGGCTGGGTGTGCAGGAGCGCAGGGGAAGGTAACCAACTGTCATCCCAAAGGAGCTGATGGGTGAACTGAGTCTGAGAGGAGTTAGTTTGACAGACTAGTGGGTGGGGAAGGAAGTTCCAAATGGGAAGAGGGGAATGATCAAAGGTATAGAATGGTAAGACCATGCCACTGTAGGGGAGGAACACTTTTCCTTCTAGGTTCTTTGGCTGGT
Source organism: Procyon lotor (assembly GCA_028646535.1). Lineage (NCBI taxonomy): Eukaryota > Metazoa > Chordata > Mammalia > Carnivora > Procyonidae > Procyon > Procyon lotor. The sequence goes on along the minus strand of CM053612.1, from coordinate 85,339,856 downwards.
CTAGTGATTAGGGTGATACAAGCAGATTAAGAGGAGAAAAATTTAATTTCATATCTACAGGAGTTAGTAGAAATGAGACTCAGGGTGACTAAAGTGGGCAGCTAATATACCTTGTAGACCAAGAAAAAGTTGTCAATAATTGGTAAGATAACAGTTTGGGTTGGAGGATACCAAATGAGTGAGGTAACCAGGTTTGTTCATATACCTTTCTTGGTCCTAAATTCCGTATGTCTGGTGATAAGGATGCTTTTTACCCCTCCCTGTATAGGGAGGGCACCTCTCACATGGGAGTTTTATTTTTTGCTTTCAGGGGGGACAAAGGAGAGTTACACTGGCCTTCCTATACTGGTTGTTTCTTAAGTAACTTTAATTGAAGATAATCTAACACCAAAGTGGTATATTTTGGGGTGGCACATTCTGTTTCCCCTCACGTATTTTTGAAATGGTAAAATTTTTGGTATGGTTGGAGTGTAGGGTGTTTGTGGTGTAATATAAAGAAGTGAAGAGAACCCAGGCACCCGGAGCTCTGGCCTTGGGCCCTGTGCTTAGTGTGCACTATTCTGGTCTTCGAAAAGCTATACCCTCTTTAAAGGCTGAGAGGTCCAAGGAGCTAAGTCACCCAGAGTTTGAGACTCCCTGTCTGAATCATGCTCTGGGTAGCCGAGATCTTGAGATTTTCTTCCCAAGTATCTCTGTTCACTTTGAGGGCCCGCACAGTTTTCTTCCCCAAGTCTGTCTTTTTAAGGGAGGGGTATGACGTGAGGTGTTAGGACCCTTGGGTCAGAGGGGTGGCCAAGAGGCGTCTGGTCAGGGGACTTGGATGGAGCTTAGCCATAGGAGTTGGGCTGTTCTTAGGTTTGTTAGGGAGGCTTCTGATGGTGTGGGAAAGAGCAGGGTAGGGGGAAAACAAAACCAAACAGGGAAGTGAAGGCTGTAGCGGAAGGCTTCCATTTGTGCTTTTGCTCTGGGCTTTGCAGATGTTAGCTGTGGGCTTACATCAAAGCCTTACTCTTACCTGTGATTCAGGAGGACAGCTTGTCCGCTGAAAGAGGCTAAGAACACAGCTGGTTTCTAGGAGACTGGTCAGTGTGGTAAGTGTTCAGAAAAGTTTCTATAAAAATGAAAACAAAACACCAATGGTTGAAAGAATAAGTATTAGGTATAGTGCACCAAGATGCAGAATTTTTTTTTCCAATGAAAGCAAGAGCAGGTGAGGGATTTCTAGCAGGATTGCTGACTGCCGCTTGGAGGCCACCTACACTTGGAGGCCACGACTCCGTCGGGGAGCCCGTCGGTGCCGTTGTCGTCTTTCTCTGTCCCTTGGCAGGCTGGATATAGGAGGAGAGAAGGTGGCTGCTCTTGCTCGTGAGACAGTGACCGGTGGTAGGTTCAGTAGTGATGAGAGAGAGCAGATGGAGTGAATTAGAAGTGCTAGCAAGAAAGGGATTGAAATGATTCCCCTTGGGATCTGTGTTTTACAGGGAAATAGGTGGAGCTGGGAGGGTGGGTATGGTGACCCGAGGGGAAGGCTGAAGGGAAGACGGTAGAGCGGCCGGCTACATAGAGCAGCACACATGGTGGAAGAAGAGTGGTTGTTTCAGTGAGTGGGGACTTGGAGTTCGGTATTGACTGGGAGCAGAATTCGCCATCCGAAAATACAGCTCTGTGGCATAAGGATTATTTTGAGCTGATTATTTTTAAGAAACTGCAGACACAGGATAAGCTCTGAAAATGAAGGAGTTATTTTGTAAGAGACATTTACATGTTTAAGGGAAATCTTGATTTGTAAGGATGTCTCCCTCCCCGTACCAGGAAGAGGATGAGTCTACATTTCCAAGACTTTTAACGTTGGAGAAGGCAAGAACTTGAATCTGCAGAACAGCAAACTCTTGTTTCCTGTGCTTTTCCCGTTAGCCTCCCATAACTGCCACCCCTCTCCCCGGCCCTGACATCTTTTGTCTTGAGCTGGAGATGGTATTTAAGGTGATGGCTTGAGCCCTGTGGGGAAGAACTCACTTTGCTTAGATCTCTAGCATGTACGCAGGGGCTAGACATGTTGTTAAACTTGTATTTTTCTCCTGTTAACTTGTCTTTTATTCCAGGGTAGGGGGGCGGGTCTTGGCCAAGAACTTCAAAGGGTAGAGGGAAAATTCTTGTTCTTCTCCCACAGTATATTTGAAGAGGAAAATGTCCTGGAGAATTGGAGGTTCAGGATATGGTCTTTAGGGGATAATAGCTGAAGTAGAAGGTGGTCAGAAAAACATCTGATCTTAGTGGCTACTGTCAGAGAGCAAGAACTCCTGTTACCTTCAAGGGTCCTTCTAGCTGAACTAGGAATCACATTGATATGAAGCAGATTAACAGGAGAAAATGTAATAGCGTGGGTTCTGGGAATCCACACAATGCAAATCGCAAAGACAGGCAAAATGAGGTCTACGTGTCATCCTGAACTAAGGAGAGGGGATTGAGGTCTAGGACTTCAAAGGGAAGGAATGAAATTCATAGGAAGATAAAAAAGCAAATGTCTGGTAATCAGATGTTTGCCCTGCCTTATGGATGGGTTACTCAGATAAAGTTAATCGCTGCTGCTAAGCGTTATAAGACTTAGTCTGGAAAGACCCTCCAGTTTAGTTTCTTATATGTAGTCAAGAGAGGGACAGAAGTTTCTCTTGAACCCAAAGGATCTTGATTGCCTTCAGCTTAAAATAATTGGCTTGCCAAAATGGCTCATCTTGGGGCAGCCTGCCATTGACCCCCACACTATAAATTGCGTGACACATTGTCAGGGATGTTGAGGTTGCCCAGCAGGAGAGCTGGGGTTAGGTTTGAAGGGAGGACTGTGAATTCTCTTGACTATGAAGGAGCTTCTCAAGATGCAGATGTGACTGCAAGGAGGAGCTGCAGAGGGAAATAGAGCCAGGTGCTATTGCCTCGAAAGTCAGAATGTTACTAAAGGAGGATGAGGAATGTCTGACAGCAATAGGAAGCCAGAAGAATCTGTCAGATGTGCAGTGACAACCATAACACGGCTCCTGCCCTCAAGTAGCTTTCAGTGCAGTGGGAAGGCAGACGTGTAACAAAACTTCATGACTTAAATGAGTACAGATTTTTTTTTTTATGTATGCTGGATGCTAGAATGGTATAAAGGAGAAGTATTTCTTAAATATAAGGCTTTAATGAGCTTCTGAAAAGAAATCTGTTCTAGAAGTACAGTAAAATGGCCTACTTCCACTGGAGAGGAGTTCAGAATACATAGTGATATCCTGGAGGAACCATTTTTTAGTTGACTGACTTGAAGAAGGAACAAAAAGGAGAAACTAATTCTGTGAGAGTGGGAGAACTTTGTCATTTTTGAAAATCCAGTGGTGTGCTGGTAAATGTCTAAAAATGGGCTCTTAACTTAGAAAAAGCCCTGATTGGTAGTATTTGCTGATTTCCGTAATATAAATGCTCCCATCGTGGCTGATGTCAGGCTACCAAGGTAACATCAGGGAGCGTAGAGTGGGGAACTGGGCACACCTGGCTACATCGGGCAGGCCCGCACGAGCCAGTTCTAGCACACCACTGAATCAAAGCTCCGGAAAAGTATGAGCAGAGGTTTGTCATTTGAACCAAGAGTTGGTTACAGGTCGGGAAAAATGATGAGAAGTGAAACTAAATAGCGCCGAATGACTAACAGGGTCTCCTTTTGGGGCTCCCCTCATGGGGGTCAGGGCGAAGAATCTTGGTTGGCTCGACTGTCCTCGAAGTACTAGGCAGATGCAGCCTTGGAGGCCAAGTCTTTTCCCAGGGTTGCTGATACAGTCTTGGTGAAATTTCATGTTGGGGTCCTGCAAGGGGGTTTTTGCCTGTGGTTAATTACTTTTCACAAGCATGCAACAGAAATATAGAAGTTCCCAAGGAAATGAGAGCTGGGGTTATTGACCATCATCAGGCAGCCTAGTATTGTCCACAAACACTGCAGGTCATGAAGGCTGGTCCGGGCTGAAATTGAACCCAGAGGCACAGCCTTGCTCCGGTCCAGCAGCATTGGTCCACAAGCGTACTTTCCCCCTAAATTACAAAAAGACATCATGTTTGAAAGCCACAACCCTAAGTTCACTCTGTTTCCCAGGAATACTTGCGTTTTTCTGGAGCCATCCGAAGACAGTGATGCCGAGAAGTGATTGACTATTGATGGAAATTCAGACATTGAGGCAGAATGATGAATCACTTTTTAGTTGGGGTGTCTTACATAGTCTCTCTTTTTTTTTAATTAATTTTATTTATTTTTTTCAGTCTTACATAGTCTTTTAAATGATAAATAATTCAGATGGTTAACTCTGCTGAATGTCTTCCTTTGGCCTGGTGAAGCCAATCGATTCCAAACCCAAATAGTCTTCTTTTTCACTTAAAAAAATGAGTAATTCTTTAATTTTCTAAATAAAAGGCCAAATAGATTGACAGAGCTTTTCTTTAAATTCTCGGAAGGTAGAAATTTAACAGTCTGGGTGGTGCAGTTGGTATATTCAAGATCCATGCGCTGCAGTGTGGAAACCCAGATATTACAGAATTCTTTTTGCTGACATTTTAGAATGGAGTAGTTCTCTTTTATGGTGACTCTTCTGACATCTCTTCGATTGATCTTTGCCTAGAGAGTTTAATCAATGTTGCCTTGCTGTATGCTTGACCCTTAAGATGTGCCAAATTAAATTTGATGTTGTCTTGGCTGGATTATTGAATGTTAACTTTCCTATTTGTTTTGAGATGCTTTGTTTCTGTAGCAGTAAAGGGAAACTCTGTTATCAACCTTGTGGCATTTATGCTCCCAAGGCTTCAGAAGTGTGTAATGATAATTATGGACTTTGAAAGTGTAGTTCAGTCTCTCAATAAAAGATCTAATTGGCTAAATACAGTTTTAGATTAAGTTCCAAGTAAGCCCTCTGTCTTCACAGCAAATACACAGAAATGCTTGGTTGTTCCAAATAATTGTTGACCAATGGTCTACTCAGTGAGGAAACATTGAAATATGTGTGTGGTCTGGCAAATTAAAAGATAAGACGGTCTTTAAGGTGGAACAGTTAGGCTGTCAGTTTACTTTATGTTGGTATTTGAAGACACCAGACTACCTACTAATCTAATAATGTTGATAGCTTGGTTTCTAAGAACCAGGAAAAACATTTCCTGCTCATGCAAATGGAAGAGAAATTAGTATTACATATTTACTATCTAAAATTGGACATGATGGAAAAGTGCCAGTGTAAACCAGAGGCTTCAAAATGAATTTGGCAGAATGAATTTATGATACTGTGTAGAAGTGCAGTTTGCATTTACAGTGAAAAATTCCATTATTATGGAAATGTCCGAAGTAGGTGGCCACTTCAGTATTTACCTACTGCTGCCAATGGTGATTGTCGTTGTACAAGTAGTGTGAGTAGCATGATATGAAGTGATAAAAACATCAAGTAGCTGCAGATATAAGTTACTGTAATGCTTGTAATTAATAGTGCCAAAAAATGTCCCAGTGGCGGGTTTTGAAAGGTAAGACCTTGGTAGATTGCAAGGGGGGTTGGCAGGTGCAGTGAAAATGTGTGGCCCTGAATGTTGGTTACTTGGGTATCTTTAGCTGAAGAATGAGTCTCTGCTATCACGGACAGCTAGACTTTTTTGGTCACTACAGAACTTGTAGGAAAACACACATAGAGGAGGAAGGGAAAACCTGCAAAGGAGCGGATTCTCCCAATCGGCCCTCATGATCTACGGAGTGACTTCCGTGGCAGCCACATTACTCTCAATCCAGTTGACTGTTTTAGGGACTAAGTCATGTTGCAAATATGGACTGGCATCTATATGAGCTTGTGCTGTAAATACTTCGTGTCTAATTAAATGAAAGACTTGTTCAGCCACTCACATGTTCCAACTGCTCCTTTCCCTAGGCTTTGCAGAATTTCAAATACCATACATACTTTGTTTCTTTAAAAGTCTGATTTTTCTAATGAGCCTTTTTAAAAAATGTATCTCTTGCTTTGCGGCATTAGTCTTGTTGCTCAAATAGCATGATCTAAACTCAGGGAAAACACCTTCCTTCATGCTCACCTCATACCCAGTCCCCAGCCTAACAAAAACACGGTCAACTCTAAGAAGCTCTGGGGGAAAAAATTGTTTAGACTTCCTCAAAGGAATTGGAGGCCATGCTTCCCAGGATTCCATAGGTCACTCTGAATTGGTTGCTATAGCTTGTGAGTTAAAAAACAAAACAAAAGAAAACACAAGAAGCTTCTTGCAATACGAAGTTGTTTTTTTTCTTAGACCTTCTTGATTCCAGAACTCCACTATTTTTTAGATAGGGTGATGTGACCCCATGAAACATGGGCTAGGGATAAAATAAGGATTTTTATATGTATACTAAAACTTGCATTGTGTGGGTTGATGGATGTTTTTCATTTCCTGTTGGATGGGGAAGAGGGTCCTTCAGCAGTAAATAATTGAGTGGAATAAAAGTCCATCCGCTTATGATAGTTCATCTGACTGTTGATCACTTTTTAACGTGTTGACAGGATATCTTCTACGCAAACCCTTTCCTCCTCAACTAAAAACAGATAAATAAACCAACTCCTAGGAAAATATGGCAAAGTAGGCATTTTCATTTCTATTTTCATTTTCTAGATATGTGCAGTGTAGTCTTTTTTTTTTTTTCCTTTTCCTAACCACATCTGTCCTGACGGCGTTGCATTTTAAAGTATAATGTCCCCTTTCAATCACTGTGACTGCTAACTTTATCATTTGTGAAAGCTTCCCCAGAGGTTGGTCTCTTCAGAAGCAGAGATTTTTCGTAACTGGTCTACCAAGATTTTTTTTTTTTTTTTTTTTAATGATCCGGGCATTTGCCTAAAAATAGTATTTTACACCTCCCCCCCCCAGCTTCTACTCAGTGTCAATTGTGCTTCAGCGCATTTCTTCCTTACCCTGGGCTCTTCTTAGAGTCGGCCAGTGAGAGTCTGGAGGCCCCAAGAGGACCAGGAGGCCTCAGATCCCGGGGGAAGCCACTTGGCTATTTACATTATAAAATGATGTGGTTAAAAGCCAGTTTTTGAGGGAAATGCTTCCGTGGATGTGTTGTGCTTCTGCCATTACCTCATAGAAAAGGAGGGAGGGAGCTTTGCTGCCTTAAGGCCCTGATTTTTCTGATAGATTAGAAGGAATCCGTCCAGGAGGTTTTATTGATTAAATTTATTTTTCTCCATGCGTAAGTAGGACAGTGAACAGCTGGTTTTGTCAGGTAGAGCAGCACAGAAAAAAAGGACTCAAAGGGCATGTTACAGAGCGAGTGGGGTAATCATAAGTCAAGGCAGGTGTATTGATGTTTCCATGGTACCCCTTTGGAAAGACTTACTGCCTTCATTGTTCAGTAGTGGACAATAGATGAGTAAGATTTAAGAGCTGTTTTTCCGTCCCGAGGCTTGGGAGCATTCTCTACAGGTACAAGAGAGCCATAAAATGAGACTGCAAAATACTCCACACGCATTATGTATGTGACTTCAGTATTCTAATGCGTAACCTTGAGGTGGCTTATTCCTCGGACCTACCCCATCCTCAGCGTTCCCCACGTTGTTAACCTCGAGATTCTCTTCTCTTGCCTGTCCTTTCCCAATGAAGTTAGAAACTTGGAGCACAGGAGCCAGGTTCTTCCCTGGTCCTCTCTAACACGATACAACCGATGCTTTGCACCCTTGAGGCAGTCAGTACAGATTTTGATTTTGATTTTCAAGTTTTTTAAAGAATTGACTGAGAGCATGAGCAGGGAGTAGATGGAGAGAGAAAATCTTAAGCGGACTTGCCCCTGAGTGCAGAGCCAGATGCAGGGCTTGATCTCACGACCCTGAGATTGAGACCTGAGCCGAAATCAAGAGTTGGTCCAACAGAGCCGCTCAGGCGCCCCTGTAGTCAGTACAGATTTTGAAAGGAGCAAATAAAGTGAGAATGCATTGACAGTGTTGGGAAGTTATACAGGAGATAAATTCGTAGGTTTGGTGATACTTGCATTTGCTGAATGACTGAATTGTCACATTTGTCCCTTCAATCAGTCCTGGCCTTCTGTGGCCGGAGGGAGGGAAGGACCCGGGGATCGGACCACTTCCTCCTGATGATATATGGCCCTGGGGAGGAAGGCAGCTTGGTCAAGGCAAATAAAAGGTGAAAACCATTCCAAATGTACCTTTTTCTTGATGAGGTGTTTGTTTGGCTGCTGTAGAGTTTGGTCTCTTAGAAAGTTACTTTGTCAGTCTTGAGTTGTTTGTCAAAATGTTTCCATGGAGGAATGAGGGCCTGAAGCTTCCTCATTTGCCATCTCACCGATGTCACTCTCCTAGTATAAGTTTTGAAACAGAGGAAAACAAATATGAACAGAAAAACAGAATTTCATTTGGAAAGTGTACATTTAGGCTCAAAGTCTCCATGAGCTTGTTTTGTGATACGTACTAGTAAGAGTTGTGGAGATTTTTGCTTTGAATAAAAGCCAGGCCCGGAGTCCCATTTGAGTGTATCTGACAGCTTGGTGGGGTGGGTCTGAAGGAGACTATTCGCACGAGGGAATGAGATGATCTTTGAGAGCTAATTGATTCAGGGCTCCAGATGATAAAAACCATAAGGTATTTGAAAGTGGCATATATCAGGGCACCCGGGTGGCTCAGTTGTTAGGTGTCTGCCTTTGGCTCAGGGCATGGTCTCAGGGTCCTGGGATCGAGCCTCGCATCGGGCTCTCTGCTTGGCGGGAGGCCTGCTTCTCCCTCTCCCACTCTCCCTGCTGTGTTCTCTCTCTCTCTCTCTCTCTCCCTCTCCCTCTCAAATAAATAAAATTAAAAAAAAAAACTGTATGAAAGTGGCATATATCTAGTGGGAAGTGATGTGACCATGGTGACATAGGGGGAGGCCAGGTACCTTCACCGCATAGCTTGGTCACACGTGGAGAACTCAGCAGTCATCCACAGAAGGACGCAGGTTCAAGAGATGAAAGACATAGTGTGTGAACTGATAGACCTCGTTCGTGAGCACACAGGAGGCATTCCTTGGCAACCCTCAGAACTAAATGGCTGAGCAGCATGAATGGGGGATGCTTGTATGGGGCTAGAAATCTTGGATGGTGAGATCCGGAGAAATTTGATCCTCCGATATCAGTGGGATTCTCCAGAGCGATGAGGTCTGAGGATTCTGTGGAATAATAAACTTATTAAAATCTAAAATAAAGATTGAATGAAAATGCGTTTTTCAAGCCATTGGGCATTGCATGGGGAGGGTGTAATCCCAGAGTCTGACACAGGTGGTCGTTGAGAGTTGACTCAGGTGTGTGGAATTTCTCTGAGATCCATGCTGTGTTCCAGTTTGCCATTAGCCAGTCTTTGGCAGTAGTCATGCTAAACAAGAAGAGCTCTGGTGCTGCTTTCATGCTTGGTGACAAAGCGTCTGTAGTTGTCATTCCATTCACTTTGCAGAGTGGAGATTACTGGGCCCTCTGAGTAGATGTCTGTGGAGATGATTGATCTGACTTCATTGTTGCCAAGGAATTCAAGTGAGGGCTCACCTGACATGGGTAAAGCCCAGCACTTGTCAGTGAATAAAATGTAAGTTATTTATATCCTGAAAGATGGCTCTGAAAAAATGGAAGAGAGTGGAACACTGCTTTGTAGAAAATGTGTATTTTGAACTTGAATGACAAACATAGTTTATAAGATCTCCTCTTTTTTCTAATAGAGGCAGATACATTTATTTTTCTTCCAAGTGATAGGATATTGACAGATTTGCCGAGGCATTTTCTATAGATGAAATTGAAGAGGAAGGAAAAATACTTCTTCCTTTGACAATATGTACTTTATTGAATATAGAAAGGATCAGAAAGATACCACTGAGTGCTGCAGAAATGGAGTGTCTGTTCTCTTAAAAACTTTCTGTCCATTAGAAGAAATGCATCTACAGTTACAAAAATAAAATTATATTCATAATTCACCCTCATGGCCCCCCTCATCATCATACTTTTTCTCATCTTTACTTTTTCCTTTAATGAGATCACCATGACTTAGACATGAACCTAGGTGCCTTGGACTGATTTTTGTTTTTTCTCTTTCTCTGTGTTGTCTCTGTATCAGACTAGGCACTAGCCCAGTCCTTAATGTCTCCTATAATTTTCTTGCTTCCTCCCCCCCTGCCTTGCCCCCAGTCTGCAGCCTTCTAGAAGTTAGCAGGATTTCGGACCCTCATAGTTTCTTCATAATTGAGCTTTTGCTTTCTGCTCTCATTGCATGCACATGCAACCCATCTTTACTCTGCCATCGGTGCCGTTGTTCTTGAATGTAACCCTCTCCTATCGATCTCCTCTTTAAGTGGATCTGTTTGCATTCCGTTCAGTGCCTTCAGTACAAGCCGTTGTCCTACGTGGCAGAGTAAAGATGGTCACACATTCTTTGCATTGAGATATGGGGTCCCATTGAGTTTGGATGGACTCTGAGTGTTCTAAGAGGAATATGACTGCAGTGTTGCAGTTTCTGGGCTCAGGCATTAAGAGACTAGCCGTGAGAACCTTTTTATTGCTCACTCCCTCTTGGCGCACTCTGTCTGGTAACTCAGCCACCAGCTTGTGAGAGGTCCAAGCCGTGTGGAGAGGCTCAGTGTTGGTGCTCCCGCTGTGCTCTTACTCTCACTTGTTAACCCTTAGAGTGAGCCATCTTGAACCCCCACCCCAGTGGCTTGAGCTTTCACATGGCCCAAAGCTCCAACCAACCTTTGACTGCTAAAGCAGAGACCTCCCAAAAGAACCACAGTTTAAGCCCAATCGAAAGGAACAGGCGAGCTGTTAAGGAACTATGGTTTTAAACCACTGAGTTTGGAAGGGAGTTCTTCAGCAATTGCTAAGTAGAAGACCTTGGCTTGAATGTGCTTTGTGATCCTGTTTTGATTCGCTCTTCTCAACTCCTGTTCCATGGTTATCCTACAAGCACACAATATTTCAGCTAGTCTCTAAATACTTGGCAAGTTCTTCTGTGACTCTTGGCACATGCTATGCCTTTGCCTAGAATATTCTTCTCCTTCGCTACCTAGAACACATTTTTTCCTTTAATGATTTTGTGTCCCCTCTTCTGTAAGGACATCCTCCCGTACCTCTGAGTAGAATGCGTTTCTCCATCCACTGAGGTCCCACTTCTGTCTGGATCACAGATCTTACTACACTCTATCATAATTGTTTATGTGATTCTTCCCCACCCCCCATGTACTCCTGCAGGGTAGCAATCATGTGTTTATTTAATTTTTATTCCTGGTACTTAGCAGAGCTCTGGCATAGAGTGGACTATGCATCTGTTTTGGTGACTCTTTGTATGTGTGTGTGAAGGGGTGTGGTATATTTATGAGCCTGGGACAGGAAAACAAATAGTAGATTGTCTTTGGTTGGTCTTTTTTTGCTTCCTAGGTAAAGTATGATGCGATGATTTGATGTCTGATGCGAGAAATTCATCCAGGTAATTCTAACTAATAGGCCCTCAAATGAAACTTCAGACAAGATTTGTTCATAAACTTAAGCTTTTTGGACTAAGTATCAAAATTCAGTGATAAATATGTACACTTTAGATGTGCTATCAAATCAACCTGATGACCTGTTGGTGTAATGAACCACATTTCTGAAATCGCCTCTTACGTATTAAATACCTTTATATTGACATTCTAGTTATCCCTCTTCTGATAGGGTAGGTAATTCTACAGTTTGAACAACCAAAAACCTTTCTCTACCTCTCGGTGGCTTCTTTCTTCCTCTCACAAGGTCTTCGGCAGTTCCAGAGCTTGTCCCATGAAGCTTCCGCCCAGGCGGTGAATGACTTGGAAATCCAGGGGGGTGCCATCTTGTGATCTGCCTTCGTCATACACGGCTTTGTATCTGCTGGGGCCAAGTTCTAGAGGAGAGTGATAGAACTTTTTGTCACTGTCTCGGTGTGAAAGTGACACACTGCCGCTGCGTTTGCCAGCATCAGTGACATGGTCCCGTCTCATTGCGAGAGCAGCCAGGTACAGGAAGAAGAAAGGAACCAGAGTTGGTGAAAACTAGGAATCTCTTCTCCTTATGCCTGTAGCTTACTGGGAGGTTTACGTTGTCATTGGTCTTTGATCTGTTAGTTTTGGAAGAAGTGTGATGTGATAAAATCTGGTTGCAGTTCTAGATAGACTGGATTACTTCTAAGATTCACTAATCAAAATTCTGTGGTAAGTAGGCAATTAAGAGAAGCAGAAGTGATAGATGAAATTTCTGTACTTGAAAGAGATGACTGACCAGTAAGATCAGCCTAAAACGGCTGATCAACATGTGGAAATTCTTTGCAGAGTCCTCGGCACGGATTATTTTCTATGATTGATTTTGTGAATCCATGAACTTGCTATAGAGTAGAGTGTGACTTTTCATCAAGATCTGGCTTTGATTTCAAACAATTATACATGTTTGTATCGTCAACGTTTTCTCTATTCCCACTTTCAAGTATGTGGTATGAATGTTCTGCCTTTTGGTATCAGTATTGTGGAACTTATCTGAATATGAGACAAAGTGGTGTTCAGAGTTGAGGCCCTAACCATGTCAGTAGTTTGGGCCTGTGTCAGGTTTCCTAAATGCTATATTTGTGTTTTCTCTCTAGTAATTGCAGGAAAGAGGGTCAAGGAGAGGAAGCAATAAGTATGGAAACATCTGGGTCCTATTGTGTAGCTACAGTCACTGCTATCATTAATCTTTGAGAGCCTCACCCCCATTTACTAATAAACAGCAAGTTCATCCAGAGTAACACAGCAATCAAAGTTAAGTGGTGAAGTTAATTGGAATCCAGCAGCCTCCCCTATCCCCGTCTGCAGCCATTCTGTGGAAAGCACAGAAGTGTTCAATGAGCCTGGTTGCCTCTTAGCCTCAGAAGGGGAGATAGAAAGAAGTGACTAAAAAGAACACGATGGATGTAGATCTTGGAGTTCATTGTATTTTCCTTTCAGGTTTAAGCCTTTGGCTACTGTGGCTTGAGGGCGAGAAGGACCAGGGATCTGCTGATGATTCTGATCCCTATTTTTGGTCTGACAAAGTTGGAGGCACGAGATTGTCCATCCTCTCACCTGGGAGAAGAAAGAGGAGGGTAGCCTGAAGGGGTGAAACCTGATGGTCTCCCCAGTTTTCCCTTCATCCTGTGCATGTGTGATTGAACTTTTGGACTTTACCAGCTTGAATCACTTCTTAGGGTGACAGATGGGCTTCTCATCCAGGGTCTCTGTGAGGGCAGGCCTCACCCAGGGAAAGCACAAGACTCAGGGTTTGGGGCCCTCAGCTCGCCTTAATTTCCTACCCCTTGTGTCTGTCTGGAAGAGGGGCCATGCACAGGCATGTGAACATCCCATCCAGCCGCTCTCTGCATCTTAGGAAACCGCTGCCCTTGGCTCATCGGGGTACGTGCTGCAGCGCTGCGAACCTCAGGAGGCTCAGTTCGGGGAAGTGATCTCTTACTGTAGGTTTAGGGAATTCTGGGTCTTCGGTGCCCTTCCCATGGCAGGGGAGGGAATGGTTTCTAAGTGAAGATGTACCCCTGGACCTTGGGATTCCTCTTCCTACCCAGAGATAGGAAGGCCTGTAGAGGAGAAAGAGAAGGCCTCTGTGGCTAGAGGAAGGCCAGAGCTGGTCCCTCTGAAGTGAGAACCCAGGGCAGGGGTCGGGGTTGACTGGTCTAAGGGCAGGTACTGATGACCGTATTCAGCTTTGAAACACCTTAGCTGGTATTAAAAATTAAACTGGGCAAAAACAGAGGTGGTAGGAGAGAATAATTGAACTTGTGTCTCTTGTTTTTATATGAAGTGTATTCCAGAGATAACACGGAAATGCCTGCCTCACCGGGCCACTCCATTACCCCCAGTAATGAAGTTTGTTGGTATTTGGAAAGTTGAAACCGCAAGGATTGGCCTCTGTTTTCTCACATTTGGAGAAACTCCAAATAAATAGCTGTTACCATATTTTATACATGAGAATTACCAATCACCTAGAAGAAAGGTAGGCTTAGGTAGGTGGGAGTAGGTATTGATACTGTCCTCTGAGTAACTCTTCAAAAGGGTGACATGTTACAGCCCTGTAATTTTTTTCCCTCTTACTAAGATAAAAGCTGAATCAAGAGCCGAGGAATGTAAATGTCAGATCTTTTTCTTGAGCTTTCACTGGGAGAGACCCTAAGTTGAAGGCATTTTAGAGACTTCTCCCTTAATGACTATAATTAATGTTGCGTGTGCTGTGGCCCACTGTGGATGCAGAGAATGACCCTGAGGCTAGGTTGCTGGCTTTTCTGAGAAGCTCCTTAAATGTGGAAACATTACAGTGCATCAGTGATACAATGCCTTTTACTCCCCTTACACTGCTAAGGAAACAATAGCCAGCCTCCTGCACTCATTTCTGTCATTTAGCCATTCATTTTAACCTGATGAAATAACAATTTTTTTTTTTTTTTGCCTGTTGCACAGACTTGTCTCTCCTACTCTGTTTTAAAATGACTCATTTATTTTTGTGTATGAAATGATAGGATTGGAAGGAACCTGGAATCCTAGGTCTTTCACTCCCTAACTAATTCAAGTGTTGTAAATAGCAGTGCTAAGAGCCAGGTACTTAGCTTTCTTCCTTGTGTTCTACCAATGATGGACCCTCCTGGCTCCAAAAGTCATTTGACTCAGGAGGAAATGGGAGTTTTTTCCTTGTGCCTTTTGGCTGAGAAGTCAGAGCCAGAGGAGTGATGGGTTACCCACACATGCTAAAAAGAGGGGCGCATCTAGGCAGGACTTGCTGAGATGAGTTCTTCTTGTCTTGGGACTCACTGTTCCCAGTACGGCCTCGAGGAGGCTAGAGAAGGCAAGAGTAGAGTAAGTGAGATGGCAGAGCTGCACAGATGGAAAACTCCAGAGAATCTGCAGAGAGTCCCCTTGGAGTGATCAGTTCACCACTGATCACTGCATACTAGTGAGGAAGCTTCCGGAAACTGTGGTGAGAGTCACTTGAAAAGATTCGAGGGAGCAATCCTCAGGGCTCTCACAGGGCTGGGAGTAGCTACTGTTCCCACCAGCCAGAGTGAAAAACGTCATAATTCACAGGCTGTCGGGCAGAGTACTCAGAGGTGGAGGAATACTAGCTATGGATAAAATAATGCTCTGATCTCAAGGATTAAAGGTTAAGAGCAGGTGTGACACAGAAAACAAAAAGCAATGGAAAAAGAGCAAATGAAACAAAAAGCAAGTAGAAGAAACAAATAAGGATCAACATGGAAATCAACGTTCTCAACAGACAGCAACAGTTAACAACAACAACAAAAAAATCAGGGAAGCCAAAAGGTAATTTTTTGAGGAGATGAATAAAAAGGAGAAACCTCTAGTTAGACTCAGCTGGCAAAGAGAATACTTACATTGGTCCGTATCGGTAGTAAGAGGTGACACCACTACAGGTTCTACAGATAGCAAAAGCATAAGGGAATTTAATGAAAGACTTTGTGTCAGTTAATTTGATGACTTATATTGTACAGAGATATTCAAAGGCTTCACTGTCTCCAAATGCAGTCACTAAAACTTAAAGATTCTGACCTCTAAATGTTGTTAAAACTTAACGTCTCCGTGTCTTCCATCATTCTCTTCTGGCTTAGGCCACTATCTTCCCTCAGTGTATGAAACTCGGAGCTGAACTCACTGACTCTTCCTGCACCCTCCCTCTTCTTTCCTTTGTATAACAGCCAGGATGACTTTTAAGATACGGAGAGCTGATTATATCATACCTCCCATTCCTGTTGAAATGATTCTCCATTGCCCTTAGAAGTCTGAATCCTTAATCTGATTAAACTCTCAAGCTTTTTTTTTTTTTTTTTTTTTTGTCGTCTTTGTCCCTTCACATCGTATGCTCTAGCAACAAGAATTGTGTGCTGTTGATTCTGAGCCACGTGCCTTTGTCCTTGGCCTTTAACTCTTCTCTGTATCAATGTAGCTAACTTTGATGCTCAAGTCTCCGTTTTAAAGGGCATTTTTGTTTCCAGAAAGTTGGTTTTGACCTCTCATATTGGAAATGCTCCTTATGTAGTGTCAGAGCTCTAGGCCTGTCTCCACCCAACACTTAGCCCACTATAGCTTCGTTGCCTCCTTACTGTGTAACTCCCAGTGAGCCGAGAGCTCCTCAGCAGAGGGAGATTTTGTTCCTTGTATTGACTCGTCCATATGACAAAGGCACATGGTACTCTGCAAATAATTGTTAGGGTGATGAGTAAAATGCAATTCTATTCAAACCTCCAATCAAATAGTGCTCTACTTGTTAATACATTATTTTAAGCAGGACTCAAACCGTAAGTTCGTGATTTCAATTTGGGCTTGTCTTCTGATACATGGTACATATGGAAAATGACATTTTTCTCTCTTAAATTCCCCTGATTTTATATGTATTAACATTATCAATCTATTATCCAAAAGTGAATACTGATGTAGTAATTCACCTGTAGACTTCTGTGACTATTCATAAACCATAAGATGGAAGTAGAGAGCTTTCAATTGGATTATAACATTTTATTCAGTCTTAGAGTATATAATTGAGCTATATGTTATACTTCATGAAATTGGTTTTGCTTTTAGTATATTGCAAAGTTCTTTTCCTTTGGCTTTGTTCTTTTAACCGAAACTCCTTCCAGAATCAGATACTTAGTAACCCATGTTCCAGGAGAGAGCCCTTTGCCATCATTTATATGCTAATTCTTATATCAGTTGTCTTTTGTTTTTTAATTCTAGAGTGAATATTTCACCAAAAACAATGATTCTCTGCTACCCAGACCCTTCTTGGCAATTTCTTCCTCTCATTTATATTTTCTTTCTCCTTTCCACAATAGGAATTTTATAATTACATAAGTCCTTTAGTTTGCTGCCGAAAATTTAAAGATAGACATAAAGTAGAGGAGGGGAAGAAAGCCATGGAGAGATGAAGTCCTGTTAACATTTGGATAGATTTTCATCCCACCATTCTGCTGAGTGTTGGAGCTGTTTAGAGAGTAAGAATAGCAGTGCTGTGCCCTGGATCATCCCAGTATTTTTCACTGATTTGCTTTTCATTTTTGCCTTTAAACGTTAGTTCTAGTATTTTCAATATAGAGACTTTTCTGTTTTGTGCAGTGAAGTCTATTTCACTGCTTTGAGCCCGATAAATGACTTTTTCACAGAGTGCATGTGTCTATCTACTTTCATCTGTTTTGTTTTGTTTTTTTTAAAGATTTTATTTATTTATTTGACAGAGAGAGATCACAAGTAGGCAGAGAGGCAGGCGGAGAGAGAGGGGGAAGCAGGCTCCCTGCTGAGCAGAGAGCCGGATGCGGGCCTCGATCCCAGGACCCTGAGATCACGACCTGAGCCGAAGGCAGAGGCTTTAACCCACTGAGCCACCCAGGTGCCCCTACTTTCATGTGTTTCTTAAGGTTTCAGTTTTTAGAATTAATGATACAGTTCATATGTAATTCAATTTCATGAGTATATTGCCTATTTCCCCGTAGTCAATACACTTTATATTCAATTTTGTCTCTCTCTTCCATTGACTTGGAGTAATTCTCTAAGCAAATACTGAAGTCTTTTATAGACTAATATCCGTTCATTAGTTATTCTATGTTTGTATGCTTTTCTGTTCTTACACCAATACAATACTATATTATAGTTTTTTATATCTAATATTTAATGCGGGTATTTCCTTTATAACATTTTTTCCCTTAAATTTTGTTAACTCTTTGGACCTCTCCTATGCTTGCAAAATTTGGGGCTAATCTTTGTCAGGATTCAAATGGTTGTAATGGGATTCCGATACTTGGTTGCTATAAGTTAGAGGTATCTGACATCTATATGAAATATAGTATATACATAATCACTTTTTTTTCCTAAAAAATATGCTGTCTTAGTTTTTCTTTTACTCATTGTATAGATCCCCTGTGTTTTGGCTGAAGATATTTCTAGGTAAGTCAGGTATTTTTTTTTGCTCTAGTAAAAATCAACTTTATTTGTTTTTCTATTTTGGGTTTTAACTCTTGGTGGATTGAAAAAATGTTTAAAGACCTACTTGGTTAATTTCAACGTGTATATAATTAATGAACACAAGTGATGTAAGCGGTAGGTTTGGTTCAGAGGAAGACGTTGGTGTAGGCTGCCATAGCTGAAAGAAGTTATTAAGGATTTTCAAAATGGACGCAACCTAGGAGGATATTCCGGACAGTTCAGGGCAAGCAGTTGTGGAAATGAGCAAGGTGGATTCAGGCATAGTGAGCAAAACATCTGTCGCTAATGTTTGGAAATAAAAGTGGAAGCACTGAGATTGTGGGAGACGCTGGATGCTCGCGAAGGGCTGTAATTCAGATGGTGTTGTGTGGACATAAGACCGGATGGCCCTACCAGCCAAGTGTATGTTCTTGAGGAGGAAGTGCTGTGTCTCAGGTGCTCCTTTTGAGCAGTAATCCCTAGGTGATGTTTAGGTTTGGTGTATTACTCTGTTGAGGCTACTATAACAAAATACCACAGACCGAGTGGCTCACACCACAGAAAGTTGTTTTTCTCACAGTTGTGGATGCTGGAAGTCCATGATCAAGGTACTGGCTGATAGGATTGCTGGCGCGGGTGCTCTTCCTGGCCTGTGGATGGTGGCTTGGTGCCATGTTTTCCTATGTCAGTTTTCTGTGGGGGACACCCTGGTCGCTCTTCCCCTTCTTATAAAGGACACTGGTCCTTTGGTGAGGTCCCCACCCTTGGGACCTCATTTAACTCATTTAACCTCATTGACTTCCTTACAGGCCCTGTCTCCAAATAGACTCATACTGCGGGTAGAGCTCTGATATATCAATTGTGTAAGGACGCAGTTGTTCAGTCCCCAGTGCTTGGTTTGCGGAGGAGAGAGCCTGGAACAGGGCTGGCTAGATCGGCAAGAATGAGGAGATGGGACTGTAAGAGAAATTTTGAAGGAGGCTGTGGGAAAAACAAGCATCAGAGGTAACTGTTGAATTCCTACAATTCAAAAAGCTACAATTCAGAAAGCTAAAAGAAGGAACCTGATTTTCAAGCTTTGTTTTAAATACATTGCTGTGAATATGCTTATAACATCATTTCATCTGGAACGCATGTTTCTGGAAGGGACCATGAAGATATCATTGTGAAAAACGACCCAATGGATAAACTTATATTCTGCCCTTCTTGGATGTCTTTTGTTCATCCTATCATGCCACCTGTTTGCACAGGTGTCCACGCCAGAGTACAAAATTGTGAAGAATAGTCCTATGTCATGTTCAAAGTGAATTTTATTGCTCCTAGGAGAGTACTTTCTACTTGTGTATACTTACTACTTAAAGATGATGAACAACGTTTCTGGCATCAATGACTTCGAAGAGTTTTGAAGAGCCAAAGTTTAAGAAAGAGGCCATGATTCTTGGTTGGTTGGGTTTTACTTTTTCTTGGAAAAGATAATACTGATGCTGTAGTCATTGTTTTGAACATTCCAGAAGCCTTTGAATGGAGTCATGGGGACATTTTTTGATGAGGGTAGGACAAAATTTCCATGAAATTAGGCGATCATTCTAAAGTCCTCTTAAAATTCAGGTGTCAGAAAACTTGTTCTGTAAAGGACACATAATAAATGAGCTTTGCAGTCCGTAAAATTTCTACCAGCAGCTACCCTACTCCATCTTTGTGTACAAAAATAGCCATAGATGGTACATAAACAAATGAGGGTGGCTGTGTTCCAATAAAACTTTATTTATAAAAATAGGCTGTGGGTGGGACTTGGTTTAAGGGCTGTAATAGCTGACTCCTGATCCAATAAGTTTTGCAGAGCATTTTATAAATTTAATCATTACTGGGATCAATATGTTAGAGGTAGATGAATAGCATGGTTACTGTGCTCTGAAAGAGAGAAGTCTTAACGTTTTTAAAAGGGTCTGAGAAAGCTTAACCAATGTATTCTTCAGTAATCAAAGAACTTTGTTCTGATACATTATTATTAAGTGTTTGGTGCCTTGAAAGTATAGATTGGGATGATAGTTGAATTTTAAAAAATGTCCAAGAGTTACTTTAGTCACCCCTTTTATTTATTTTTTTTAATTAACATAAAATGTATTTACCTCAGAGTACATGTCTGTGAATCATCAGGCTTACACATTTCACAGCACTCACCATAGCACATACCCTCCCCAGTGTCCATAACCCAGCCACA
>CM053612.1:85268345-85319544 GCA_028646535.1 Procyon lotor | reverse complement strand
GAGGAACCTCCATACTGTTTTCCAGAGTGGCTGCCCCAGCTTGCATTCCCACCAACAGTGTAGGAGAGTCACCCCTCTTTTTGACATTAGTTAATAATGACTAAGTAGACTGAAATAAATTTCTCTTTATTGATCTCAAATAATAGTGTCTCTGTAATATCTTTTGCCTTCTCTCAGGAAGGATGCCTCCATTCTTGGCATTATATTTTGTTCTATTATATTTAGCTATTTAATACATTACAGGGAGCATTGTGGCATAGAGGTTAAGAGCAGGGGTTATGAAGCCAGAGTCTATGGCTTCCTGGTTCTGTGAACTTCTGCAAGTTACTTGAATTCTCTATGGGTTTCACTTCCCTCAATTTTCAACTGGGGATAATAATAGTTCTCATCTCAAAGAGTTTTTTATGAGGGTGACATGAGTTAATACACAGAAGTAAAGCATTTAGAAGAATTACTGACCTATAGTAACTGCTTGATAAATTATTAGTTTCCCTCTTTAGCTGTAAGCTTTTTGAAGGCAAGGACTATATTTTGCTCTTCCTTGACTATCAAGCAATTTTCCTGGAGCATGCTAACATTCAGCATATGGTTGCCAGCATTATTACTGTTGTTACCATGACACGGTCTATGCAGTCAACTTTTTGATAAATTGAATTGTGGCCATTCCCCTTTCTGTGCTTTGGAGAAGGTACAGGTGTGCAGTAAAGTCCACAGGGTAAAGAGAAGGTAAATAAAGGAATTTTTTTTGGAGGGAGAGGAATTTTGGGGGCGGGGGAAGGAATTTTGGAAGAAATCCTAAAAATGAGCCAAATAATTTGTGGGCATTTGTGGGCCAAGAGTAATTCAGGAATCTTTGTGAGGAAACAGCAGTGTCAGCCTAAACCTTCTCAGTATCTTCATAAGTGAATCTAGTTTTTGGCATTGATGCATTTAATTCCTCTGTCTAGTGTAGTGGGAAGGTAGTAGCTACTTCACTATTTATGCTAACTTGAGTCAAATTTTATGGGGACGGAAATTTATGAAACAGCCTCAATATCCACCAGCTCCCTTTCCCCACACCACGATTCTGGTATTCCTGCTCCTGGCCTGTCCTCATTACGATCCCTGGTCCTAGTTAACTTGAATTCTGGGCTGATCTTCCACTTAATCTACGAGCATAATTTCTTGAAGTCAGCAAAGTTCTTCAGTTGTCCTTTTTCTCCCTCTCCTGTCTGGACTAATTCAGTTTATTCCCAATTTGTGCTCCATTTTACTCTTTATCTCTGCATAGCTTCTTCTATCTTCACCCAGTATGGATATCTTTGTCCATCATGCTTTGAAGATGGTCCACAACTTTCTATGACGTCTTAAGTGTCAGCAATTCTTTTTCTTTGTCCTTGGACTTCTTTATTAGAAAAATGTATTCAGGGCCCCTGGGTGCTCAGCAGTTAAACATTCAACATTGGCTCAAGTCATGATCTTAGGGTTGTGAGATTGAGCCCCGTGTTGGGCTCCATGCTCAGTGAGGAGTCTGCTGGAGAGTCTTTCCCTCTGCCCTCCCCCTGCCTTCTCTCTCTCTCCTCTCTCTCTCTCTCTAAAAATAAGTAAATTAATCTAAAAAAAAAAAAAACAAAACAAAAAACTCCACGCTCAGTGAGGAGTCTGCTGGAGAGTCTCTCCCTCTGCCCTCCCCCTGCCTTCTCTCTCTCCTCTCTCTCTAAAAATAAGTAAATTAATCTAAAAAAAAAAAAAAAAAAAGGGAAAATGTCAGGTTGTTCCTGAAAGTTTTAACGGTCTGACCAATTGGAGGAATTCAGAGCCTCTAGAAAGCTGGCTGGTCAAGAATCCTAGAAATTTTATAGTTGACTTAACCCTAGTATGGATTTTTCCTAAAATATGTACATAATCCCTTGGATTTATCATTCACTAGTTTTGTAAAAACACATCTTCCTACTTGGAGTGCTAAACTTAGAAATGAGCTTTAAATAAACAGTGAGGTTCTAGGGCTCAGTTTATTTTCTTGTCAAGATCTTTAATAGCTCTTCCTTTTTTGTGTGAGTGCAGTTGACTATTATGATAAAATCCATCTAATTAGCTATCAGTATTTGACAGTGTACTTTTTAGCAGTGCCATTCATCCAACTCAACAGAGCAGTCATTTCAATCAAGGAAACCACACCAGCCATTCAAATGAGAGAATACTGCCAGAGCTGGATTTCATCTTACTGGGCTCAATAAAGAAAATAAAACTTGAGGGTTTCTATTAGCCAATATAGCTCATTAATATTGTGACTGAGACTGTCAGTATCCATTCTCCTAGCCATCAGTGTTTACAACTGATTCTGAATAGATAAAACCAATTGGAAAACAGTCTTTATATATGTTGTTTTTCATCTAGCAAGATGTAGATTTATTTTGTTGACATCAAATGCATGTCAAACACAGCCTCATAAATGTCCATGACCTTTTCTTCTTTTTGCTCTCTTCATATAAGCAATTATAGCTTTGTTATTTAATTTCTGGGAGACTCAGGGCACAGCACTTCTGAGTCTTATTTTCTCATTCTTTGCAAAGTGGGAATGATGACATCAGGTGTTGTGTAACAACCATAGTATTTCTAAGGCTTACAACAGTATACATTTTTTTTGGATTATAGGTCAGCAGGTCAGCCAAGATGAAGCTAATCTAGGCTGGGCTCAGCTGGGCTTGCC
The DNA here is from genome assembly GCA_028646535.1 of Procyon lotor. Taxonomy (NCBI): domain Eukaryota; kingdom Metazoa; phylum Chordata; class Mammalia; order Carnivora; family Procyonidae; genus Procyon; species Procyon lotor. The sequence goes on along the minus strand of CM053612.1, from coordinate 85,316,855 downwards.
TCCAGGCTCTGTGTTGGGTCTAGGTCTGCTCCACATGTGTGTAATCCTTCTGAGATGAGTTTCTCAGGATAGGTTCTTCTCCTGGCAATGGCAAAAGCTGACTTTTGCAAGCACGTTTCAAGTCTTTGGTTTTCTCATGTCTGCCAACGTCCCACTGATCAAAGCAAGTCACGAGCTCACTATCAGTGTGAAGAAGTGTTCCTTCTGCAATGTGAGATGGGATAGGACTGAATACTTACCAAATACCTGCCATACTGCCTCACATGATGATCAAGAAGATTCTGTGAAGTTACGTATATGAGAGTTCTTTGTTAATTGTCAGGCACCACGTAACTATGATGTTTCTGCATTGTCATTATAAATTCTAGGAAGATTCCTTTTGATAGTGAACTATTCATTTCATAACTTTCTACCAAGAGTGGCCACGTACAACACTTGTTAGCAGCTGTTGACTTAAAATACAGAGGTATCATGGCACATGATTAGAGTGGGAGGCTGAAAATCGGGAGTATCTATTACAGTCTGGGATGTTTAAACTACTTCTTGGCTTACCATAAGACTTTAAATTCAAGGAGAAAGCAAGCCAAGGAAAGAGGATTATGCTTGAACAGTCTTCATGATAAAATAGTAGTAATTAGTTTGAGCAAAATCCCCTAATAGTTTTTTTTTTTTTTTCCCACTTTGCAGGAAACCAAATGGCAGAGAGATAAAACAAATTACTTTACTGGGGTAATTAGCAAGTGATTATAAGGTTTTGCCTATGTTCTCCCAAGAGTACAAAGATCATGCCCTGTTTTTCAAAGAACTTTGTTGCTTAATACCTAATCCATCTAAACTAAACTGCAAAATCTGACAGCAACCTTGCCACAAACACCGAACTCTGCAGACTACTCAGGAGACAATGGCAATGCTAACTTAATGAAAAGGAGGAGGGAAGATGAAGCACAGTGTTTTCCTTTTATTTTCTTAATTTGTTCTGACACCTTTGTTAGCCCCCTCTTTGTGTTTTTCTTACTGCAGCCATCACACAACTCCTAAGAATTTAGTTGTACGTGTTTCTGAACCAAGGTCTAGAATTGTGAACTAAACTACTGTATCTTTAAGGCCAGAGCATTTTCAGAACAATAACATCATTGAAAGAGAGAATCATCCTCTTGATAGAGGTCATGGAAAATTCAAATTAATTCCTAATCAAAGATGACTCAGGAAAACAGATAGTTCACATAATGTTTTGATTGAAGGACATTGAGACCTTTGAGATAAGGTTGCCAGCTGCCAACTGACAAAAATAAGGCATCTCTCTAAAAGTGGGTAAAGATAGCTGAGCAATTCAGGGTTCTCTTTGGATGTAGAGGCTACAGCACCTGGCCACCAAGACAGTCACATTTACATATTGATAAGCAGCATTTAAAAAAATCCCTAATTCATGTATTTGCTGTAAAGGAAAATATACACAGAAAATTTTATATTTTGATGAGATCAAATGCTCTCTTTTTCATATATAAAATTGTGAAGATTGTGTCTTGACTAAATTTTCTAATTCTCAGTCATAGGACTTCATTTTTCAGTAGAATGAGTCGGGCAAGTCTTCCTAAGTATTTATCATGTTTTCATTTTTATAGGCAGTCGCATTTTAGAAATATTTTTAACTTAAGATATTTGCAAATACAAAGTTTGTTTTAATTTCATCCCAATTCCTGAATGTTTTGGATTATAGACAGACTGATTCAGTAAGAACCAGAAGGATTGGACTCCCAACACTTGGGAAACTTTGAAAGAAGAAGAAATGCCCAGCAGTGTTGTAGAGCCCTGTATGTGCTCGGTGTGACGTTTCGCGGAGTGGGTATGGAAACAGAACATTAGTCCCTGTCACATAGACGCAGTTTAGGTTAGGGCTTAAGACCTGAGTTCAGATTCGAGCTCTGCCAGTTGGTGTTTTTGGGTTTTGTAAACTACTTGGACAGGTTATTTGATCTTACTAAGACATAGATTTTTCATTTACAAAGTAGAGCTAATGATAATACCCACATCATGAAGCTGATGTAATTAAGCAGCAGATGAGCTGTTGTATAATATATTACACAGAGTTGGTATACGATGAATTTTATTAGTAGGTGACGGTAAGATGTACAGGCGTTTACTGTGCAGGTAAATCACATGGTACGATGATGGGGCAAAGAGAGACTAAGCATCTTAAGAAAGAAAAATAAACCCTTGGACGTATGATAGGGTACTAGAAATAGAAACAGTATCATCCTAGCCAAATAGGTGCATGTTGATTATTTCCCCCTTCTAAAAGCTGGAGTTGAGATTAAATTCTTCAGTCATGAAAGTGACTTGGTGATGTATGGTAAATCCATGAGTCCTACTGTAAAATATTACAATTCAGCTTTGTTCATTTTACTCATCTGAAGACTTGGGTAGATTGATAATAGGTCCTAATGTTGCACACTATGCTGTATCCATGCCCTATGGTTGACTGTCTACTCCTGCTGCCTCTGGGCGTGGTCTTGGGGATGGCTAGTTAGGACGGCCTTGGCTAACATCATTTGGCTTGCTTCCAAGCGTTTCTTGAGTTGCCCCAATAGTCTAGCCCAGGCACATTCTCGTAGTGGAGGCAGGGGTCTCCTTCCAAAATGGAAGGAGAAAGGCATACTGCCTTTTCAAGTCTCTGTTAACAACAAACTTGTTATTTTTCTCTTTGGCAGCTCTTTTGGGTTTTGTGCCATAATAATTTCATGGAAAATTATGTAATCTCTAGAAAACTTGATTATATTTCCCCATGGGAGCAATGCTACATTTAGCAGGGATGCTTCTGACTTTTCATCTTCTCCTTGGTGTTCAGCATTGATGGTTCTAGATAGTTATCCAGACACTGTTTACGCTGGATTCCTCTATTTAACCTGATGAAATAGGCCCTTTGCAATCTGACCCTATCCTATTTCACCAATTTTGTCTGTCATTACTAAGTTTATATTGTACATTCTAGCCACATGTTTAGACAACAATTTCCTGAGCGTGCAGGGCTCTTTCTTACCTTTTTGCCTATGGATGTACTGTTTCACTTATTTGGAAAACTCCTACTCCTGCTCCACACTCCCACTTAAAGGTTTTCTCCTGCTTTCCCAAGAAGAAAAGCTGGTCTATAATAATTGCTCCAGGTATTTGTGGTATGTATTATAAAGGTGTAAATGCTAATAACTGCGTCTGTCTCCAAAATCAGTGTGCATCTGTGAAGCCCTGATGAGTTTCTTAATCACCATTTTGTTTTCTTTCATACCAAATGGCAAGCACGATGCCTCATGTTGAAAATATATTTGTTAAAATGTGATTCAGCACTAAAGGCATAAATGAGTAATGACACTGTGTTTTAAAAACTGACATACAAGAATGATAAGCCTCTACTCAATGAAATTGGAAAGATTTAGAACTAGAAGAAACATTAAAGATTGTTTCAGTGATCATTATTTTACAGATGAGGAATCAGTTGTTTCATGTTTTATATTTAAACAGATTCAGTGCTCACCATTAGAATTTCCCGCCATGGCTTGTCTAATTCCTTTCTTGATGACTGAAATTTAAGCCTTGAAGCTACTATTTCCAGAATCTCCAAGTTCGATACATAAACGTTTTAAGTGGTAGAATCTTAGTGGATTGCATTTTATTTTTTTCCAATCAAAACACTGGAAATGTTATTCTACCGTCTCCTGGCAGTCTGGTCTCTCCTGTTTGTAGATGATTTGCTGTCGCTACTGAATGCCTATAGGGTTCTTTTCTTACCCTTGAATTTCATCAGGCTATGTCTTCATGTTGATGATGATTATTATTTTTTAAAGATTTCATTTGTTTGTCGGAGAGAGAGCACAAGCAGGCAGAGTGGCAGGCAGAGGGAGAAGCAGGCTCCCTGCTGAGCAAGGAGCCCTGTGTGGGACTCGGACCCAGGATCCTGGGATCGCGACCTGAGCCGAAGGCAGATGCTTAACCAACTGAGCCACCCAGGAGTCCCCATGTTGATTATTTTTATAATCTTTTTCCAGAGTGCATTTTGTTGTACTGATTTGTAGATTGGAGACTTTGTTTTTTGTGTTTTTTTTTTACTCAGTAATTATTTTTATGCTAAGTGTACCTATTACTTGAAAAGTGGAAGATTATTTAATTTGAAGGGATTCTTTTTATGCTAATGTGTTTTTATCTCTCTCCTAATGTTTAAAATACGAACATTTTGTAGTTCAGTCACAGCCTTTAAGTCCAGGTGACTTCTTCTTTGGGTCTCAATTCCCTTTGAGACAAAATCTTGTTCCAGAAGGCAGTTGGCTTTTGATCATTCTTTCTGTCTAAATAACATCCAAGCACAAATCCCACAGGCACAAGTGTATGTGTCCATTGGTCACAAATAATCTGAATTACATTCATCATGAACGCTGTGGCCTTGGTGCCAAAATTGACTGAGACTGTGTTTATTGGAGAATGTTTTTTTTATTTGTTTACTGTGCTCTCTTGTACGATTACTATCCTCACCATCACTATGATGCCAATGATCAGTTGGATTTTCCTCACTTTTCTTCAGTGCTTTATTCATTTGCTTTTTCTTCCGGACCTTTCTTTAGTTTCTTAGGTCTCTTCTTCACATGGTTGACTCTTTCTCAGCAGAATGCATTTTACTTCTCACTGTTTTTATTTTGAACTAGCTTTATTACTGTGTCTTCAATTATTTTCCTTAGTTTTGCCAAATCACTTTTTATCTCCCATTTTATTTATAATGTGAGCTATTTCTCCCGCTAGACCATATTCCTTTACTTTCTTTGAGATTATAAAGATGCTTGTGTAAACTTGCCTTTGACTTCTCGGCGGTAATGTGTCTAAAGTACATCTTTCACTTGTCACTTGCTATGTGAATTTCCTGCGTGTTTTCATACTGTCTATGCAGAAAGGCCCATTTGACCTTCCTACTTCTTTCTTCTCTGTGGGTGGGATATGAATGCCAGAGCTCAGCAAATAAAAATACAAGACTTCCAGTTAAACTTGAATTTTAAATAGACAGTATATTTTTACTATCACAAATATGTGCCATGCAATATCTGGGACATACTAAAACTAGAATATTAGTGTAATTCTCAAGGGTGCTATCTGCTTGTATCTCTGGCTTTGGAAGCACATCTCCCCTTAGAGAGTTTCGAAACAATACGAGAGATCAACATGCACTGAAATGGAGCCTCTGAGCCCACAAGTCTTTTATTCAGTATTTATTCGTCTTTGTTAATAAGAATTTGCTGCAGAAGCAATTTGTGTTTTTCCTTTACTTCTGGCCTCCCTTGTTTTGATGTCAACTTTGGGGCAAAAATAGTAAATAAAGTGGAGTTATGCAATCCCCTCTTCAGACCTACCTCCCCTAGCATTTTGTCCCTTGCAGCTGGACCCGTAGTTCCCTCCCAGCCCACCCATACCCAGTCTTTGTTGATTCAGGTAGAGGAGTCTCATCTGAGTCTCTCAAGATCCCCTGACTTCTCAGATGTTTTCACATTGCTCCCGAGCAGGAAAAGTAAGCTTTGGCTTTCATCATCCTTCTTAATGGAAGTCCACAATTCAATAATTCTCAAAGATACTCTATACAAACTGTGGGTTGGGGTTTTTGCTATTTCGTAGGTTCATTTCCTGGGTAGATAGTGTGTTAAAATTTTCTATTTTGAGTTTTTATTTTGTGTGTGTGTGTGTGTGTGTGTGTGTGTGTGTGTGTGTGTGTATTTAGATTTATCTTTGAGAGAAAGAGTCCAAAAGGAGGAGGGGCTGAGGGAGAGGGAAAGTATCCCAAGCATACTCCCTGCTGTGGGGCTCGATCTCTGGACCCTTAGATCATGACCTGAGCCAAAACTAAGAGACCGATGCTTAACTCACTGAGCCACCCGGGAGCCCCTGTTTTGGGGTTTTCAAAGGAGGTATAGAATAAGCATGCTGTTAGTATACCATATTCTATTAGAAGTTTTGGAGGTGGGTTCTTAAGATGGGTTTTACTCTCGCTAGTCATCACCAAATATTTATTGAGCATTTACCATACGACAGTCCCTAAATGAATCATTTTGTGTGGCTTTATACAAAACCACCTGATTATTCCTGTCAATTTATAGGTAAGGAAAGAGCTGGGAGAGTTTAACTTGTCTAAGATGACACAGACACAGGATTTGAATCTGGTTCTAGAATTAGCTCGGAACTACCATGGCACTCAAGCTCCAACTCATATCAGGGCCTCTACCAAAGAGGAAAATGTCTTAGGTGTCAAAATAATCAGTGTTGGGGCATTCAATTGGTTAAAATATAGAAGAATGGAGATAAGGGGCAGATAGTCAGGTAAGCTGGTGGTTATATCTTTGGTCAAGTGGTGGGTGGAAACCTGTTTTGGATGGGGCGCTGGGGAGCTAGGAGAACCACGTATTTGACTGCCTCATGTCTCTGTCCTGTCCTTTACTCACAGGCACTGGCCTCTAGGGATCTCTAAAACTCTCTTCATACATTTGCTGTGTTACCTTTGATCAAAAGAATTCTCATGAACTGTGCAGAACCTGAAGCCCCAGGCTTGTGGGGATCCAGCTGAGGAATCCTAAAAAGATGGGAAGTTCATTCTGAAAATTCAATATGTATGTAGCAACCTTGTGGAGTTGACTCAAACAGTGTCTGACCTATGTCTTACTGCCCTGAAATGGTAATGAGTATTAGAGATCTCTGCATAAGACTTAGGACAGGCTAGAATAAAGAGAAATTAGGAAAAAATCAGATTGTTACCTACTTTGTGGGTACTTCACTGGGAAAAGGTCAAAAACTCTGTCCTGTGCCAATTTTGCACTCATCCTTTCTGCAAACCCTTTCAAAGGAGATTAGGTTCTTAATACTTCATTACTGCAATAAAACGTGAGGCCAGAATTCTGGAATGAAAGCTGTTGCTACAGAAGCTGTAATAGAAGAAACCATAACTTAAGTGTAGGGTTGAAAAATTGCCACAAAGACCATATTTTTTAGAGAAAATACCTTCTAATTTCTCACAGCCAAATACACACCCCTAGATATGAAAAGTCTTGGATACTGACTACTTTCTGGAGTGACCCACACAATATTTTTTGCTTAAAAGCCATTCTGTAATTTTTATAAGATAAAACAGGGCATCCGTAATTGGATTAATTGTTCTTTAATATAACTAGTAATATAATATAACCAGTGGGTACTAGGTAAATACATTGTTTCTGCAGTGAGCATTATTTTTGAGTTTCGCATTTGGGCATCAAAACCTTTTAAATCCTATTCTTCTTCTTTTTTTCCCCCATTCTTCTCTTTTGCTTCTCTTCTGTGTCCCCATCTCCTTCGCTTTAGAATAGACTCGTGCCTCCCTAGGAGCTGATGTGATGGAAGAGGCACATGCTTTTTTTTTGGTCATTTCTTTTCCTGGGTCCAAAACTGTTCTTAGGATTCAATGCAGTGCAGCTGCAGGCACTACTAGATTGTCTTCAGGGAGAGAAGGTCATAGTCAGGGTGACTGTTCTGAATTTTCCTAGTAGACCAGAGGTATTTTTGTGATGCGATCTCCTGACACTTGCCAACAGGCATTGCCTTTGTAAGCTGGAGAAACTTACACATTTGTATATGCCCGAGTTGTCTTCAAGAGCTGTGAAATAAATGACAAAAGATTTTGCGTGAGTCTGGGAGACGTTGTCTTAGTTGATCTGAAAGGAACTATACAAAAGCCAATAATACATTTTAATATAGTACTTCCCATAATGGTATTGCTACTAATGCGAACTGGAGAGAAACCATAGATTGATGATACTTAAATTGTTTCGTATACTGTTAAATCACTTTCGGGCGTGAATACCAAAAATATTGCTTAGAATTTGTAAAGGAGATATTTTTACCTTGCCATTCCCACCTTCTCCACCCTCCCGAGTAATAGCTCTCCGTTGAATTACCTTTATTCAGCTTATCTAATGCTTTCCTGAGCACTACTTAGTTTCTCACAGCAGTTTGCAGCACACAGAAAGAGCAGGTATGGTGAGTTCATTTTACTCCTGTGGGAATGGAATCTCCGAGAAGTTAGGTAGACTAGAATGTAGATGGCGGAAAGCATTAACTGAGAGCTTCTGGACCGTACGCCAGCATAGACTAGAAGCAGAGGGTCGGTTGGCTGAGCAACGCCTGACACCAAGTGATGGTCTTGTTACGATGGTCAGCTGGTCACCGTGGCTGGAAGCCCCTGAGTGTTGGACTCTTGCCACTACTTCCTTCTCGAAGGTGTGCTACAGGAGCCTCCATATTCCATAAAGGATGTCAGTTGTTCATTCAAACTGAAGAGCTGTCTGCTGGGATGAGAATTCAGAAAAGCATTTGATAAGAGGCTTAAAAAAAACTCCAATACCATAAGCCCCAGGGCAAATGATTTTACGTCTCACTTGGTTCTTTGGGCTAATGGGCTAGCTGACAACTGAACCCACTCCAGTATGTTGTCATGTCAGAAGCTGCAGGTGCTCTCCTCATCCTCACAGGGGCGCCTTGATCCCTGCGGGTGAAATTCACCCATGTGTTGCCTGGCCCGGATGGGATGGTTTATGGCACTATTTAAACCCTAAACTTCCTCCCCACCAGAGGTTTCGGAAACCATATAGACCAGTTAACTGCTCACTTAACAGTCCTCCGCGTGTTATTACTTTTGTGCTTTTGCTGAAGTCACTTTCCCGCCAGAAAAGTGTTTGTTTATACCTTCTTCCCTCTGCCTCCAGTTTTATCGAGATGCAATTGACAAATAATATTGTGTATGTTTTTAGGTATGTAGCATGGTGTTTTGATACAGATGTATGTTGTAAAATAATCACCACAATAAAGTTCTCCTATCCATCACCTTGCATAATTACCAGTATGTGTGTATATGTGGTAAGAGCATTTAAGATCTATGCTCTTCCTGCTATCCAAATACTCTTTTATCTTGTCGTTGCCCTTGAAGTTTGAGTTTTTGATGGAAATTTTTTCAGTCCAGCTTTAGCTCCCAGCTAGTCTTTTATTTCCCTTATTCCTTGTAGCGTTCGTGGAAACATCAGAGTTTAATAATTGACATTGTCCTTCTTGGTATCCTATCTGTTTGCATCCTTCTCTTAATGTACGAAGGCTGTTCTTTCCTCCCAGATGGGAAACTCTTCAAAGACAGGCGCTTGAACTTGGCTGGTCTCAGGAGTCCTATGGAAGCTCAAGTTGGGTAGTTTTGAAAGCGTTTCATAAGGGACTATTTATAAACATGTGGGGAAGGTAGAAGGAAACCATGAGGCAGTATCCTGCTTAGTAACAGTGTTACGTAGTCTAGGTCCAAAACGGTGAATGAACAGAGTGGTTCCTGAACCCCAGAGGCAGGGAGAGCATTGCTGAGATGGCCGCCTGCCCAGAGTTGTGTGCAGTGAGCCTGCGGGAAATGAATACTCTCACCATACCGCCTCTCGCTGATGCTCTTTATTGGCCAAACACATGCAGGAGCGAAACCATTGATGGGATTCATGCACATCACCTTTCCGGGGCACAGAGGAGAAATGCAAAATGATGAAGAGTGGATCTGGAGGGGCGATTATAAGTGACAACCAGCAAAGGCATCATAACATCTATTACCCTGGTCTTGCATCTCTGAAGTTCCTGACGGGTTTTAGAGGGCTCACTGACAGTTTCTAAAACTGCATCGGTGGGGCCATAAACACGAGGCATCGCACATAGTCACCTTAGGCACTCACCAACGGAGATCTTTGTGGATTTTTCCACACACATTCCACTCGACAGTACTTTGATTATTTGTCGAAATTTTTGGTTACAGCTGACCAAGTATAGCACCGTCATTGAAAGCATCATTACAGAATGCCAGGAACAAAAACTCCTGTGTATATAGCAGTGACTTGGTAAGTGGGTGCCACGTGGCAAGCTCTGACGAGGATGATTCACTGTTGCATCTAAAAGCGGTTTTTTAGCTTCTTGCATTGCAATTACTCCTTTGGAAAGGCCTCCTTTGGTTGGGAAATTTTGCTTGTCTCCAGAAAAAAAGTTTTATTTTCATATTCCGTCATTTAAATTTCAATTAATGCCACTGAACCCCATCAAAAAGACTTCTTTCAGTGCTCTAGCTTGTGGCTTTCTTGGGACGAAATGTCTCAGGGCAGGTGTCAGGCTTCTGAGGTAGCAAAATCAAGAAAACGTTTTCTCTTGAGGTTCAGATGGAATTGATTTGGATTAAAGTCTGTTGACATATATAATGGTAAAGACACCATTTTCAGCTGGTGAAAAACTTGGGCTTGAAAGATATTACAACACTGTGGGTCAATGTCAGAAAGACATCTGAACAAATGCTGTGGAACGTCAAAGTCATTGGAAGTGTCAGCTGCTTTGAGAGAATATAACGAAAACTTGATGAATTTCATTCTGAGCTGAGGTAAAAAGAAAACTGCTAGAGATAAGGAAGAAAGGGGGAAAAAAAGTTGTGTGGTCCTAAAACATACTTTTTGACCCCATGATGCTGATGCTCATTGAAAAATTTCCAGATTATTAAAGCTAAAAGATGTATTTAATTCAAGGTTGAGTAACGCACTAGGAATGTTATTTCCTTAGACATATATAAATACTATTTATACTTTTGATCATTTAATAGGTGAATTTATATTCCTTGGCAGGGATTTGGCAAGCAAGAGAATTATACGGAGATAATGGAAGGAGAATTGGCAGAGGTCACCGTTGATAAGGTAATGCTGATTTGAATATTTACCGATTTAACAAACGATTATTTTGAAATTACTTGGTCATTGAATACATGCATGAGAAGAGGGAGAAGGGCCAGTTTTTTTTGTTAGGAGCTGGCTTTGTTCCTCTTTGATCAAGCAAGTCCCATCCTCTGTCTCTTTGCAACCTGCCTTCAGGTCTCTCCCTCCTAAGAACTTAGAGGTGCCATAGAAATGACACAGATGTGTAAATGAAAACTGTTGAATTGCAAACGTTGGCCTCCTGTTTGAGAAAGGGCTCATATCTCAACTTCCAGGCTATTCCAAGTCTATTCTTGCAGCAAATATTTTTCAAGTGTTGACTATGTGCTCGTTGCTGCGCACTGGGGGGTTGGGGGGAGAGGGAAGCGGGGTGAACATCACAGAAAAGTTGCCTACCCCCACATAGCGTACACTTGAATGTGAGGAACTAGGTAATGAATGGATGAGTGAGAGCTTTTCAGGGTAATGAATCAAAATGTGTACTGATACTTAAATATAAGGAAAAAATAGGGTAAGGTAACGTGATGGAGCCTAGCTGTGTGTTTGCAGCTATTTTTTAAGGAAGATTTTATTTATTTGAGAGAAAGAGCGTATGTGAGCCGAAGGGAAAGAGAATCTGAGGCGGACTCTGCCCAGAGTCCGGCGCGGGGCTCGATCCCACAACCATGGGATCGTGACCTGAACAAAAACCAAGAGTCGGCCACCTAGGTGTCCCTCTTGGTAGCTATTCCAAATTGAGTGCTTTTAGAGGGCCTTTCTAAACGGGAAGATTTCAGTTAAGACATAAATGACAAGAAGCAGGTAAGCATAGAGGAATGGACAGAATGTTTTAGCCAAATTGAAAAGCAAGTGCAGAAGCCCTGAGGTGGGGCCACACATTATGTTCAAGGTAAGGGATGGTTGAACGCTTTTCGAGAAGAGCATAAAATGGTATTAATTTGATGTCTAAAAAATGGATCTAAACTTCAACTCGTAAATGCTCCCAGAGTGCTTGGAAATGAGAAGTTCATTTATTTAAAAATTCTAACTTGATGAGGACTTTTTGAAAGATTTTTTTATTTGAGTGAGTGAGTGCACAAGCACGGGGAGCCCCCTCTTTTTAAAATGATTATTTGAGAGAGAGTGGGTGCATGAGAGAGAAAGCACTTGAGAACTTTTGAAATGGGTTGTTCCTTAACTGTATTTTGAACGAACAGGGAAAAAATTTTGCGCAAATTGGGTGAGAACTGTGGTAACAAATCAGCTTCTGCTTATTGAATACCTAGTAGGTGGTATGCGTATTCTGAGTAAACTCTGTGAGGAAAAAAACGTAAAGTAGCATAAGATACAGCCTTTATCTTCAAGACAAGCAGAGTTCAGGTACCGGGAAAAGGTATAAGCCCGTGGAAAGATAATTGATGCCCCAGCGTCATAGGAAGTACAGATGAATGATGAAGTGATGAAGAGGAAAAAGAAGGTGACTTAGGGGATGGTTTCTTGGAGGAAAGGGGATTTGAACTGGGAGGAAGTAAGAGTGAAGCCATGAGAGACGGGTGGGCTTTGTGGTAATGAGGAGGACTGAGAGGGAACAATGATGTATCACATACTTCTCACCGCCTTTCTTCTATTTTTTCTCCACAACTACCTTTTTGCTTGATACCATGAAGTCGAATAAGGTTTTCAGAAATGGATTCTGCCTTTGTTATCCCTAAAATACATCTCTTACATACCTCAAGCATTAGAAAATACTGTCCAGCTTTTTCCTTAGGGAAGTCCTCTCTCTGTTCTTGGCAGCAAGGCTCCCGATCCTGCTACATGGCAGCTCACCCCGTGAAGGAAACTCCAGTCCTCAAGCTGTTGAGGTTTTCGTTTTGATGGTGCCTAACTAAGGGAAACAAACGAGACCAATGTAACTTGATTCGGTAATGGCAGAGCAGAGGGGCATGGTGGCCCATATGCCCACTGTTGATAATGATGCTATTTCTTGGACGCTGGGGTGGAGGGTTTGGGTTGCTGGCCCCAGGTGCTGTAGCCACACCTCAGAGTGTCTTCTGAGCAGTGTTCTTGAAGGCGAACCAAGGTTGTGGATGCAGCCGAGGTTGCGAGATGCTGCTCTGTGGGACCTGACGTACTGAGAAAGGACTGACAGCAAATGAAGAAACACAGCTCAGCGAGCAGTTCAGTCAGTGGTGTAAATGGACTCTCAGCCCCTCGTTGACTTTCACTGGTCATTGCGTCAGGTCCATGCTGTTTGCTGAGGGTCAGTTCGGTAACTCGCTCCTTTTATCATGTGTTTGCTCTTTCTCTCTGTTGGGCCCACAGGTGCTGTAGACGGTCTAAGATGTTGTGTGTACACGTGCATGTGTGTTTATGAACGTGCGTGTGTGTGCATGTATATTTTCTTGAGGTCTTGAAATGGTTCTTAAACCTGGCTAATCGTTAAAATTCCTCAGGGTCTCCCACAAAACTCTGACGCCTGCCGCTCACTCCAAACCATTTAGATGAGACTGTCTGGGCTGGGGCCTGAGCACCAGTATATTTTTTAAAAGCTCCCCGGTGCGTCTGAGGTTCAGTCAGTTTTGAGATCCCCCCACCTCTTAGGCGAGGAGGAAAGCCTTGATTTATATGCATACGTTTCTGTCAGATGCTTTAAATGAAGTCATTAACCAAAATGCATTGCCGGAGTTCGGGTCATTGAGTTTAAAATCAAATGAAAGACGTTTCTGGGTGACAGAATAGTAAGGACATGAAGAGAAGTAGGGTGATGTGCCCAGATGTAGCGACTGTCTTGGATGCAGTGCTCGGGTCCCAGTGGCAGAGGCACACTTGGGGGCCATCTGTAACTTCACAATGCTGTCACCCCCAGGCCTGTGGTGGTCACTGGCACTCATCTCCATGGCCCTTGATTTGGAGAAGGATTCCTACCTGGTCAACAGGGATAATCCGATTATACTCACCTGCTACATGTGATGCTGAGAGGCTCCAGTGAGGCAATTTAACCCTTCTTTGTGGAATAACCTAAGAATAAGAAAGAAAGGATTTTCACATATGCTTTCTATCTGAAAAAGGCTTGTCAGTGGTAAGGATTCATCTTCCTTCTCAGGGCAATATAGTCACTCTGTAGGTTGAGCTTTTTTCCAGACCGTAAGTGGTAAAACAATTGCCGGGAGTTAGCAAATTTGGACTCAGGTACCAGATTGAACTGTGGCTACATCTCTTACTAGCTGAGTGACCTTGGGCAAGTTCATGTACTGTCTTAACCTCTTTTTCTCTAAAATGTGGGCAACTATGAGTCTGCTGTGAGAATTACAGATGATTCGCTCATAATTTCATTTTACGAGTATTTATTGTGTAACTACCGTGGGTCAGGTACTGTTACAGAAACTAGAGATAACACACACACACAAACACACACACACAGAGTCCAGCTTTCATGGAATTTTCAGAGGCGCAGTGGAACAGAGACAATAAATCAGTAAATAGATCAACAGGTCAAGGCCTAGTATGTCAGGTGGTTGATAAGGGCTCTGGGGAAAAAGGAAGGGTGAATGGGAGAGGAAAAGGAATTCCTGGGGGGGACTGCGGAGAGGTTGAGATGTTACATTAGGAAACCCTTATTGGTGAGATATTTGCAAAGAGTCCCGAAGGAGTTGGGGCAACTGTACCAAGTGGATATCTACTGCAACTTCACTGCAGGCAAAAGACCTAGCCAGTGCAAAGGCTCTGAGGTGGCATTGTGTGTGGAATGCTCGAGAAATGAAAGGAGGCTGATGTGGCTGGAGCTGAGCAAGAAGAGGGAGATTGGAAGGCTCTGAAGTCACAGTTAATAATGAGACGGAGTCCTGGAGACAGCCCTCCTCAAGGTTTAATGGGTGCTGGAATCCTCTGGGGATGTTGTTGAAGTGTGGATTTAGAGTCAGTGGATCCAGAGTGGGGCCTGGGGTTCTGCATTTCTAATATCTCTCAGGTCTGCAGACCGTGCTCTGAGTAGAAGTGGTGCAGGGCCGTGTAAGCTATTGCAAATAAAAAGGCTAGCTTTTGTCCTGAGTGAGATAGGAAGCCATTGGCAGGGTTTGAACGGCTCCATTTTGATGGGTCTGGCTGCGGCGATGATGAGATGTGATCAGGAGCCCTGGCTGGCCTGGCAAACATTGTCTGGGCCTCAGTCCTAGCACCACTTGCTCCCTGCCTGTCTTTGCTTAAGTTACTTTATTAAACTCCTTTTTCTCCCAACTCACTGTTTTGAACAATGTTAAACCTAGAGAAGGGGTGAAAAGTACAATCAGCACCCTTATATCCTTCACTTAGATCGACCAACTGTTAATATTTCGCTGTACTTGCTGTATCTTCTACTCAAAGTACATATTACCTTTATTGTTGTTAATCATTTAAGAATAAGTTTTTGACCTAAAGACCCTTCCTCTTTAACTACTTCGTCATGTACCTCCTAAGAATACTCTTGTCTATAAACAGGTACCAAATTCAGAACATTTGAGATTGCTAAGATCATCTAATATAAAATCTCAATTTAAATAAAATAAATCTCAATTTAAAAATAAGTTTCCCTCTAAAATGTCCTTTGTAACAATTCTTTTTCTGGTATAGGATCCAATCCATGATATTACATAGAATGTTATATATTGAGTTTTTCATGTCTCATTAGTTTTTTGATCTAGCACTGAGTCTCTTGACTTCAGCCTTTTTTTTTTTCCTCTACATGCCATAGCTATTTTTGAAAAGTCTGAGCCAGTTTTTTTTTTTTTTTTGAAGGATGTTACCCTATTTGGATTAAAGTTTTTTTAATGACTTGATTCAGTTCATGCATTATTGACAAAAATACTGCATAAATGATTTTGTGTTCTCTCAGGACATGCCATTGGGGAAACCTGATGACTTTTTGCTTCATTTTTGGTGATAGTAACTTGGATCACTTGGCTAAGGTGTTAACTGACAAAGAATTTCTACACTGTTAAGTACCCATTTTCCTTTGTAATTAACAAGCATAACAAGCTATGCAGAATTACTATGTCAGTATCCTTTTCCCTAAAAACTTTCACCCAAGATTTTCCACTCGTTAATAATTTTTACTGAAAAATTTCTGTAGAGGTAGCAAAATGGTGATTCTTCTGTCCTTTTATACTTATTTGCCATTTGATTGTAAAGAAGAGCTTTCTCTTTACCCTCTTGGATGGATGGGTGGATGGATGGATCCATCTGTCTACCTGCCTGCCTACTTAATTGCTTATTCATCTGACCATATATTGTCTCAGTATGAATTCCTGAATTCTTTTTTAAAATTCAATTGTTATAAGCCATTACTGTCATTATTTTGATGACCACATTGTCCCAGTTTCAGTAGGAGCTCATTAAATGTGATTCCTGTGTATTTTTCAGTTTTTGAGTTTATTTATTTATTTTCTAGCCCCCCCCCCCAATACTGCAGGTTTCACCTTGTATTTGGCCTTCCCTAGCCTTGGATCAGCCCTTTCTCTCAGGGTTGCTGGTTCCTTTTAGGGGGGACCTATTGATGAGTGCCAATTCTTTAAATTTATAAAAAGGGATGTCACTGTAACAGTATTGACAGAGGAGTTTTGAGGATTACTTGGCACATAGTACATGATCAGTAAATTAATTTTATGGTATTTCCAAGTCAGTGTAAATAATAAAGGCATGGCTGGATATGTCAGGGCAAAAATTGGGAAGGACAGTTGATGAGTTCAGAAAACGTGAATTATAATGTCCTCTGAAGGAAAGCAAAAGGTTAACAGATTTTCATAATACGTCCATAAAGCAAAAGGTTAACAGATTTTCATAATACGTCCATAAATATCTACTTTGCCTCTTGACGCATAGATGAGAAACAGTTTGCCATCACATGTGGCATTTTAGCATAAGCAGTTACCAATCTTGTGCTTAAGTCCTTATGCAAATAACAGAGAAAATAAGTCAGACTCTCAAGTAAATGAATTCTTAGTTTTGATGATGTGGAAAGAGATTTTACATAAGACTTTAAATCTCACAGCATTTCATTTAAAATTATTTGCAAAAATTTCTTTAAGAAAGGAGTTGCGTGTAGAGAGAGATTGGTTGCATTTACATTCAAGAACCAAGTAGTATGAGAAGATAAGACTAGAGTCTTAGAGTGAAGAGTTGGCATTGCTGTGCCTTCTAGTTTTCCTCACCATGAGCCAACGTACTTTAGAGGGTTGCTCTTAACATGTGGTAACATTTTCTTAAAATCACCTTTAGATTTTCTTTAGCCAAGTAGTAGATATTTCTTATAGACTCATGAGAAAATAAGCAAAAAGAAAAAGATACTCTCATCATCGTACCACCAAAAGATAATAGTAAATAACATTTTAGCCAGCATGTTATATTTTTCTATAATGTGTGTTTACATGTATACACGTGATTTACATACGATAAGAATGTATTGCTGTGATACTACACTAATTACCTTTTAATAAAATAGCAAAAGTATCATATCAATGAATATTCTTTAACTTCGTTTTCCTGAGTCCAAAATAGTTAGATGTTTTGTAGAAAAATGTGTTTATACATCGTGTTGCTGAGCATTGTTTTTACTATTCCCCTACAAAACACAACATCTTGTTGTAGTTTAATGAATTATAACTCCGTTTTGTCTCTCCCGTTAGATACAGAGCTGCTTGAAGACTTGTTACTTAGTAGGAGGCCTTTGGCACAGTAAAGTGCCATTTGGCACTCGAGTATTTCTTAAATGCATACATGGTATATAAATATCTACAAATCATTCTTTAGGGCTCTGTGTTTGCGGTGGGATGCTAGATAAGAGAGAATCTAAAAATAATCCTAGCAAAGGAAACTACAAATAGCTTGTCCAAGGTCAATAAGACCAGAGCCTGGGAATTGAGATTCTCTGAATCTCTATTGAACCCCCCGAGAGGCATTGTAGGTATACACATAGAAGGTACATAGGCACCTAGGGTCTTTTTATGAACTAATAAAAGTTGCCCCTCATGATACTTCTTGGTATGCACAGTTGTTAGCTTTTGAGGGTCAGGATGGGGGGTGGCGCGCGGAGAACATTTTTGCGTAAAGGCAAGTTGCTCCGTGGAAGTAAAGGCATTGACCAGCTGTCCACTTGTTCGGAAAGTTACTAGACCGTCTGACTGATTAGACGGTGATGACTTGGGTCTCCTGGGGAAAACAGTTATGAAGAGAAGCTCGTGTCAAGAAAAGGGAGGGAAGAGCGTTTCTTTCCTACCACAGTCTGGAAGGTGTTGTGGAAGGTCTGGTCCTCCAACCGCTTGTGCTTGAGGCTTCAGCGGACTGAACCCAGCTGCTTTGACGCAGCCCTTCTGCTTGGAGGACAGAAACACGTGGGTAGACCTTTTGAGAAGGCTGTAACCTCGAGAGGGCTGGGGATGTGGTACTCGTGAGTCCCGCACACACACTTGAGCTGGCACAGCTGTCCCTGTGGAGCAGAGCGGGACAGCCCTCTCTGCGGGACGAGTTTTCACAGCGACATCAGGTGATAGTGATGAGGACAGAGGACGCTGGCAACTGGGACTTTGTGCCGGGCTGGGAGAAGGCTTGGTCTCTTCTACTCTAATTTGGGTTGAGTGAGTGACAGTTACTATACAGGTGAGGGGGCTGGTGCTAGTTTTTGGGAAGAGATAGCGGAATTCCTGCTAATAGAGCCTAGTGGAGTAGTGGACAATGGAAGAAATCAAATAATGAAATATGCAGAGCTGCCAAAGCATATTGTCCCGGAAACAAGTACCTTCTTACTGTTTCACTCTTGACCTATTCAAGCTGTAACCCATCTCCAAATGTATCAGTCAGCTCTTGCTAGGTAATAGAACTCAGGGCTGAAGAAAAATTCGTGTGTCTGCTGTTAGCTTAATGTAGGCTGAGCTCAGCTGGAGAGAGCTGTACTTCAAATGTCAAGTCTAGATGAATTCAGCCCTTGGCAGAAAATGGGGCTTAGGTGTGCTCCCCTGTGTTCATTCTGGGGCCCAGGCTGAGGGGGCAGCAGCTAGCAGGGAGCGGCTCTACTCACAGGGAGAACGGAGTGTGAAGGTAGTGTCCCCCATGGGAGCACATTTTAGGCCTTTGCTTGCTAATATTTTATTGGTCAAAGCAAGTCCCAAGACCATTCCCAAAGTTCAGATGCAGGGGAAATACACTGGGTCTCTGATGGAGGAACCGCACAGTCTTAGGTCAAAGCTTGTGTATAGAGGTGAGGGTGAAGAATTGAGCCAATAAGCCAGTCAGTCACTCCAAAGATGCTATTTTTTTTTTTTTAAAGATTTTATTTATTTGACAGAGAGAGAGAGAGATCACAAGCAGACAGAGAAGGAAGCAGGCTCCCCGCTGAGCAGAGAGCCCGATGCGGGGCTCGATCCCAGGACCCTGAGATCATGACCCGAGCCGAAGGCAGAGGCTTTAACCCACTGAGCCACCCAGGCGTCCCCAAAGATGATATTAATCCCCTCTCTCTGCATGTTTCATTGTTTTCATTCTCACTGAAGTTTTTCTCTTCAGAACTCATAAAGGAGTACCTTTTAAGATTTAGTTCAATTCGCTCTCGTGTTCATGTTTCTTAATCTTTTCTCCTTTGGCTAAATTGGAAGGAACTTAACATGGAGAATCCTAGGTTATCTTTTAAAAATATTTTCTGCCTCTCCCTCAACAGTGGTGAGCATGTAACAGGTATCAACAAAAACCCAAGCAGTGTATTTGTAGAAGTCATGTAAGAAACATTTCTATGGAGAAAAACACGTTTTATAATTGCGAAGGTCTTAATCCAAGATTCTCATAAAAGGTAGGCTCTGTGCATACAACGGCTTCTTACAGAATTCGGCATAAACTAGACTGCCTAAATCTTGTTCAAATAAATACAAATCGGAAAGCAGAAGTAGTTGTATGTTTCTGGGCTGCCTACTGCTGTAATATTAACTATTTCTGGTATAATGGCAGGCTGTCTCCTCTATAATCAAAGGAAAATGTGTAGATTGACAATTCTGCCAACTATTGAAATGTCTCTTAAAAATAAAATTGGCGGTAAGTAACAGGCATTTTGTATGTGCTAGTTATTTTGACCTGATGGATTTGCAGATTTCTTACAAGCATAGAAAATAAAAACTGTAGCTTATTTTTAAGTACAAATCTCCTGTGCAGCAAATAAAGTCACATTTTTTATTTATTCATTTATTTGTGCTGTTAGAAAACCACTTTGCAGCAAGCATGCGGGAGAATACTTATTAGGCTAATAACAGCAGAATCCTAGAAATGAGGCATGTAGACAAGTCTGCCTCTAGAAAATAATGTGGAGTTACAGAAGGTTAAGAATCTGTAAAGATCAGTGGAAGCCAAGAGCTAAAAATAGATGAGCAGAATGGAGAGAGAAAGGGAACAGAAAAGGAAAACACCAAGAAACGACTGATGCTGTTTAGGATGGCTATTTTGTCTTTGTTCTCTGTTGAAAATTCCTAAACATGCATTAAGAGACCTTTAGAAATTCTTTGAAATAGATAATTTTTATTGTGCACAATGTCTAAACTCTTGTGGATGGCTTGCTTTTTCATTTTAATGGGCGTACTCACACTGTATCGCACACACAGTCTCACGTGTGTGCACACACATACACATATGGGCCTTTGACTTAGGGAATGAAGCACATCGTCAGATGACTATAACTCAGTAAAACGTGTTAGTGTAATAAAAGATGAAGGCTGTAATGGGGAAAGCTGATTCTTAAATATAATGCTTCTATATCCAAATGGAAAATTTATAACCATTAACACTGAAACATCCTCACACAATTTGCAAGATAATGCTTCATGCTTTCTTTGACAGAAATGCAGATGTTTCTACGAGAGTTCTGTTTCTAATTTCTTCTTAGTTTTCAGTGGAATATCAGGAAACGTTGACTTTTGATGAAGGCATCTATTCAGGGTGGAATTGGGAAGACCATGGTCTAAGATCAGGTAGTTTGATTAGCTCACAGATCGCTCCCTGTACCTCCCCAGTCCCCCAAATCCCAAAGGACTCGAAAATTCATGCTCTGTGTTGTAGAAAAAGAGATGAAAAGCACAAAAAGGCTCTCCTTTTTATTTTTCTCGAGGCCTCTGGTAGTCTTTAAATGTTTGGCTCCAACCTGTTATGTACCGCTCATTTTGAAAATTGGTAAGAACCGGCAATACATAGTAATTTTATGTTAATTTGGCCTTTCCTCCTATTTACCTATTGTAATTTTGGAGTTCCCTTCATATCCTTAGCATATCCAAGGTTAAACAACTGCAGTCTCTGCATTGATCTTTGGGAACTTGGATGTGGCCTCGGATCTGTATGGCGCACTGTGTTCGTCAGTTTGGGCTGCCATATCGAAGTACCACAGCCTGGGGGGCTTAAAGAACAGAAGTGTACTTTCTTACAGTTCTGGAGGCTAGAAGTTGGAGGTCAAGGTCTTGGCAGGATGGATTGCTTCTCAGGCGCCTCTCCTTGGTTTGTAGACGGCCACCTTCTCCTCGTGTCTTCCTTTGGTCACAGCTCTGCGAGTCTGTGTCCTAATGTCCTCTTCCTTTACGTACACCAGTCATATCTGCCATATGACCTCATTTTACCTTTCTCACCTCTTGAAGGGCTCTGTCTCCAAACACGCTCATATTCTGAGGGATTGAGAGCTTAGGACCTTAACATCAGAATTTGGGGGGAACACTGTTATAGGGGAACAGCCTATAACACTCACCTTTCACCAACATGGTGCAAGAATCTTGAGGCCACTGTACCTATACAGAAAAATCCGTTTCAAGTCCTATTTTCTTAGTCACATCTATGTAAATATTTGAGGTTCAGCATATGATTGCCAAGCCAAAAGTGCCTCTGGGGTTTAAAAAAGTGTTTTAGGTATTCCAACACATTTGGTAGGTAATCCGATCCTGTTGGTTAGATTGCCTGGATTTGAAATCCATGCCCATGTTGAATTAAAGCCAGATATGTGGTGGTTTTTTTTTTTTTTTTTTCCACTCTACATCCAATCCCAACCAAATGATAGGGAAATATTTTGGGGGAAAAAGACTGAGTAGAAGAATTAAGGAGAAACTCTAGATTGTCTTCCTAAAACTCTTCCGGGCTTTCAAACTGAGGGTTTTGGACGGGAGGGGGAGGGCGAGCCTGGTGGTGGGTATTGAGGAGGGCACGTATTGCATGGAGCGCTGCATGTGGTGCATGAACAATTAATCTTGGAACACTGAAAAAAAAAAGTATTTGGGGAAAAAATAAAAAAAATAATAAAACATTCTTTCAGATATCTGTTGCCACGGTGTGAATAGCATCACGTAATACCTTTATCATGTAACATCTAGGTGCACTGCTCTAAATGTCGGAAATGCCACCTGCCTTCCTCCCTACTTCCCCTCCTTTGTCCCTCCTTCCTGACCCCCTCCCTCTCCCCTCTGTGATTCCCTTGATTCCATTAATCCCCTAGCTCACATAAAAGGAGGCAGGGTCAGCATCAAGTAAACTGATGGCTAATGCGATCACCTACCAGTCATCACTCTGCGATCACTGAGTCATCTGATGAGGACAGTGGAGTTAATGAGGATGTGGAAATTAAGGAAAGTGGGGAGGGAAACAAGCCCGGGACAGAGAAGCCCGGGGAAAGGGGGCAGGCTGTGCCCTTGGTCGGGCACCCAGAAGCGCAGGGCAGAGTGAAGGCTCCTCTGTGTGACCCTCGGTGCCCTGGATGCAGCTGAGCGTGCCACCCAATTGGATTTTCTGACGAAAGCCCAGCTGAAGCAGAAATGTTACTCTGAAGATAATAAGTGTATAGAAATGATTATATGGTCTTGGTATGTTATTTCCTTGCTGTAGAGAAGAATATATTATTTATTTATAGAAGAAGCACAAGCCTCACACTGTTGGCACAGGTATGAGGGCTAATTTACGGACAAAATACTAGAATCTACCAATGTAGAAGGCATCAAGGTTGTGATAAGGAAGATGGGCTTTGTCGTGTTTTGTAGCAGAAGGTAAAGTGCCAGCGCACTGTCACGGGGGAGAACTAGGTGGCGGCTTGCAGGTCGCGTTGTTCGGCAAAGAGGTCCAATGCTATTAAGAAGCAATTACAGAGAGTACATTTATTTTTCTGCTTGATGGCCAGAAGTAACTTTAACAGATTCCTGAATTTTGTCTCTAGGTAACCCGGGAACATAGGGAAATCAGTTGTAGTTAATAATTGTGTTCCTCATGGGAATTGCAAAGAGGATTTATTTTAATCATTTTAGGACCTAATAAAGGAACTGCTGATAGTGGCGCGGGTGGGGGGTGGGGTGGAGGGGGGTTGCCCAGAGGATTGGTTCATTCGGGCAAGTTCAGAGCAGGCCCACGTGAAGTAGGCTTCTTTCCGTCTAGAGACAACCTGTCTGCTGCGACTGTCCCAGTGGCTTAGATGTTAAAGGCACCTGGGACCCCTGTGAAGTCAGAGGTCATTGCCCGGCGATCAATACGTAAAACCCCTCTCATTGTTCTGGAGGTTTTCTCGGGCAAGTAACACACATTAAAACAGTGAGGGTCCTGGGTTTGGCTTGGGCAGTTACACGTTCCACAGTCCTGGGCAAATGACTTCATCTCTCCTTGCCCTAATGTCTTTCTCTCCAGGAACGGGGATGACAGTAGCAACCGCCCATCCACAGTAGCGCTTGGAAGATCAAGTAGGCTCCTGTATGTCAGTTTTAAAGCATCGAGCCCCGCAGAGTTGATGCTCAGTAAATTATGATTAGTCAATTAACATTATTCTTTTTATTGTAAACCTTAAGATTTGTATCTGCTTCATTATCCATGTTAGAGAAACTCCAAGAATGTTGAGAGGAAACTAGGTCTAGAGTCTTAGACAGTATATATTGTAAAATGATAGGTCTGCAATTTGGAAAATAGAATTTACAGCATTTCCTTTCCCTTTCCCTTCCCTTTCCTTATTTGTCAGAGAGAGGAGAGAACACAGGCAGAGTGGCAGGCAGAGGCAGAGGGAGAAGCAGGCTCCCCGCTGAGCAAGGAGCCCAATGCGGGACTTGATCCCAGGACTCTGGGATCATGACCTGAGCCGAAGGCAGCTGCTTAACCAACTGAGCCACCCAGGCGCCCCTACAGCATTTTCTCTACAGAAAAATTCATGGTGTTGTAATTGTCTCTTTCCTTTAACTATCTAGACATCAAGTCAAGATAAATTGTCACGCTCTGTTTTATCTTGTTTGTACCTTTGCTCCTCAAAACTATTGTTCCTGTCTAATTAAGGGCTTGTGGTATTTTCTTGTGTTATTTTTAAAACGTAAAGTTTATATGATCAGATTGAGCCTTTTTTACTTTCATCCAGTCTAACCGTTTCCTAAACTTAAATATCCGTAACCTTTCCTGTGAATAAGCAGGGTTCATGGGGGTGTAATTGTAAAGCGGCTTTATTTTTGTCTCCCAGCGTCTGTTTACATTTATTCTGAGGGTCTGGTTGGTTTGTAGGCTTTTGATGACATTTAAGGGAGGCCCCATGATTTCGATGGTCATGTTTAGGTGATAAGACAACTTTTAGTCAGTAATTTGTCCTGTCAACATACTAAATTTCCTTTGAAGGTAAAGCTCTCTTCTAGTCAGCTTGCTGCAGGCTGGTTGCCAGTGGGTGGGTGGACATATGTTTGCTTGGTCCTTTGTTTCTCCTCGGTGCTCCTTAATCCCTCTTCCCCCAGAGCGATTTCCGACCTCTCCAGGTTTAGAGCTGAGGGAGGCAGAAGGGTAGAGCGGACAGGAACGTTCTTGCTTGCCTGCCATTGGTGATGTAGCACCAACTCTGTCTAGACCTGGTAGGTGTCTGAAGGCGAGCTTTGGGAGGGCACCTTTCTGGGTTCCTCAGAGACCCTGGAACGCTTGGCCCTTCCATCTCCTTGCGGGGCTTTCTCCCTCTCCCTGTGCATTCCTTCCACGGGGTAAACGCATCTCTGATGGCCCTTGACCGGCTGGCTGGCTGGCACGTTACTGACTCCTTCCTGAGCACCTGGTCATCTGGTGGCACTTGCAGCCTCATTTTGTTTCCTCAGCACACTGTCTGGGGCAAGACGTGGGATGAAGCTTTGCTGACTCTTGTGTGTAGATGGCATGTTTGTCCCATCACCCCCCCCACACACACTCAAACGATCTTTCACTCTGTTGTAAAGCAACACACTAGTCCAATTCTAGATCCTTCCGTCACTTAGGAATCTGACTCTTAGTGTGTTTGCCAGCCTGTATGCAGTCACTGCAAATCAGTTTATTTTCTCCAAATTCCTCTTCTAATTTCCAACTACTTTTAATGCTTTCATATGCTCAATTTGGGTATTGGGTTGAGAGTAGAATAACAGGGATTTTTTTAAATTCTTAACTAAGGGGTAACATTCTATTATTCTAGGAAATACCATTATTATGTGGGTGTATCACAAGACAAGATGATTTATTCTCAACTCTTCTCTAACAGTGCACCACGTCCCATTATTTATTTCCTTTTTATTATCCGAGACAGGGAAATAGGGATATTCTTGTGGTAAAAAGCTTGTAACCTAAATTTACCCTCTTAACATTTCTAAGTGTTCCGTTCAGTAGTGTTAAGTGTATTCACATTGTTGTGAAATGGGGACCATATTAAAAAAAAAACCTCATTGTATACTGAAAAACTCGCTTTGTATGTGATTGCTTTAAAGCGTTATGATTATGATGCTGATGGGTAGAGGCTAACTCAAGCTGGTTCATATAAGGGAACTGGTATCAAAATAGACATGGCCAGTAAGGAGATGGACTCTCCCCAAAACTGAGTTCTGTGGCCATAAGGAAAGGTAGCAGCAGAGAGGGCTCTTGAAACCTCAGCTGTGTGGCTCTCCGTTCACAGTAACCCTCTTAATCAGGTTTGACTTTCCCTAGTCGGCCTGCTCCCTTTCGAACTGATACTGTCTGCTTGGAGTTTTCCTCTCCCTCATGGATCATTTCTTTGTATGTTATGCTTTTGGCTTTCTCATAGTTTGTGGTTCACGGTAATCTCTCGTGACTGCCTTTTGGCTCTAACAAACGGTTAGTATCTCCAGCTCATTGGCACATGGCGAAATTTTTGGTATTTCCTAATTTAAATTTTCAAAATCAGAAAGGGGATTGTCTTATCTTTTCATACTACATGGGCACTGTCTGCCAAGGATTGGCTACCCTTGGGTCGGAATGTAGCCACTGAGCATTGCCCTTGAGGCAGAGGCTGGGGGGAGGTGGTCCCTGAGAAAGGAGTTGTAAGCCTGGCAGTCTTTTTTTTTTTTTTTTTTTTTAAGATTTTATTTATTTATTTGACAGAGAGATCACAAGTAGGCAGAGAGAGAGGTGGGGGAAGCAGGCTCCCCGCCGAGCAGAGAGCCCGATGTGGGGCTTGATCTCAGGACCCTGGGATCATGACCTGAGCCGAAGGCAGAGGCTTTAACCCTCTGAGCCACCCAGGCGCCTCTACTTGCCTTTTGATGGACATGTGGACACATGGTGCCACAGGGCCTCTGAGAAAGGAGAACCTTCTCCTACAGAAAGGCAGCGCTGTCTTCTGTACTAGAAATGTCCCATGCTCATGACTCCCTTGGAAACGGGAGACTCCTCTTGGTATGAGGAGTCCTAAATTAACCAACCAGAAAGATGCTCTCCCTTCTCATTTTGAGAGAAACCAACTTTTCCTGACAATCGAATCATTTGGAGTAAGGTTTATATAAGCTCTTGATACCAAAGACATCCTAATTGGCACAAAGAAAAAGTGGAAGTACCAGATGAAAAAGCTCATTTTTTGAAGTTGACAAAAAGGATCTTTTAAAAGATTTTGTCAGAGCGAGCGAGCGTGCGCGAGTGAGAGTGACAGAGTGCATGCACACAAACGGGGAGCTGCAGAAGGAGAAGGCGGCTCCCCGCCGAGCAGGGAGCCTGATTCGAGACTTGATCCCAGGACCCCAGGGATCATCACCTGAGCCAGAGGCAGATACTTAACCAGCTGAGCCTCCCGGGTGTCCCGACAAAAAGTTTTATTAAGAGATGATAGAATAGGGGCGCCTGGGTGGCTCAGTCGTTAAGCGTCTACCTTCGGCTCAGGTCATGATCCCAGAGTCCCGGGATCGAGCCCCGCGTCGGGCTCCCTGCTCTGTGGGAAGCCTGCTTCTCCCGCTACCATTCCTTCTGCTTGTGTTCCCTCTCTTGCTGTGTTTCTCTCTGTCAAATAAATAAAATCTTAAAAAAAAAATGATAGGATGAAGTCAGTATGTCATCCCGATTCTCACTGCCTTTGTACAACACTTAGACCCCTCCTGTGGTACACATAATATTCAGGGAGTTTTGCTGCTGATTGATCATGAGTTCTAGAGCAGTTTATTTGATCTTGGCCCTTGATTGCGTGTCTGTTCAATACACTGTGGTTAAATAGGACATATTCGCAAAATAGTTTTTCTGCTTACCGAGGTATCATGGGTGGCTTGAAGAAAAGCACGGGTGCAACTGTTTGAGATGCCCGCTGAACTAAACACTTTTTTCCCTGAAGATTGTTCTGACTTGAAAGAATGAGTGACAGAAAAAAACAAAACAAAACCAGTTTCCCAAGCTTGGGTATTGGGTACTTTCTCAAGAATGAATCAAGTGAACCTGTTACTTAAAGGAGGATAACTGAATATATGTTGCCAGTGATAAAATTTGAGCTTTTAAGTGTAGCTTGGACTTATGAAAAACTTTTATCCACCAAGTTGATGGTTCCCCAGTAAAGACAGTTTTGATGAGCTCAGTGGTGATAATAAGGGGTATAATTTTTAAGTACTGTCCAGTGAAGTGTGTCAGCATTTGGGACATCTCCATAACTCAGTGAAGCAATGGTTTTCAGATGAGTGAGGCATGGCGTTAGAAAATCATGCGTAGGTAAGACACCCATTTGGAGTGCAAGACTAATGGGTTTTAATGTAACCAAGTAAAAATAAGTTTATTAATATCGCTTTAGATTCCACATTAAAACTCACTTTTAAGAAACTACCATTTGTTGAGTTTTGATACACTGTTAAAGAATATCTACAATTACTTGAAAAGATTCTTAAAATATTCCTCCCTTTTCTAAGCATATATCTGGGTGAGGCCGGATTTTCTTCATATACTTCAGCTAAAATAGCATATCACAACAGATTGAATGCAGAAGCAGATAAAAGACTCCAGCTGTCTTCTATTAAGCCAGGCCTTAAAGAGACTTGCAAAAATGTAAAATAATGCCACTCTTCTCACTAATTTTTTGGTTTCAAAAAAATTTTTCATAAAAATGAATTTGTTAATGTGCAATGAGTTTTTTAATGAATTAATAAATAGTTTAAAATTTCTTTTAAATTTTGAACACAGCAAAGAATAGTAAATATAACCCATGTCAACAGAAGCTCTTTGGAGATCCTTAGTTATTTTTAACTGTTTATAGGGTCCTGTGACAAAAAAAGCCTGACACTTGTTTTCAAGGGCACAGAGGAAAGGGTTTGGAGCGTTGAAGCCAAACGTGGGTTGGTAGCTGACCCGAGCAGTAGCAGAAAGTATGGTGGGATTACAGTTAGTGATCTTGAAATAAAGAACGGCAGAGAGGTTAGGAAGTCAGGTGGGAGTGCAAGTGGTGGAAATTTCTAGGGACACAGGAGTCCTGAGCTGCCTTTTGATCCCTGTGGATTGAGGAGTGGAGGTCAGTGGAAGGGGAGGCTGGATCTGGGGTGATGTATTAATACATTCTGCATCGTCATAGTTCTTTGTCTTTGTTAAGCCAACAGCAACAAAACTAAACATTTAACTTTAAAATGGCTTTCTTCAGAAATGAGCACATTGAGTAGTTTTAAATTCAGAAGGTGCAGACTTGATCAAGTTTTCTTCTTCAGGAAGGTGAGCTTTCCTGGAAAACCAGGGAGCACATTGGCATGTTAGAATGACTGAATCTCAGATTGGTGGGGAGAACCCTGCCCAGTGTGCTAAATAACAGCGAATGTCCCAGACATGTTTTGGTTGTCCAGACTGCACATAAAAAATGACTGATGGGGATCCTCAGAGCGAGTAACAGCATTTACTGAAACTGAAAATTCTAAGACTGCTGGATTTAGAACCCACGATGTCTGGCCTCAGCCTTGATACTGTACCAGTTTTATTAGAGAATACATCACCCTCGCTCCTTACATGACAGGTCTTGTGCATTTGACATTTAAGCTTCAAAGTGGAGCCTACTTCTTGGAAGAAATCTTGTTAATTATTTGCCAATAGAAAAAGAATGATGGGCCTAAGTAAATACATGCTGTTAAGCCATCGGTAATTATTTAATGCCACTGTGTACAAGGAATGGCCCATGTCTAACTGCTTTGAATGAATTGGACAAATTACAAACGTGTGCAAGAATTTTGGAGTCTTCACATCCCCTAGTTATATGATGTATATTTGAGACAGGGAGGTGGGTAAAATCACTACCAGAACCAGACCCAAAATAAAACTGGAAGTGATCCCTGAATGAACCTTGAGTGGTGATCTTTATTCTAACACCAATTGGGAGGATGAGGAAAGGCAATTACTTTGCTATTGAGGGAAGAAGGGAGTTTGACAGAGGACCTCACACCTGTGGATGCCTCCTCTGCTCCACACCCTCTATATCCTTTAACAACTTCAGAGGTACTTGTGTTTGCCTTGCATTTCATAGATGAAGAAACCAAGACTGAAGTTTGAGAGAAAATTCCCCCGGATGTAAGATCTAGAAGGTTCCACAACTGAGATTTAAGCCCTGTATGTCTCTGTCTTGGAAAGCCATTCTTTTTAAGCTCCCTTGGAAATTCCCAACTCATATCCAATAGAGAACCTACCTATTAAGTGCAGAGGAACATAAGAGGAGAGTAAGTTGCTACAGCTCTGGTTTATATTTATTTTTTAATATTTATTTGAGAGCGAGCGAGCATAAGCAGGTAGAGGAGCAGAGGCAGAGGGAGAAGCAGGCTCCCCACTGAGCAGGAAGCCCGATGTGGGGCTCAATCCCAGGACCCTGGGATCATGAATCGTGACCTGAGCCAAAGGCAGACGTTTAACCGACTGAGCCACCCGGGCACCCCATCTGGTGTGTATTTTTTCTGTTTAAATCACCTAGTTTATTTTTAAGTCTTAGGCTCCATTTTTATTCCTTGAAATAGCTGAGGAATAAGTAAGCAAGTATTCTTTAGGAACATGAACACACACATGAACACACACACACACACACACGAACACACACACACACACACACACACACGTGTTTGGGGGATCTTAGAGGAAGACTTTCCAAATCAGTATTTCGGCTGCCACTTGGTTCTTTGTCCTTTGAGCCAGATCTTTGGCCCACGGTAGAAAACTTAATTTCTGCTGTCTGAAAGTAGATGAAAGTATATAAATTCTCTACTTTACATTTCTCGTTATTAAGCACAATGCTCAAAGCATTGTGCACAAGATAAATAGCTCTTTCGTGTGCGCCTCAGAGAAAAGATTGCTTTTCAGAGACTGAGGGCTCTGTGGACGATGACCCCAAGCCTGACTTTTCATGGTTGGTTGAATAGTTGCCGTGATGGTCATACTTGAGCATATTGTTAGGGTAGGTCACCAATTTTAACTACTTTACTAATTTCCTGTCAGGATTTTTTTTTTTTTTTAAAGATTTATTTATTTATTTGAGAGAGAAAGTGAGAGCATGAGAGGAGCGAAGGTCAGAGAGAAGCAGACTCCCCGTGGAGCTGGGAGCCCGATGTGGGACTCGATCCCGGGACTCCAGGATCATGACCTGGGCTGAAGGCAGCTGCTTAACCAACTGAGCCACCCAGGTGCCTCTGCTGTCAGGATTTTAGCAGCCTTCTCCTCTGTTCTCCGAGGGACCTACTCCACTTTGAACTTAGTACTCTGTTCTTTTTTTGTCCTTGTGAAGTTCCCACAGTGCTCCTAATTAGAGTCCTTGCCCGGGGCACTACTTACTGTAAGTTAAATAACTTCTTTAAGTCTTAATTTCCTTTTCTGAAAACTAGGAATAAAAATAGTTTCTCCTGCACTTGTCAGAAATAAATAACACTTGTGAAGCCCTCAGTCCAGTGCCTGACTTCATGAATGCCAGCTGCTATTACTGTTACTGATACTTGATCTTGTTCTAAAACAAGCCCCGATTTAAGCCACCTTAAGTTTTATTTTGCCAAAGGATTTATTTTGTAAAGAAAAAATTTATACTGTACTTTCAAAAAGAAGTTGAAAAGACGCAGCGTTAAGGGTGTATTAAAAATAAGGCTTAATAATAAGAATAAAAAGCAAGACTGTGACAAAAGGAACAGCCTCAGAAACATAATCAAGGCCACAGCCAACTCTCCTGGTAGATGTTTGAATCCTTTTTTGTCGCAGGAATGCTAGGAATGATTGCTTTGGGGAACTTGACATTGCTCCAAGGATAGTCCCCACTGCTCAGCTGCATGGTTTCTTTTCTAATTCTCACTCACTCAGATGGTCTTATCCCCTGGCTCTCATCTTTCCTCTTCAGTCCAGACCTTTCCTCTCAGCCCTCCAAATGCCAGCTCGTGTCGTCCTCGGTCTCTTCTCAGACGGTTCCTTCTTGTCGGGAGGGGCAGTCTTGAGCATGCGGGACTATATCATGTTGCTGCATGACAGCGCTAGCAGGACCCGGTGGCGGAAGTGTTGTGATGTCTACTCCTGATGATGGACAGCAAGTGGCACTTGCTTGACACTTGTGCTTTGCCCTGACTAGATCCTCCAAAGGTGCTGCTTACCCTGCAGCTTTTCCCAGTGGGTGCATTTTCTCTCCTTACCTCCTCAGGTTACGTGTTGGGATTGATTGGCTAAGTGGAGATTCCCCTCTGCCTTGCGATACTTCTGCATTGTTCTGTGCCTCTTTCTCTGGAGCTCCTGTCCTCTAGCTGCCTCACCCGGTGCGTTTCTGGTTGATGTCCTTGGACTCATCATCCATGTTGTCATTTATTGAAAGTTTGATACCCGGCTCCCAGCATTTTCTCCCACCCTGCGGTCAATGTGGGTAAAGTTAACAGGGAAGACCTATATAGCAGATATCTTCCTATTTTGAGCTCCTGTACTTCCGTGAACTTCATTTCCGTCCTTCAGCCATCTACTGTCACGTAGAATTGTTTCTCCTCTGCAATCTTAATAGTGTGCCCATCTCTTCTTTGGGCCACACCGTATAGTCTTCTAGTTCTCTGCTTTGATTTCCCCATAGTCCCTTTTCTTTGATGTCATTGAGACCTTTGGTCCTGTGAGCCCCCTCCAGTTTATTCTTCAGTCTGCTTAACGATGGAGCTCCCCATCCATAGACCATCACTTTCTCCACTCCATTGGCAGTGTCTTTAATCATCTTGAGCCATTGTTGTCCCATCGTATTAACCAGGAAGAAGCAAAGTAAGTAAAAGGCCAACAGCCGTCTCCATGTGCCATTGGAACATTAGCTATGGGCTGGAGTTTGTGTAACCTGAAGGTAGCTTCATTCCCTTAGCTTGGTGCTTCTACAAATTCATGCTTTCCATCCTTCGGCGGCTGCCAACACTGGCTCTTTGTCATTCATTTCTGCATCTCTGTACATCTCCACTTGGTGGCATCTCTTCCCTCAGATAGTATTCAACTCTGTCTACTACCGTGCATCTCACAAGAGAAAAAAAGAAATGACCTTCACCTTCTACAACCATACCTACTTGTGTGAAAACGTTTGGCCTGTCCCAGTGGAAGGGTACACATTCTTGTAGCTAAAACTAAGCTTTTTATCCATAGTCTGGATGTCCCTGGCTCCTGACTTTTTAGGAATTACATTTTTAAATTTTAGTTTGTTCTTCTGCACTCCATTCTATAAACTAAACAGAACCCCAAAGCCTTTCTTGATAGTTTGTTCCCTTTGAGTCACCAGATTTTTCCTTCCTTTCGTAGCTCAGCTTACGTCCACTTACTTCACTTCCTTAGGTCCTATTAGCTCCTCAACCCACTGAGACATTTTAAGTGGTCCCTAGAGTTGATTCTTAGCTTCTAGATAGCGAAGAAGGGACAGTGGAAGTAGGGACACTGTTTTCAATGACGGTTAAAAGGAAATCCCTGTTCTAGAAGAGAGAAAAAGGTCCTGTCCCTAAATCTCTAAAAGGAAGTGGTTCATTCGAAATTTGATCAGAGAGACATTGATCAGTATTATAGGTACAATTCTATAGAATATGAACAAATCTTCTGCATTTACATCCATAGATTCAGCTAGCAACTGGACACCATTGAGTGTAAGATTGAGCCCGATGGTGAGTGCCCTCAAAACAATCAGTTGGTACTTCGATTGGGAAGTTATACATAGCTGCCATTATCAGTTCTGCAGGTAGGAAACTAATTTGCAAACTGAAATGTGAGATATGTATGTGTGTGTGTGTATATGTATGTATGTATTTATGTCTTTATGAAATCTTATGCCCACCCCTCACTTGGGTAACATGTCCACGTACCAATAGAAGATAATAAACTTCCTCAACAAAACAAGATTTATAAATTTGTAGAAGTTCATTAACACATGGAAAAATACTGGAGAAAGAGTAAGGGCAGGGGTTATATCCGTTGCCTGCAGCTAAATTCCTAATAACAATTACGCATTTTCTCTCTGTGTGTATATATGTGCGCGCGCGAGAGAGAAAGCATGCATAAAAGAATTTATTTAAGAAAAATCTTCAGTATTTACATTTTTTCAAAAAAACAGTACACGATCTGTGATACTTAAAATCTTGAAGCTAGGAACACTGAAATGTGTAGGTAGAAGTGGCAGAGTGTCTTGGAGGCAAGCTTGGTCAGCGCTAGCCACGACGGCGCTCAGGAATACCTTGGGGGTAGACGCCCACAGGATGCGGACAGGCGGCGGGGTGCCGGTATCCAGGTCCCACCAGACGTCACAGTGCGAGCAAGAGAATGCTCTGCGTCGGCAGAAGTGCATCCTCTCCTCTTGTCCCTCCGGTCCCTAATCCAGACTGCCTTGCTGTGTAAGAAAGAAGACTCGAGGTGATGTCATGGAAAGTCCCTTGGCTAAAAAAGATGAATCGATCTTCGTGCTCGAGGAGTTGCTTGCTGCTTTATAGTTGCAATGAGGGTATTGGAAGCCTCATGGTGGTTTCTTTGACAGAGCCATGGACCTGCGGTGATAAATTCATCACTTACATGTATGCTTCGTGGTGATGTTCTGGGAACATCCACCCTCTCCTCCTAGCTCTCTGTACAGGTGCCGGGGACTGTTGTGGTTTTGGCACACCGACCTATTCCTGCTTCCCAGAGGTGGTGTTTCTGGCTGCTGGCTGCACATGAGAATCACCTGGGGAGCTTTGGAATGTAATCAATTGAATCAGTTAATTCAGAAGTCCTGGGACTGGGGCTTAGGCATTGGCAAGTTTTAAAAACTCCCCAGGTAGTTCTAATGTGGAGTCAGGGCTGGACACCCTAGATTGGAGCATTGGAAGAGCCTGCTTATTTAACTTCTTGAGTATTTTCCTTTTTTTTTTTTTTTTCTTCTTCCTGGGTAGATTAAGTTACCCCTCTGTGTAGTGCCCTTCCGTGTTTATTTTCACAAGGCAGTCTGTTTGCATATTTCCCAGTTCTCAGGAATTTCTCTTTGTAGCCTCAAAGATCGGTCAATAAGAGGACAAATGCTCTACTTTAAAATGAGTTAATATTGCCAAATTAGGGCTTTATATTGCTCTTTCTCCATATTTGATTGTGCAGGTGTTTCTCCAACCTTGACTGCATTTGTTTGCACTTGATGGCACCTGGGGAGCTTTGAAAACTATTGATGCCCTGGTAGGGTCCCATCACCAGAAATCCTAATGAAATTGGTCTAGGGTCTAGACTGGACATTGGGATTAAAAACAACAACAAAACAACTCCCCAGGGAATACTACAACAGCCTTCTAGCAGAAAACTCTTGTAAATAGTTCCAACATCGGTAAGCTGCCTGTTAGGTAAATGATATGCCTAATCCATTGTCAAACTGAGGCTGAAAACCCAGCAGTCCCATTGGTAGCCAGTCAGGGACTTGCTTGACTAGCAGAGCCTTAAAGAATACTAGTGCCTATGCCCTAGCCATGATGACCTAATATGTGGTATAGCCTGGGTTTCAAGACTCTGAGAAGTTTCCCTGGTGATTCTGATGTGCAGCAACATTTGAGAACCACAATTTAACCTTGCCTACCAACACATATCTGTTTAGTTAGTTTCAGTACTTTTTTAAAAATATTTTATTTATTTATTAGAGAGAGATCCCAAGTAGGCAGAGAGGCAGAGAGAGAGGGAGAAGCAGGCTCCCTGCTGAGCAGAGAGCCCGATGTGGGGCTCCATCCCAGGACCCTGAGATCATGACCTGAGCCGAAGGCAGAGGCTTTAACCCACTGAGTCACCCAGGGCCCAGTTTCAGTAGTTTTCACATTAAGGATGTATTTAAGTGTATGTGCATGTGAATTTATCTGCTAGAGCCCTCACTGACCTGATGGATGAATGGTGTATTCTTGCTTCCTCTCCCTCAGCCACAACACAAATATGTCACAATTAAAGGACTGAAGTGTGAAAACTGAATATTGTACAGTACCCCGCTTCATTATTTTGAGTTCATTTTTCTTCCTACTTGTGTTACTGAATGTTTGCTGCCTTGGAGCTGATTGCCTTTGTTGGGGTTGAATTCAGGCTTCAAGAAGGCAAGCCCAATCTTTTCGACTTGTTTTGTCGACCACTTAACACACATGGATATCTTTTCAGATTTCATTTAGATGGTTACCTTTCCAGATTCAGTTAGACTCACAGAGATGGCTAGTAATCAATTCCCACTAAGGCTCAGAACCCAGTGGGCACAGAAAGGTGTACGTGAATCCAGCTTTGATATCAGGCCTCATCTTACCTGCCTCTTCGAGTAAAGCACTGGTAAACCAGTACTTATCAGGCCTTCCAGAAACAGCTTGTCACTTTCAAGAGTCTCTTTTCAAAGGAAAATTCATGTGTTTAACTAGCAATAATAAAGCGGAGGAGAGGATATTGATTCTTTGGAACCAGTATACAATTAGTTTTTATTACGGTTCAACAAAATTGTCAATATCCTTCTTACAGAAAGCATTTTAATGAAATTGACATCCTTGGCAGGGAAAACAGAGCTAGTTTTTCATTTGCAGACAGTTGCCACTGGGGGTCACCATTACAATTGCTAAGTTTTGCCTGCAGCACTGGAGCTGTGGCTGCGACTTGCTTAAAGTGAGGGGGAGGATGGGAGGGGAGGACGGAGATCTTTCCAGCAGGTTCTTTTCCTCAGTTTTGCAGGGAGACATGGCTCAGATACAAAGATAAATATTTGTGTTTTGTGGGTAGGATACTCACCTGTGGTAAGGAGGGATTCAATAAATTGTCCCATAGAGAAAACAATTCTTCATGGTTACAGCTCATCTCTGAGGTCTGGACCATCCCTCAGAGAGGGTGCTCAATGTA
This sequence comes from Procyon lotor, assembly GCA_028646535.1. Classification (NCBI taxonomy): domain Eukaryota; kingdom Metazoa; phylum Chordata; class Mammalia; order Carnivora; family Procyonidae; genus Procyon; species Procyon lotor. The sequence continues at coordinate 85,280,619 of CM053612.1, read as the reverse complement.
TGTGTCTCTGCCCTGCTGTAGTTTTCAAAATATTAACTAGGATTTGTTTGAAGCATGCTTTTAAATCATTCAGCCTTGTTTTCTTTATTTTATGAGTACCAGCACTTACTATCTTAACGTTATTAGTCAGTACATTGTTTCTGCCTAGAAAATTCCTTCAGCTGTTTGCTTCTTACATATTAAATCATTGCCATTGTCCTTGCGTAGAGGAAAATCGAATAAACAACCAAACCCAAGCCAGAGTCCCCAGAGTGGGAATCAACTATAGGATACGCAAGCCTTTTGGACCCCGTGAGGATAAGCTACGAGCACATTCTGCAGTACGGACGCTGGAGGTAGGCAGCCCAGGCAGCGGAGGGAGTATGACAGCAGATGGCACTCCTGTCTGTGTCTTACTTGAACAGGCCATATTAACTCTAGGGTGGACTCCAATCATGTGAAACTTGGGCCAAGTCAGTCTCCCCTTTCCATATGACCCTCCTGACCTTCGTTGTTGACTCAGGACGTTGAATCCACATTTACCAAACATTCCCATGGTAGAAGCCATGGTTAAAACAATGCATAAGATGGATTTCATGCCCTCAGGCCTCTTTCTGCATCATGACCTGTGCACAGAAGGGCCTCAGCTCAGAAGTACCTCCCTCCCTCCTACCCCTCCCCTCCACACCTTCCAGTGTTGAAATTCCAAATGTTTTTGAAACCAGGGGCCTGCATTTGCATTTTGTTTTGATCCTGGCAAGTTGTGTAGCTGGTCCTGACTGCCCCAAAGGGGCTCATACTGTAGGGATGAGACTGAAGAAATAAAGTACAATTGGCAATAAAATGCTGAGATTTGAGAAATGGTCTATTAGCTCTATGAACAAAATATTATGCAAAGAGTATTCTTCTGTCTGCAGGGAAGTAGAGCAAATTTAGGAAGGTTTTATTCATGATTCACATATTACCAAGTATTTACGATGTGCAAGGCATGGGGCTAAATGGTTCAGAGGATTCGAAAAGGAATTAGCCATGAATCTTGCCATCCATCTCAAGTTAACTCAGTGTATGAAAAGCCTACACACAACAGAATGAGTTTGATATGATTAAGCAGGATATGGGACTGAGATGGAATATTTATATGAATGATCCATCTTTTCTACCTTCATGCTTTTGTTTTTCTTTTCTAAACTAGTCTGGGCAGGTCTGCTAACCCAGTCTAACATGCTCCTTTGATAATTCCCCTATTCAAAAATACCATTGGGATCCTCATTGCCTCTTAAAGTCCAGACCTTTTAGCATGGCATTCAAGATCCCTTGCACTATGCCTTGCCTTCGGTCTTCATTTTTAACCTCATGCTTTGTTGTCTTCCTCTGTGATTCCTTCCTCTGTGGCCAAAGTGGGCCATCTGAGGTCCTAATGTGTTAGTTATATTATATACCCTGGGGCACTTGGGTGGCTTGGTCAGTTGAGTGTACGACTTGTGATTTTTGGCTCAAGTCATGATCTCCGGGTCCTGAAATCGAGCCCTGTGTTGGGCTCCACTCTGGGGGTGGAGTCTGTTTGGGATTCTCTCTCTGGCGCTCTCTGTCCCTCCCCCTGCCTCCCCTCAACTCGCACATGCACTTTCTGTCTCTCTCTTAAAACAAACAAAAAAAACTAAACGTAGCAGCTTAAAAGAAAAGAAATGCTTGTTCCTTCCCCCTGTTTGTATATGCACACTCTCTCTCCCTCTCTCTGACAAATAAAAGAAATACTTGTTATCTCACATTTTCTGGGCATTAGGAATCCAGTTTAGCTGGATGATTCTGTACTTGACTCAGCAAAAGTAAAAAAGGAGGGAGAAACAGAGAATGACACATAAATGGGGTGGCATCTCTAGATAAAGGGGCAAAGATGCTACCAAATTCTTGGACCTCTTGGTTGAGTGGAATTACCCTACTTAGTAACACATCCTGCCCTCCCCTTGCTCTGCAGTGCTGGCTGAAGACAAGGGGATCCCTGAATGGGTTAATGGAGAAATGAGGGCTTTGGAATTAATTTTCTAATTTTTCTTTGTGGCTGTTGCTAGCTTAACACTGTTGTAGCTTTTATTCACTCTTATATGCAGGGTGTGTTCATTATGATGAAATGCATCATTTAGTGCGTGGATGTAGGATGATGAGAATACCACCTGGGTAGGTTAGTGACAGAACTCAGGAAGAAATGGACATCCCCTGACAATCATGGACTCTGAAACTGCCACACAACTTTTACATTGGTTCCCAAAGCGCCTCTCTTGGATGAGTGACTGCTGCGTTATACAGAAAAGCAGAGGATATGTTGGTAGTTGTTCAAAAGATTGTTTGAGTATATTGGTTAGAGCTCATATTTAAGCTTATATGCGTCGGAAGAAGACGGGCAGCAAGTACATGTTGAAATGTGCTAGCTATATCCTTCTGCCGTTATAGAAGATAATGATCAGATCCGGGAACCACAGGCAGGTCACTGGTGACTTCATGTTGACAGGATCCATTATTGAAGCACCCATTAATTCAACCTTTGAAGCCACTTAATACGCCAGTAAGCTCTAATTCTTCCATCTGAGCCATACGGATATCGTAGTCCTGGCCAAGCAAACCCAGAGGTAGAATGAAAGAAAAGGACAAGGGGGAGAGGAGGATGGATGGCGCCCTCTTGCGTAAAGAGGCCTCTGGGATAGTGGGCTCTCTGTCCTGGATGCCTGGCTATATCTCTCTCACTTGATCTTAAATGGTTGTCCTGGGACCTGGGCGGCAAGCTTGTCGCCATGAGGCTAGAAGTGAAGGTACATTTTCTAAGGAGGAGGTGGCTGTCACATAATGACCTGAAACTTTTGCCCAGCGTTCTGTGACAGTCACTGTGGCCCTGCCCTAGTTAGAACCCGGGAAATGAGGTTCGTTTGGTGTAGATTGAGGATGATGCCTGCAAGGTAGGAAGTAGTCTGAAAAGGCATCTTGTAAAAACCATGTCTGTATTTCCTTCGCGTTGCCGCCCGGGTCCCATGGGCAAGGCCCGGCTCGTACAGGCGCGCACAGGGTGCTTCATGAGAGCTCAGCTTTACTGACACAAGTCCTGCTGAAGACTCACCTGGATTCTCTCTTCCTCTAACTTCTTCTGTTGGTCCTCTGGGGTAGTAACGAATAAATTGAATCGCTCACAAAACGATTCTTTAAATTTTTCATGTAGCCTGATTACTAAACACAAGTCAGCTAGTACGTCTGTGCTTTCTTGGTGAAACAGGGAAAAGATCCGGAGCTTCCCCTTTGAAAATGTAAGCCTGCATGAGACGTCACTCTGTGGGACCGAAACTCCCTGCTCCCACCCTGGCCTCCTCCAGTGTGGTTTCAGCCCAGTCATTCGAGTTAGCTTTATCTATGTATGATTTAGTCCTTAGTAGAGTTACCTTTTTTAAAAAATTGTATTTTTCTTTTTTTAATTGAAAACAATTGACATATATAAGGGGGTCAGAAGGTACATGTTGCCAGTTATTAGTGTTAACTGAAAAAACAGAGGTCAGATCCCATTGTTCTTCTGCTAAACACTCGTTAGTGGCATTGCATTTGACTCAGAAGGTGATACAGAAGTCCTCCCGATGGCCCACAGGTCCCGTATAATCTGTCCCCTACCCTGTCACCTGGCTGACCTTTGCTCCTCCCGTGTCCCCCTTGGCCAGCCCTGCTCCACCCACACTGATGACCTCGCTGTCCCTGGAACACGCCCCCGCATCAGCAGTCTGACTCTGGTGCCTGTCCGTCATGTTTTTCTCCCATGAACATCCCCTTGGCTCACCCTCTTCCTTCCCTCAGCCCGCACCCTTTCTGTCCTGTTGAATATCGCCAATGGTCCTGTTTTGTTCTTCCCTTCCCTTTGCCAGCCTGCCCCCAACGGACCACCCCTTTTAGCTCTTGACCATTGATGTGTTCATGACGTCTGTCATTTGTTCCCCTGCCTCCCCCCAGGAACGCGAGCTCTGTGAGGGTGGGAAGCTTCGCCCGGTCTGTCCCCCGTTGTCGGTCTCATCCTCCTTTGCCATCCACCTGGGACTGCACGCCGTTGCTGAGGGCCTAGAGACGCAAGCTGGTAGCAAGTGGCGCTCATTTCTTATTTGGCCTTCACTTCGAGTTTGTCCTACCCTTGTCAGTGCGATGATCGTGTTCTCTCGATAGGAACGTTAGAAGTCACAGGAATTGAAAACGTAGACTGTCTCCTGCTGCACGCGAAGTCTCTCCTAAAGACTCAGCTTTTCCTTTCCTTAAGATTTCTTCTCAGACCTCCTCAGTCACCGCAGGGATGGGTTTTGTGCTTCTGATGTTTCCAAGTCCCGCCTGTTGGTGGTGATTGCCAGCGGCTACAGACGACTCTTTCAGCGTGAGGTGCGTTTTCAGGTTTGAATTAATCAGGGAATACCCTTTGCAGAGTGCAACACTGTAGCTCCTATGAACCCAAGTATCAGAAAAGAACATTTTAAGACAAATCACGGGTGGGCATAGAATTCTGATTTAAGGGTTTATTAATCACAAAGTTTCTTTCTCCTCTCCCGCCCTGAGATGCCTGTTCTAGTATCAGGAAGTGACGGCAGTGTGTGGTGTCTGTGGAATACCCTAGGAAGGTCTCTTCCCTTGGGTACCTGGGACAGCGCCAGAGATACTGCTCAAGTCCCCTTTGCACGGGGAGATGCTCTGAGCTGCATTCGCATATCTGTTAGTTCATGGTTTTGAAGATCTGGAATTCACAGATGCTCTTATAATCTCTTCAGTTTTATTTCACAGACATTTATAGAACACCTGCCCTGCGCCCATCACTATGTAGCTAGCATTACAGAGATGTGCCCGAACCCCCTTCTTGGGGGCCTCACAGTCTATTAGGGGAGAGAGGCATGTGGAGGCACCAACCACACGTTAGTGTAATGTAATACGGACGCAGGGGACAGAGACAGCAGGCAGGGAGCCCAGCCCATAGAGTGTAGGCTGAGTCGGGAGGGGAGATGGTCAGGGAAGTCTTTACAAGAGAGGCCTCATTTTTTCTTTGTCAAGAATGAGGGTAAGGCGTGTTTCTCTGAGTTGGCCAAGGAGATCAGGAGTGCTAGAATTCTGCCCTCACGTGCCATTGGATAATTGCTGCCTTTTGGAGGTTCCTAAAGAAACTGTGCTCATGAGAGCAAAAGAGAAGAGGCCGCTTGTCACATGTCTTGCAGTGGTGTGCCAGAGGGAGACATGGGAGAGGAAGCCTTGGATTTAGATCAACTTACCCGTTCGATGCAGGAAGTAGAAAAGAAAATGGCACTTAGGGGCGCCTGGGTGGCTCAGATGGCTGGGCGTCTGCCTTCGGCTCAGGTCGTGAGCTGCAGGTCCTGGGATCAAGCCCCGCATTTGGCTCCCAGCTCAGCTTCTCCCCCTCCTTCTGCCTCTTCCCCTGCTTGCGCTTTCTCTCTCTCTCAAATAAATGAAATCTTTAAAATTTTTGAAAAAAAGAAGATGGCACTTAGTTAAGTGGCCCGTTAGCTTACGGTAGATTGTTTGCACTGTTGTTCACAACAGTCCCTCCCGGTACAACGTGACTTTGCCCCTTGCTGCATCGGGAAGCGGAGTTTATTTCTCCACCCCCTGAATCTGGGCCACCTTGTGACTTGATCAGTGCAGTGTGGCAAACGTGTGTCCTGTGAGCTCTGGAGCCACGGCCTCAGCAGGCTTTGTAGCTTCTCCTCCTCCCTTCTTACAGCCCGGAGATGGTCGTGTGAAGAAGCCAGGCTCGTCTTCTTGTGGACGATAGGCCACGTGGAGGGGGGAGGGGCCCCCTCAACAGTCAGCCCGAGCTGCTGGACGTGGGAGTGGGGCCATGATGGATCATGCAGCCCCTGCCGAGCAGTGGTGTCCAGACCGCACTGCTCAGGAAATCGCAAGTGGCGTTTCAGCTTCTTTGTATGGCGGTGGGGGGTTTGCAGCACCACGGAACCGACGCAAATGTCCCATGGCAGTGGGCTGATCACCGGGCTGGAATCTGACCAATTGGATTTAAAATCTCTCTTCTTGGAAAGACTCTAGGGCGAGAAGCGGGGATAAAGCCTCGTCTGTATGGGTACTGGAAGGTTCGTCGTCTGAGCGACTTTCTAAAAGAGTACCTTTCATTCCGTAGGTTTCTGAAATTCTTTTCTGGCAGGTTGGAGACGTTGATTATAGGAGACGATCCAAAATCTTTAACAGCTCTATCCTTTCCTCACACTGGGCAGTGTGAAGGCCAAGAAAAACCCAAAGTGTTGCCTATTGCCTGTTTTCTGTGGAAATCCCAATTTTCTATGAGTTTTAACCTCTCTCACGAAGTTGATGTTTCAGGGGTTCACCGGTGTTCAGCCTGCTATTTTCAGCAATTTCAGTATCTCTTCTTCTGTGCCTCTCGTCCCCACCGTGGACTTGACTTGATCACGCTCAGTTCCACAAGGGGTCACCTCCCCACTCACCGCTGGGCTCCCGGACAAGCCTCAGCTTGGGCTGTCGCTTCTTCTCACCAGGTAAAGAGATGGGATACACATAGTTCTTGACACTTGCAATTGTGACTGTTTTCCAGTGCCTCTCTCGCATTGTTATTAAAGTCTGACAGTTACGTTAAATGGCTAGGATGATGTACAATCTTGGTTAAACTTGTTGAAAAACAATTCAGCTGACCTCCTTATCCCACCTTCTTCTTTTTGTAAAAGGCTTTCGTTTTGCACAGCTCTTTGGAGTCCCTTTCCAGCTGTTGAGTGGCATGCCACCCACCGCATGGATCATTGAGTAGAACCAACAAGATCTTGAAAATTTACTCAATTGAACACCCTGGCCTTAGGGAGATCCTTTGCTTGATGGTTAACAGTTACAAACGTGCATCTAAAGCTTTTGAGAGAATATAGTGTTCCGGGTTGGTGTTAGGATTATTATAAGCAGGGGAATTCCCAATGTTCAAAGTGTACTGTGGAGCCCTGCTTCCCATTTTTTTGTAGAAGCAGAATGGACTTCATATACATGAGCCGCAAACATCGTACGTTGTGTTGTTGCTACCTTTGCAGGAGTATCAGCCAGGGCGCTTGTCTGATGCTCGGCTCAGTGTTTTTAGCATGAACCTCAGTTTTGTTGACAGCAATTTCGGAAGGTAAGAGGATAGGAGCAGGAAGGCCATTTATTTGTTGTCCGTTCTTCATTGGGGTCCCTGTGGACATAAGAAAACCCCTTGGTTCCATAATATCCCCCAATTATGGATGATCCCAAAGGCAAACTGGCTGGCTGTATACATAGTAACAGTTTGTTCGTCTGGTTATTGATGTGCTCTGGTAAGAGCGTGGAGCTCTGCTTGTTGGGCTGATAGAGCTTGTGGGCGCCTTTCCCTCCAGATAGTTCGAATGAGGGTAGTGACAGCATAGCCAGCTTGGCTTTTTCTCTTTTTCATCTTTCTAGTGTGATCTATCCACAAACAGATTAGGGTTAGTCATATGGGCATCTCATAAATCGGAACATGATGTCATGAAATGGATTGCCTTGCTAGTGCTGACCAAGTAATTCTAGACTGACTGCTTAGGATTAAATTCCTAGGAGAGGCCCAAACTGCAATTAGGTTAGGCATTCAGTCTTGATTTGGTGCTGTGGGCTTAGCACCAGTGACTCCGTTTGGAGCCTATTGTCTTTTTTTTAAACATGTCCTAGAAAATTTAAAACTAGTAAAGAAAGCTCTCTAGATACTGCTTATTGTGAGGCAGAATATGTCCAAATTTGAGGCAAGTCTCATTTCTATTTCATGGTCTTTGAACCTAGTTATTCGCTTATTTCTCAGCTCTTGCCATAGATTTTGCACTTAAATCTTTTTTTTTTTTTTAATTTCTTTGACAGAGAGAGATCACGAGTAGGCAGAGAGAGAGAGAAGCAGGCTCCCCGCTGAGCAGAGAGCCCGATGCGGGGCTCGATCCCGGGACCCTGAGATCATGACCTGAGCCAAAGGCAGAGGCTTTAATCCACTGAGCCACCCAGGCGCCCTTTGCACTTAAATCTTATCTCTGTTCGGGTGTCACCTCCGTGAAGAACCCTACCTTGGTCATTTAACTTCATTGCCGATCTCTGACCTCTTTAGCAGGTTAATTTTTTTTTTCCAAAAATCTCACTTCCTGACCCTTCATTATATTTTTATTCCTCTACCACAAAGGTGGTATTTTTGTCTTGTTTTCTTCTGTGTATAGGACCTAGAAACATGGTCAGTATAATAGATGCTCAATAAATAGTTGTTATGTAAATAAGTGGATATTTACTGAATCTCCCATGTTTGTATTGTCATTGATTTTGCTAGAAATTCCTTCTCTGATTTCATTGGACTCATAAGTGATACTGTAAGACTACCCTACCCACTGAGAGAAAACAAATAACCAATACTTCAAGGCTTTAATTGTTTAAATAACTACAGATTTCCCTAACAAGAATATCATCCAGGCCATTGTTGAGTATTTACCAACAAGACCATCACATGATGGTGACCACCTTGTTTGGTTTGCTTGGGATTTTGCTGGTTTAAAACAGAAAGCTCTATGTCAGAGATCCCTCTCAATCCTGAGCAAACCAGGACAGTTGGTATTACCCTAATATGGGATGCTTTCCTGAATGCTAGTTATATAATGCTTATGTCAATTTTATGACTTATTACTTTGGAGTTCTATCAAAAAACAGCTTTGCTTGCCATGCTTTGTTAATAAAGTTATGCTGATAGCTTATGATATAAATGTTTATAGCTCTTTTTTACTAATCACTTCTGGTACTTCTTCATGGATTAATACCAAGCTAGCTTTCCTATCCCTCCCAGTAGCCAGGATACTCATTTACTAATAGTGAGATGTTTGAATTTCAATTTCTGTGGCATATTACCTCCACCCTTTTTTCAGAAGTTACAAATATGAAAGACGGTGGTACTAAGGCTTTGTACCTGCTTTACTCTTAGGACATCTGAAGGCATCGTATGCTGGAAGATATTTGTTGTCAAAAACACCCAGAGGTACTAAGAAAGTCATCTTTTTGGGATTTGTGTGTCTCTTCCTTGGCAGGATGGCATTTGATCCATAAGACCAGGAAAGCACATTATCATCCTATTATTTAGGCTCTCACTTTGAACTTTTGATCAGTTTGTTATGAATTAGCCTGCATACAGAACCTTCTGGAATTTTTTGTTTTAAATTGCACAATATATCTTTCAGTTTTATAGGCCAATTTATGCTGGTCTAAATCTATAGATTATAAAATCTATGAAAGTGGTAGGCTTTGCTTTAACATGGTTGTAGTACTTAGAATGGTGAATGTCTTCTAAATGTCACGCTTCCTGGGTGTCATCATGTCTGAAGGACCTCATACTTCCTTTCTTTTTTTTAAAGATTTTATTTTTTTTTTATTTATTTGATAGAGCACAAGCAGGGGGAGCAGTGGGTAGAGGGAGAGGGAGAAGCAGATTCCCTGCTGAGTAGGGTGCCCGATGTGGGACTCAATCCCAGAACACTGGGATCATGACCTGAGCTGAAGTCAGATGCTTAACCACCTGAGCCACCCAGGCGCCCCTGCCTCCTACTTTCTATTACTGCCTCTTAAAAGATTGGTGCTTCCTGCAACTCTGTGTCTCGTGTATTTGTCACCTCATAAGGTAGCATCTTTTTTACCCATGGTTTTAACTACTTTGTGTAAGCCACTGTCTCTCAAATCTATTCATACCTCTAGCCCTAATTTTTTTTTTCTAGAACTTTTTACTTAAGTAGCCAAGTGTCTCCACCAAGAATTGCATCCAACAGTTCTCTACTTTACCTGTGCTCTGCCTTGTTTCTCCAGTATTTCTTAGCTAACATATTAAGAGTAAAATCTTGATGCCTGGCTCAGTTCCAGGTCACAAGAATAAGGTTACCAGGAGAATAACATAAAAATAAGCTGTATGGATAGCCCTGGAAGGGCCAGGGAGGGATCAAAGACAGACATAAATCTGAAAGACCTAAACTATTTGGGTGTCAAATGCAAAGAAGTAGGAAAGGATTTTAGAGGAATACAAACAACAATTTGTCATAAGCAACAAAAAGATCTAGTCGCGTCAGGTGGCAATTGAGGAAGGATTTTCCCACGTCATGGTTTTAGCTGTAGCGTTCATCTCTTGCACAGTATACTTGGTATTTAGCTCCTGTTAATTCGTAAAGTACTACTCTGCTGGGCAAAATGGTGCGTGGACCAACCTGACTTGTATTTACACATCATTCCTAACCTTACCGATTGCATGTGAACTCATTCATGCTATAGGAACATACAATGGAATAGATGATCATTTACGTATTATCTCATTAATCTTTATCTACCCCAAGGAGTCTTAGTCCATTCAGGCTGCTATAACAAATACTATAGGCTAGGTGTCTTGTAAACAGCAGAAATTTATTTATTTATTTATTTTTAAAGATTTTATTTATTTATTTGACAGAGCTCACAAGTAGGCAGAGAGACAGGCAGAGAGAGAGGGGGAGGCAGGCTCCCTGCTGAGCAGAGAGCCTGATGTGGGGCTCGATCCCAGGACCCTGAGATCATGACCTGAGCCGAAGGCAGAGGCTTTAACCCAGTTTAACCCACTGAGCCAGTGTGGTACCCAGGTACCCCCAGAAATTTATTTTTTGTGTTCAGGAGTGTGAAAGTCCATGATGAAGGAGCCAGCAGATTTGGAGTCTGGTGAGGACTCACTGCCTGGTTCATAGATGGCCTTCTTTTTGCTGTGTCTTCATGGCACGGAAGGCGTTAGGCATCTTTTTATAAGGGTACTATTCTCATTCAGGAAGACTTCACCTCATGACCTAATAATCTCCTAAAAGCCCCACCTACAGATAATGTTACTTTGGGGATTAGGTTTCAGCCTAGGAATTTTGGCAGCATACATTCAGTCCATAACAAGGTATCATTCCTTTTTTTCCTCATGAGAAAACTGAGGACTAAAGAAATAACGTATCTAAAGCCACATAAAGTATTTGTCAAGATAGGATAGGCTCTTATGTGGGAAGAATTAGCCCTGAGACATAAGTAGTTTAACATAATAAAGGTATATTGTGCTTATTGTGTTTGTTCTCACTCACATGACAAATCCAGTGTGGATTAGTTGGGGGCGGGGGTCTCTGCTCCATACAATGACTGGGAGACCCAAGGTGATGGAGGCGCCGCCCCCTGTGTCTATATAGTCTGGAACAAGTTTCCATGAAAGGAAAGGTGGAAGTAGTGAACTAGGCACACTTCTGTAAGATGTTTTCCGATTGGCCAGAACTTGTCATGTGACCCCAGTCTGCCTGGAGGAGGGGCTGGGAATAAATAGAATATTTGGCGCACACTGTCTTTACTGAAGTATCTGGACAGAGATGTAAGCTCAGATCTGTTTCAAATCCTATACCATTTTCACACTTAGCCTTCTGCCACAAGTTTCTTGAAGGGCAGACTCTCTGGAGATGAAGGTGTCAGGGAGAGTCAAGGATGCTGCATGTCACCCAACTGGGCTACTTGTTGGCCTAGACCACCACGAGTCTAACAAGACCAAGCTGAACAGATGAAATGGGAGCGACCGTACCGAGAACAAGCCCAGCACCGTGAAATAGGAGGTGTCATGAGATGAAGGAAGTTGCAAGGTTTTAAGGTAGAAGAAATGTAATGAATGGAGATGTTGAAGTCTAAAGGCCAGAGTAAACAAGGATTTGGAGACACCAAGCAGCAATCTGTATAGAGCCAGCCAAAATGGATTGAGGAGTGGGTACCTGAAAGGCAGTTTGCAGACCAACCAGGAATGTGTTCCACTTAGACTGACGGCAAGCCCTAAAATCCTCTTGGTGGGCCAACTGTCAAAACCTGTGCAGGTGGGAAGTTTCATTAATGTATCAAGATACTGGGGCACCTGGGTGGCTCAGGTCATGATCTCAGGGTCCTGGGATCGAGCCCCGCTTTGGGCTCCTTGCTCAGCAGGGAGTCTGCTTCCCCCCCCCCCCCCCCCCCCCCCCCCCCCCCCCCCCCCCCCCCGTGCCTGCCTCTCTGCCTACTTGTGATCTCTCTCTCTCTCAAATAAATAAATAAAATCTTAAAAAGAATGTATCAAGATACTGCTGAAGCATCCATTAGGGACTCCATATTTTTTTAATGGATTTTTTTTATTAACATATAATGTATTATTTGCCCCAGGGTACATGTCTGTGAATCATCAGGCTTACACATTTTTTTTTTTTTTAAAGATTTTATTTATTTGACAGAAACACAGCGAGAGAGGGAACACAAGCAGAGGGAA
>CM053612.1:85179149-85261942 GCA_028646535.1 Procyon lotor | reverse complement strand
AATCTGGCCATTTGCAACGACGTGGATGGAACTGGAGGGTATTATGCTAAGCGAAATAAGTCAGAGAAAGACAAGTATCACATGATGTGAAGAACTTGAGAGGCAAGGCAGGAGTTTGGGGGGGTGGGGGAGAGAAATGAAACAGGAAGGGATGGGGAGGGAGACAAACCATAGGAGACTCCTAGACTCAAGAAATGAACTAAGGGTGGCTGGGGGGCGGGTGTGTGTGGCGGGGGTGGGTAAGGATAGGGTGGCTGGGTTGTGGACATTGGGGAGGGTATGTGCTGTTAAGTGCTGTGAAATGTGTAAGCCCGAAGATTCACAGACATGTACCCTGGGGCAAATAATACATTGTATGTTAATAAAAATTAATAAAAAAAAAAAAAAAGAAAAAAAAAAGAGATCTCACTTATATGTGGAACTCAAAACAAGCCCTAAGCTCACAGGGACAGAGAGCAGACTGGTGGTTGCCAGAGGCGGGGGTGTGTGGTCAAAATGGGTGAAGGGGGTCAAAGGTACAAACCTTAAGTCCTACAATAAATAAATCATGGGGATGTAATATACACCATGGTGGGTGACTATGGTTAATAATACTGTTGGACATATTCAAAAGTTTCTAAGAGAGAGCTTAACAGTTCTTAACATGGGAAGAAAATTTGGTAACTGTGTAGTGATGGATGTTACCTAGACTTATTGTGCTGATCAGTTTGCAATATATACAAATATCGAATCATTACATTGTACACCTGAAGCTAAGATGTTATGTTAGTTACGTTTCAAAAAAAAGTAAGTTCATGTATGTAAAAGCCATAAGCACGATGCCTAGACCAGATATTATCAGTAGGTGTTAGTATTACTCTTGTTAGAGTTGTTACTATAATTTGGCCTAAAGTCACATTGGTGGAAATTGAAGAGATACTTGATACGTGCATATTAATTAATATCTTCAGGTCATTTAGTTAACTTACATATACAAGAAGTAAGTTTTTAAGTATTCGAGTAATTTGAGGGAAAATACCATTTCACCTTACATATCTCAATGCCTGAGGAATATGTGTTCTGACCTTGATCTAGGTAATCATACTTATTCATGATTTCCTCACGCATAGAGAATAATTGCATTGACTGTGTCTTGGAAGATTGAGAATGGACAAATAATAGAGTATCTGAAGAATAAGCTCAAAAGATAAAGAATTACCAAAGGTCTAGGACAATAAAGATATTACCAGTGAAGGGTATCACAGCATTTTAAGTGTGATAAGGTCATCATCAGGATAATAATAGTAATAATAATAACTTGGCATATACAATATTATATTTCATCACAGTAGACAAATATTATAAGTGATCTGAGCAATCTCACCACTGTACCCCTTCATTTTACAGATCAGTAAGCTGAGTCTCAGAAAGGTGAAGTCATTTGGCTACAAATAGCTATAATGCAAAATGTGATGAATTAAGACAGACTCAAACCAAGGAATTTAGAAGCTCAGAGGAAGAAATTACTTGTGATGTAGATGATAAATGAAAACTTCATAGAGATGGTGACATAAAATCTGTGGATGGAAAGAAGGCTATAATTTAAACAGGCAGAAAAAGAAGTAGACCGTTTCAGGCAAAGGCAAGTAATAGAATAGGCAAAACAAGGGACCCAGTTGACTGGAGCATAATGCATGTGAAAAGGGCAGTGGATGATAAGATTGGAATGGGACCAAAAAAAAAAAAAAAATAGTTTTAAGGTAATTACATCCTTATTTGTGCAGAACTTTAAATTTTCTAAACCTTCTATATATATTATGTTAGGACTTAGGATTGCAAGTAACAACAATGTGACTCAAACCAGTTAAGAATTTTTCAAATCATCTATGCAAAGCATGAAAAGTTAGGGGTCAGGTTGAGATTCTTCGGAACAGTTAGGAACTTAGTTGCCCCAAACTCCCTGGATCAAATATTGATATTGATGATGATGATGAAGAAGCGAAGTCACACAATTAGAAAGTGGTAAGACATGACTCAAACTCGGGAAGTCTGCCTCCAGAGTCTGTGTTCTAGTAATAAGGGGCTAGGCAAGAGTGGTCAAAAGGGCCATTTATGGAGTCGAGAACTTCTATTTGAACCGTGCAATTAGAGCACAGAAAGGAGCATTTCCCAGGAGGCATGAGGTGTTGTTTTTAGCAGAGAATATGGTATCAGGCATTAAAACTTAAACTGAGTCACATTAAAATTTTTAAGAGTTTGAGCAGAACTTGATTAGAATCAGGCACCATGCAATCTAGTAGATAGAAGCTACAAGAGATGTACAAACTGAAAGACTTAGAGGTAGAAGGGGACAGGAACAAGTATGTCATATTGGGTGAAAAAGTGGGTTGCTTCATGCAAGTTCACTTTTCCTTAGGGGATTCCAGATGCCTATCAGGCAGATTACCTAACTAGTGCTGATCAATTCCTGGTGGACTCGTTTAAGATTGCATTTCCAGGAAAGCCAAAACTATAAGTTTTTGTTTGGTGATGGGGGGCTTAGCATAAGCAACTCCATTTTGGGCCTGTTGTCTTTCTTTCTTTTTTAAACAGAGGTTGCTAAATCCAACCGGGACAGCTACTGTTCACTGTGAGTCATGTTTACTAGCCACACTTCACAGCTTTAGATGTTTAAGTAATTTGCCTCAGATAATCCAACAGTTCAGGAGCAGAGTTGGAACTAAAATTAGGTCTTCTGATTCAGAGATCAGTGTGCTTTTCATTATAAAATTCTGTAGTTTGTTATCCATCCCATTCTATTACTCAGTGAATTAACTTGTCCTTCCAGGTGTATTCCTATTGCAGTAGCATGAGTTTTCCTGCCTTGGCTGGATAGACCCTATGTCAGCTCTTCCTCGTCTCTTCACTCACCCAGCCCTCCCTCAGGCTTTGGCAGATTCAAGGGCAGCACCTTGTTGTGCTTGGTGAACACTTGAATCATAGCAAGTAATTTATTTACTTCTAGTTTTTGATTGGCACATATGTCTCTGCACCAAAATGGAAGTATGGTAAGGGCAGAACTGAGTTGTTCCTACTTGTATATGCTGGCACATCTAATGTGAATCACACAGTAAGACTTTAATATATACCTGAATGGTTAAATAGTTTGAGACTGTTGATTTATTCATTTCACAAATTGCTATTGAACAACTCTCCTGAAAGACATTGTGAGAAGATAATTGAAAATAAGAGACTCTGGCCTCAAGGGATTCACTGTCTTAACAGAAGAGACAAGCCATGGGTCATAAATAACTAATACAAGGTAGAAATTTAGGCCTAGAGTAAAAGAAATCCTTTCTAGAATGAAAACCTTCCCTGTTCTCAATGTCAGCAAATGACTAGCGAATGCAACTCAGGTCTGCCCCTCTGAAGTAGATTTCTATTGAAGTGAATCAGAATGGAAATTTCATTCAGTCTCCATGGCCACTACTTAAATGGACCTCCAATTGCCAGGTTATTGTTTTCTGTTGCTGATATTAGTTGATTTGCTTTTGTAAGTAGACCTTTGTACTAACCTAACAAATCCACTTTAGGAAAATAGTATATACCTTGCTGGGTTAATAGTACCTTATTGGGTTGTGGTAAGAATTAAATACATAAACACATTTTACATAATAAGCATCCAAAATGTTTTTCTTGGCACTGGACATGTTAAAATCAGCTTGGAGAATTCCGCATCGAAAGCCAGAGTATCAGTAAAAACATATATTTGACGAATTGTTATATTATATGGAAGAATGTCCTTGTTAGGCTACAAACATGCTCTTGGGAGGCTGTTCACGGGATGGCCTGGGCCTCCACTGGCTTTTAGGTACCGTCCTGGACTTGTTTGAAACCAGACTTCCATGCATCAGGGATGTGAAATCTCAAAGTGATAACTCAAGTAATTGATTAACAGTCTGTCTTGCAAGACAATCAAATGACTAGATTCAGAGTATTGCCTTATTTGAAGTTCTTTCTCCTGAGAGGGAGCGCTATATACCCCCCACCAACATATGCCTGTTTGGCATAAAGATTATCTTGAGCTGGTTATTTTTAAGAAACAACAGACATAGGAAAATGTCTGAAAACACAATAGAAGTGACCCTTTTGTAAGAGACGTTTACATTTATAAGGGAAATCTTCATTTGTAAGGGTGTCTCCTTCTTTGTACCAAGAAGATGAGGATGACTCAATTTCTAGAAACTCTTATGAATAGAGAAGGCAAGGACTGAATTCCACAAAGCAACCTTAACCTTGTTTACTTTGCTTTGCCTGGTAGCCACCTGTAACTGGCCTTTTTTCTCTCCCCAAATCTCTCTTTTGTCTTTAACTAAAGGTGGTTTTCTAGTGGCAGCTTGGGTCATTTCAGGGAGCTAATTAGCTTTCCCAGGTCTCTCCCATGTATACAGGAGGTATACATTTTATTAAACTTCTGTTGACTTTTCTTCGCTTAATCTGTCTTTTCATTACAGGGAGTGTCAGTCAAGAACCTAGAAGGGTAGAGGAAAAGTTATTTTTCTTCCCCTGCATTCCCTTTTCCCTAAATAGTTAACTCCAAATTTCCTTCTCAAAGAAACCTGCTGAATGCGTCCCTCAGGGACCTAGCTCTCCCTTGCAAGGCAAGCAAATAAATTGAGCTTTGTTTCTTATCATTTAACACC
Source organism: Procyon lotor (assembly GCA_028646535.1). Classification (NCBI taxonomy): domain Eukaryota; kingdom Metazoa; phylum Chordata; class Mammalia; order Carnivora; family Procyonidae; genus Procyon; species Procyon lotor. The sequence goes on along the minus strand of CM053612.1, from coordinate 85,257,281 downwards.
TGTCCTCTGGCTTCCTCTAACTGTGGAAGAGGTACATGTCTGTCTGTGTCGTAGCTAAAAAGACATGAATATATTGGGGAAATCCATCATAGAATATAAAATCCTCTCAGTCTAATGAAGTAGTCAAGTGGATGATGATATTAAATCTTTATGGACTGTGAAATCATAGTATTTGCTCCTAAAAGAATAGAACAGCTTTGAAATATTTCAGAAATGAGAAGTGTGCCATTTATAAGTGTGAAAATTAAACCAACAGTTTCATTTGTTAAGGTATATTCTTCTACATTTTGTTAAAGTTTTACTTGTTTTTTGGTTTGTCCTCCCTCTGCCTTGTCAGTTTGTTTGCACACATTTTTTTTTTAAGATCTTTTTTATTTAATTTTTTAAAGATCTTATTTATTTGTTTGACGGGGAAGAGGGAGAGGGAGGAGCAGACTCCCTGCTAAGCAGGGAGCCAGATGTGGGACCGGATCCCAGGACCCTGGGATCACGACCTGAGATGAAGACAGATGTGTAACCAACTGAACTACCCAGACGCCCCTACAGTGGAGCACTCTTAAAAATGATTTGGATAAATAATCTTGTAGACTTCTGTTAACTCTTTTTATTTAACTTTTTCGGGATAGAATTATGTTGAAAAGAACATCAAGAGTTTTTAAAACAGGAAATAGGTCATAAAATAAGCAACTTGAAGGGTAAGGGTAGAAATAAACGTTAAAGGAAGGAGAGAGACTCCAATCCCTTTTGCTCTCTTTTATCAGATTGTAGGCCTATAAGGCTTCCCTCCAAGCTACATAATGGGTAGTCTCCTTTCCAAGGGTGGAAATACATTAAAGATGTGAATCTAGGAAGGTTATTGAACTTTCATTTGCCTACCTACCATCTCAATTTCATCTCCCTTCTTTTACTCCATCCTCTATCCTTTCCTTCTGCTCCCTCTTTTCCTCCCCTCCCACTCCTATACATTATCCCTTACCACTGTAGGATAGGAAGAAAATTTTGGCTACTCTCAAGGTTCTACCAGCTAGTCTAAGAATTAAGTGGACAGGAGACAGATCAATAGGAGAAAAAAATTACGTGTGCATGGAGGCCCAATAATGACATAGAGACATAAAGATTTGACCAAGGCAGGTGGTTTCTATACTTGTTAGATAAGGAGACAATAAATTTGTGAGAAATTGACAGGACAAAGAAAAGTTAGGGTTAGGAGCTTTAGTTATTAAGGAATTTGAAAAGATTTGGGCTGGGGTGGTAAATTCTTAAACTTAACAAGGGATGTTTAGAGAGCCTTTTTGGCTCTGAATTCTGTATCTTTGGTGATAAGGATATCTCTTTACCCCCTGGTACAGGGAGGGTTCCTTTCACTTGCAAGATTTATTTCCTGTTGCCTGGAGACAGCGGGATTAGAGTGTTCTTACACACGAGCTGTTTCTTAAGTAACTTTTCCTTGAAATAATCAATAGATCCTAGTGGCATGTTTTAGGACAGCCTTTCCTTGGCCCCTATACCATCCTTTAGCTTATATCTTCTTTCCCAGCCTTCTCTATTTAAAACTAATTATTACAATAAGTAATAATGACTCAGTACAATGACTTTGAGCATATAGCTAATGCCCTGTAAGTCTAGAGGGAAGTGAATTAGTTGTTTTATAATTTGTCAAGAGGCATTGGGCAAGTTTGCCCAAATACTTAGCAGTTAGGATATGAAAAACAAGAATCTCACATTTTTCTGTTAGTAGAGGTGTTGACTGCACTATGCTGGGGTTGATGACTATCCTGTCGTTTCTTTGCAGATAAAGGCAGATGTGATGTCTGTGTAACTTTAAAGGAAGTGCACTCTGTGGTTGAACGTTATCTTTAAAAACAGCAGTAACAATTCTCCTTTTGTGCTTCTTTGAAGGAAGTTTTATGAATCTCAGCACAATTATTGCCAAAAATTAAAAGTTTCCTAGAAGACGGAGGGAAAAGGCTCTCAAACTTCCACCTTGCTTTCTGACTTCGAAAGTATTATGTGGTATGATGATGAAGAAAAGAAAGAGTCAGCAAAATTTTGCATAGCAAAATAATGACAAATAGTGCCGGGCTTTTGTGATTACAACCAAAGCCATCCATGCACCAGCTTTCAGAAAGTCAATACTTGAAAGTATTGACTGTTACCAGGACCCTTAGAGAATGACTTAGAATTTTCCAGTTGATATTCTAAGAAAAATGAACTTTTCTAGACAAGAAATAATCACCAGGGATGTTAAAATTATTTAAAAAAATGTTGGTGCTTTCATTTGAAACAAATGGAAGCATAATCAAAATTAGCATATATACTAACCACAAACTGATTCTCCCGCTCCCCAAATTAATTTGCTCACCACTAAAATTGATTTCATACAAGCAATAGAAGAGAAAGGCAAATTTGGAAATTCTAAAATGGAATTTCGTCTACTAATAAACAATTCTTGATTTTGGGCACATGATAATATAAAATGCAAATAGACAAACCAGGTTTGGGAGTTGAACATGGTTGAGTTTAAAGCTCTTTGGGCCAGTTATCAGTAATATGCCCCTAGAGAATTTCTTTTCAAATCTGTTTTCTTCTCTCTGAAATGGAGATAGTATCTGCCAAAATAATGAGTGCTTAATAAAAGTTAGGTTCTATTCCTTTACTTTCCCTGAGCACTTGGTTATTATATGTTGGAAGAATTAGCGATGGTATTTGTTCATTTGTTGTGCACAGCAAACCCTAAGGGCATTTCACTTTAAGGAAAAAATCTGCCCTTCTTAGTTTATCCAGAATGCTCTGATTGGGTTTTGAATGGGAAGCAAAGGACAGACTGGATGGCTTGTCAGGGCTTTATGGGACTGGAGCGATTTAGTCACCACAAACAACTTAGGCATCCATTTCTTAATGCCTGTGTGGGGGAATGCCACACCTCCCTTTTCCACTTTGTGTTTCTGCTTCGGCTTCTGTTTCATGGTCTGTCATTGCTTTAACTAAGCCACCTCCTGGTTAATGTGTTCAGTGTGTTTGCTGCTGTGCACTCTCAGGAGCTTATTGATGTGTCACTTTGGATTCTAGTAAGCTTCAGTGATATATAAAGTACACACGGGGTAGGAACTTTCACTTTAATAATTGTTACTCACTGGTGTTCACGCACAGTATTATCACCAAGCAATTAAATTTCAGAAAAGCACAAGGGAGTTATTTATTCATGTTAAAAACTGAGTTCTGGATTTTAGGTATGACATCATGGCAGTCCTGAGAGATGGATTCATTTAGCCTCCCTGGGTTGTAGATTCTGCACATAGGAAATGGAAATCTTTGCCCTCTTCCAGATTTGACTAATAATGAGGACTAACCCAATATACTGTCAATAAAAATGACCAATTATATAAATAAAACTGAGGTTTGAAACTCTCATTTGAAGCTTTATTTATTCAATTTATATATCTTGACTTGGGCACCATCAGATCACAAAACTATTACCTAAACTGTTGGATGTTTGGAATGTGAGAATTTGCACTCTTATTGCTTTTCACAACCCATTTATTTTGACACAAAAAAAATAAGTGTGAATCACAGAAAAAGGTTTTGGCCATAAGCAGATTGTTGAGGTTGATGTTCTTTGAGAATGGAGACCTAGGCTTAATGGAATCATTTCATTAAATAGGGAGAGAGCATCTCATCAGGCACTTGGCAAACTCTGGCTTTGCTTTCATAGCTATTTCTATTTCTGGCAATTCACATTAGAACGTGGAGTTACAGTTACTGGAAGTATGTCCATGTTTCTTTGTGAAAGTCTTCTTTCTTAGGGGCAAAGTATACGTTAATGATGGAATCCTAGGAAAGTCATTTGACCTGTCTTTGTTCAAACCAGGGCTCATGTGGAGAAGGATAGAATCTTAGGGTTGAGTCTGAGCGAGAACTAGTTACTGCTGTGGATAGTGGGAAATACTGCCTTCATCTGAGAGAGCTCTGTCAAAGGCTTTGGGGAAAAAATAAAGAGACTAAAATTTATTGAGCTTCACTCTGTAAAGGCTCTGAGCATCCTCATTTTCATATGTCTGGTTGTTTACTTGTTCCAATAATGGGTGTATCCTGTCGCTGTAGGCAAGCCACACATGAAGCCAAATTATGATCACGGGGTTCTTTGGAAAGTATGGAATCAGACAGAGTTGATGGTATAATAGGAATGTTTAATGTTTACGACAGCTTCTCTGGCCAATGAATGCCTGCACACATAGATCGGAGATCTTGAGTCCTTGGCTGTGGTTTACCCCACTTCTCAGTGCTTCTTGAAGAGGTACATTTGCCTTTCAGACTTGGTCTTTTTTGCTTCTGCGGCTGACTTCTCCCATTCTAATAGACATTGGCCTGGGATTGTTTCCTCAAGATGGTTGTCTTAGATCATTCTTACTGCAAAACCTACAACTTGAGAATCTCAGTGATGACAGCAACAAACATTTGTTTTTGGGCTCCTGGGTCTGTAGGTCAGTGATGATTCAGCTGATCCAGGCTGAACTTAGCTGTGCCAGGATAGATACCGGGCTTCAAGTCAGTTTCATCTCTGTTCCTCCTGTCTTTACAGGCCGTGGCTGCCTGGAGTATGCTCTCCTAATGATAAATCACAGGAGCACAAAAAAGGAAGCAGACATATGTGATATTTCTTAAGGCTTCACCTTGGAGCTAATCACTCTGTCACTCCCTCATATTCTGTCGACTGAATAAGGTCACAGGGCCAAACAATACAGTGGGGAATTACACTCTTCCCGAATGAAGAATTAAACTGAAAAGAGCATAGATGTAAACTCTCTAAGAGAGGGAGGAATGAAGAATTGGGAACAGTGATCCAGTATGCCATGGTGATTCTGAAGATATGTACTCTAATCCATTATGTGTCGATTTCATAGTTGTCAAAGGACCTAGTTCTTTTAGATTCTTGAGGGTGGCGAAGGAGAACTGCATCTCATTTTTGCCTTTTGTTCTTACCTGGGCTGAGATTGGCTCTTCTGCTTTGCCTTTGAGCATTTGCTTTGCAAGCCAAACTGACTCTCATCCCTGCCACCAGGTATATTAATGATGTAAAGAATTGTGCAAGAGGTCAGAAACCTGGGGGATGCCTTACTTGGCTTGATGTCAAGGTAGATGACAAATGCTGTTAAATCAGAACTTTTTCCCTTCCTGGAAAATCAGCCTCATCTGTCTTTGCTAAAGTTAATTTATGAGCCATCCCAGGGCACTGGTGATATTTGGACATCTGTGTTTCTGCTATATTAGTTGCTCCTGAAAATGAAATTGCACACTTCTTTTCCCAATATAAAGAAGACTGTGTTCATTCAGGAAATTTATGAAATACACATAGAGGAGAGTGTATAAAACATATGTACAGGTCAAGGCTAATTAGGAAACCTGGAGTTTTATAATTTAGGAATATAATATAGCATAATTTGTTGATCTATTAAGAACATTGGCATTTTTTGCAGTTTGGGACTATTTTGAACAGCGGCTCTATGAATGTTCTTCTATCTTCTGGGGGCCTTTGTGTTTCTCTTGGGAGTTTTCCTAGGATACAAAACTAGGAGTGGATTTTCTGAGTCAAAGGATAGAGACGTTGAACCAATTAGGTTTCAAGCCACCATAAACATAGTGACTTAAACCACTATTTTATTTGCTCTTCAATTTTGTGGGCCAGCGGTTTGGGCTGGGTTCAGGTAGGCAGTTCTACTGATCTCTACTGGGCTTGTTCATGTGGCTGTATCACCTGATAGCTCAACTGAAACGGGTGACCCTTGGGACACCTGGCTGGATCAGCCTGTGGGGCATGTGACTCTTGATGTCAGGGTGCTGACGTCAAGCCCCAAGTTGACTGTGGAGCCTACTTATAAAAAAAAAAAAATGAGATGGCCCAAGATTGCCTCATTCATATGTTTGGCACTTGGTACTGGCTTATGACCAGACCCTTCCTGCATGTGGTCTCTCTTCCTCAAGGACTGTCCTGGTTTCTTCACTTAGCACTCTCACGACAGCAGAGGGGGCAAGGACGGAAGCTTCTGGGCTCCTTGAGGTGTGGACTCAATATTCTTACACCATCACATCCACCTCACTCTATTAGTTAAAGCGTGTCCTAAGGTCATCTTGGATAAAGAGTGTAGAGAAATAATTTTATCCAGTGGCGACAGGAGCAGCCAAGTCACATTACAAACGGGGCACGCCAACAGAAATAGCTAGAATTTGTGGTCATGTTTCTCACAAGACACATCCCTGAGTTTGCCAGGTAATGATGAACCACTTTTCAATGTGGTTGTACTTTGTTTTTTTTTTTTTTTTTTAAAGATGTATTAATATATTTTAGAAAGAGTATGAGTGTGGGGAGGGGCAGATAGAATCTTCAAGCAGACTACCTGCTGACCTCAGAGCCCCATCATGGGGCTCAGTCTCACAACCCATGAGATCATGACCCACAACGAAACGAAGAGTCGGATGCTCAACTGAGCCACCCAGGCATCCCTCAGGGTGGTTGTACTTTAAAATTTACGCACTCTGGTAGTGAATGGGAGTTTGTGTTCTGCATTTCCTTCCCAACTCTTGGTAATACTAGATTTCTGAATTTTGCTGATCTGCTAAGGAATTTATAGCTTCTTTTTGTGGTTTTAATTTGTTTTTTCTAGTTAGTAACAAAGCTGATCATCTTTGCCTATATTCATTTGCCGTTTGGATTTTTTATAAGTACCTGTGTCTTCAGATCATTTTACTTTTTTTTTTTTTAACTCATGAAACTTTTTTTTTAACTCATGAAACTTCTCTTTCTGTGTATATTCTGGATATTAGTCCTTTGCTAATTGTGACACTTGGAGATTATCTTTCCTTCCTTTTCGTGATGTCTTTTGATGAAAAGAAGTTCTTAATGTAAACCAATTTAATCAATTGGTTTTTCTTGTTTAATGCTGTTTGTGATATAGGTTTTTTTTTTTTTCCACAGGCAGGTGAAACAATTTTATTTCACAGTTGTCTTTAAAACCACAAAGACACTATGTTCTTCATATCAAAACGTTACTACAGATAACTATACTTACTAGAAAATGATCATATAGACCCTCTCAAAGAAAAATGCACACCATTATATGGTTTCAGACAAGTTGCTTAGGAAAAACACATCTGGACTGATTCGTAAAACATATCATAAGACCACCCTACATCTTTTGGTTCAAAGTATAGATGATTGTCATCAGTATGTGTTCCTGCATTCTTACGGATTTGATAACACACGTACAGACTGGCTTGTAACTTAATGTTCCATCGGTTCGTCAGCCTTTTCTGCAGGTTCGCCAGCCGGTTGAGCAGGCGGTGCCTTTCTCTGTGGTCTTTCTTCAAGACCTTCTAGGAATGGAGATACATCATCGTCATCATAAATCGTAAACTCCAAGTCTTTACCAACAATTCCACTGGAAACATTCTTTGTAGTTGGGTCCTGTTCTGCTGCAAGGGTCTCTTGTAAGGCACGCACACCATGTTTAACCTGTTCATTTAAATTGCGCTCCATAAATCCAGACGTATGCCTCTCCAAGTAAGCACGAGCTTTTTGAGAACGGGCTCCAGTGGACATGGCTCTACAGTCAAGATAGTTGGCAGATGGACAGGTTTGGAAAATGTGAGGGCCCATATCATCATAACAAGCAATAGGCAGTCCAATACCGTATGGTCTCCAGCCATATCGTTGTGTTGGTATCTGGGTCTTGCTTCCAGTTAGAGATACAAGACGAGACACAGGAAGAGGTCTGTCAAATACAAATCTGGAATCTAAACACTCCTGGCGCATAAAATGACATAACAGTCTGGCATCGGCAGTAAGTCCCGCAATTGAGATACCAGTATGGTTGTCAACACGGAGAATTTTTTTTCCGATGAGCTGCCAGCTCTGACTTTGCGCTCTTTAGTGCAACCAACCCTGCGTGGGTGTTTGATTTCAGACTAGCTGTGGCTGAACCTTGCTTGACAGCTTCCGTTGTATACTTGATTTGATGAATCCTACCCTGAGGGCTCCAAACAGTGACATTGTTGTCATACTGGTTGCAAAACTTGGTTCCTGTGCGCATCCGGCTGAGGCCTCCTGCAGAGGTGCGGATTCAGGGAGGTTCTGTATTATAGATTTACTCACAAAAATACTGCCTTACGCTGACGCTATGAAGATAATCTCCTTTATTACCACCTAAATGCTCTTAGGTTTTCTACCTTTCATGCCTCGAGGTTTTTTTTTTTTTTTTTTTTAGTGTATATATATATATATATATAATTGGAACCAAGTTTTGTTGTAGTAGTAGTTGTTACGGCTGACTTTTCAGTGAGTGAAAAGTCTTGTTCCTATTGAGATGTGTGGGAGTTATTATCAGCTTCTTTTCAAACTGAAAGGTTATAGAGCTATATAGAACCTTTATCCCAGCTAAATGGAAGTAAAAATACCTGCTTAAATTGCAAAAAAAAAAAAAAAAATGTATTTATGTGTGTCCTGTGACAAAAGGAACTTTTGAAAAAAGCAAACCTGCAAGAACCCAAGCCCACATGCTTCTCTCAGCCCTGTTACTTTGATAAAGAACTTCTTCTTCCCTCTCATGGGAGGCGTGGCTGAGAGAGTATGGAGGAAGAACCTCAGTGGATTTCTTTCTTTCTTTACCATTGTGGAGGAAAGTGAAAGTTCTTTTCCCTTTGGAGAAACTTCCAGACTAGGTAATACTCTGCTCCCTTCGGCATATACTTCTCTTCACTCACTGAAGGAGTGAGTCAAACAGAAAGGTTGTCTGGGCTTCTTGGCTCATACGAATCAATTCCTTTTGAAGCTTCTGAACCAGGGAGGTAAGTAACTAGTTGCCCTGACTGGAGTGTCTTGTCAAGTTAAGCCAAACTAGGTCAAGGTTGAGGAGTCTTGGATTCGGGATCCTGCTGCTGGTGATGATGCCCAGGAAGAAGTCGCCTTCATTCTCGGGGCTTCAAATTCATCACCTGCAAAGTAAGGGAGTTTAACTAAGTTATCTCTAAGGTCCCTTCCATCTCTGGCAATCTTCGTTTCCATTATGGTATTCAGTTGGGTTGTTAAGAGGCAGCTTATTCAGAAGTCTCGTCTATAGTGGCTAATAGAATAAAGCCTTCCTTAGCATGGATGGTCCATGGAGTAGGACTGACCGTACTGATGTGATCTAAAAATGATTTTTAATAGCAACTTAGATGCCATGCAGTCGTGCATTTTTTCCCATGTAAACACAAAAGTTTACAGAACAGTTCCCATAAAATCAAAAAATGGGCCTTTCTGTTACATTATCTTTTTTTAGATTGTAATAAAATACCAGCCTGATCTTATTGCTCTAAAATAAGCAATGACTTTCTCAAGTATGAAAATGACTGTATCACCCTGCCTCCCTCATCTGTTTGCATGGATCAGAAAGATGATTTCTGAGTTCTGGCTTGTGAGTAAGATTTTTCTGGTGAGCTCTTTGAAGAGGCCTTTGGGACTAGAGAGTCTCTTTACTCCAGGAGAATGCGAAGGCCACAGAATTTGATTAGTGGATATAGACTGTCTTCCTTCATCTCGTGATTAAGGTAAGTGAGATGTGTGTGCCCATCGAAAGCTCAGGCAGTATTTACCATTTACCCTGTGGAATATTTGACTAAAATGGAAATAAAGTCCTGTTTAGTGTTTATTTTATCATTTTTGAATGCTATTCAAAATATTAGATAATTTTGTATTAGATATTAGGTATTAGATATCTAATATTAGGTATTAGATAATTTTGATGCCATTTTATGTATGCAACCTATAAGACACAAGATTCTGAATAGAGACTTCATTCTAATTTTATTAGTCATTGGGTACTTCTGGCCTGGAAATTCAAATTTATGTCAACCGAGGTGATATGAATTTCTCATATAATAATTTATACAGCTGTAGTCATTTTGGGGAAGGCCTAGATTTTCTTAAAAATCACTTTTTTAAAGGAAAATTTTACTCTAGGTTCTTAAAAGGAAAAATATTTTTATTTACTTTAGGTTTACCACTTTAGATATGCAGAAGGGCCTATTAATACATCAGGAAACACTATGATGTCATATTAAGAGAGAGGCTTCTGATCTCAGATTGACCGACTCTCTTACTAACAAGTTATTTAACTTAGGTTAATTTATTCAAACTCTAATTTAGTGATGTCAAAATTTAGTGCCTATGAGAATCCCCCAGGGGCTTGTTAGAACAGATTGCAGAGCTCACTTCCCAGAGTTTCTGATCCACTAGGTCTAGGATGGGCCCCCAAATCTGCATTTCTAATAAGTTCCAAGTTGTTGCCAATGCTGCTGGTCTAACAACCATTCTTTGAGAGTCATTACCGTCGGTCAGTTTAATAATCGTACATCCTGGAGTGGTTTTGACTCTTAAATTGCTCTCTCTGAGGCAAATCCCAAGGTATTGGATAAATAGGAAAACTTTAATACTCGTTGCCTTTTTCCTCCGTCTCCTCTCTTCCTCAGTAAATACTAACAAGGTGTTCTGTGGGATATGATGGATGAACTTTGATAAGGACACTATCTGCACATACGTATCCTTTTAATCATGTGAGAAAAAGAGAACCTGTGACAGTTAAGAAAAATAAGGGCATCATTAGGTAATTAAACACTAAATTACTTGCTGTGCTCTGAATGTGTCTAACAAAATTCACATGTTGAAACCTAACCCCCAAGGTAAGATTAATGCCTTTCTAACAGAGGCCCTAGTGAACTCTTACCACCTTCTGCCATGTGAGGGTACAACCAAAAAGTCACCACCTGGAAGCAGGCCCTCACCCTAATGTGCTGATACCCTAATCCCCTGATCTCAGGCTTGTAGTCCCCACAACTGTGAGAGATAAATTGCTGTTGCCTATCAGCTACCCAGTCTGTGGAATTTTGTTATAGCAGCCTAAATGGATTAAGACATTACTTTTTATATTTATTGGATGGACCTTGAGGGTTCCAGAAGAGGGAAGGATCGCAGAGGTGGGGGTAGAAGGGTTGTAACTGGTCAGGGAAAGCCTCACTGAACGGGTAAAGTTTCATTAGTTCTGTAGCAAGAAGTTCCGTATTACCTGCGGGCTGGTAACAAATAATGAAGAAGCCTAACAGGTGGAGGGTTTTACTTTGGATAGGGTTAGCTTTAGGATGGGAAAATACTTTCGAAACTACCATTTGAGCAGAGAAAAAAATAGGATCAAAGGGCTTCTCAGGAAAGGCAAGCCCACCAGTGTTCACATAGTCGGACTTTGCAAATACCATAAAGTTCTCGCCTTACAAAGAGGCTCTTGGCATGGTGGACACACCAGCCGGGCTTGCGCTGGGGCGGAGTTGGAGTGAAGACTGGACCAACCACGTAGAGGGGGCCTTTGATGTCTCTTTCTTGTATTACATAGTTGTTTGTATCCGCTCCCTCATCAAAGCATGGAGCCCTGTCCTTGGAACTTCCCAGTCTTTGGACCCTCTTGTACCTTTCACAGATGGGTGAGGGTGCAGTAAACGTGGGCTGTATGAAATGAGACTTGAGAAATCTTGGTGATGATTGGCTATGGGGGAGAAAGGAGAAAATCTCTTCACAGATGTCTCTGTGATAAGTAAAATGATAGCTCTAATGAGTATGATTTCAAGGTTAATGTTAACTGTAAACAGATTTGGATAGACAGCCATTTGGGGATATAATTTTATGGTTGTGGCATTGATATAATGTCTAGGTATATAAATAGAAATGTTCAGAGATTGCAGCCCACGGGAAGTATCAGGTAGCGAGGATGTGACTGTCATTGAAATTTGGAATCATGGCTTAGGAAGGACTCAGTTTTATTCCAGTTTCTTACCTAATAAAGGAATTGTCTCCATACCCTTACTACTAGAAGTGTGGTTTTTAGACCATCAGCACTGACCTCATGCGGGAGCTTGGGAACTTGTATAGATAGTAAAGATAAAGAAGCGCTGCCTATATACCATTCCTGGACCTGCTCTTTGCTTCTAATGAAGGGGTGCTTATTAGCTCCTAAGTTAACCCATTCTCTTTGGACACTTCAAATTGTACTAGTTTCACCGTGCACATGCTCTGGCTCTCCACTTTGGCTACACACTGGAAACGCCTGGCAAATTAAAAAAAAAAAAAATGAAAAACACCAGCACACTCACTAGAATGACTAAAATTAAAAAGACTGACAATACCGAGTGTTGGTGAAGTTGTGGGGTAACAGGAACTCCTAGAGATTGCTGGTGAAACTAAAAACACTACAACCCACTTTGGAAGACTGTGAGTTTCTTATAAAGTTGAACACGTACACATTTGTTGTGTGCCTCAGTACTTCAACTCCTGGATATTTATCCGAGGAAAATGAAAGTTTATGTCCATAGGAAAAGACTTGCTCAAGAACATTCATAGCACCCTGAAGGGGAATAAAATATACCCCAAGATGGGCCTCTTTGGCATAAGAGTTATTTAAAAAAGCAGCAGATACAGGCAGAGCTCTGAAAACAGGTAGAAGTTACTCTTTTGTAAGAAACATTTACATTTATAAGAGAAATCTCCATTTTAGGGCTGTGTCTCTCTGTGCTAGGAAGAGGAAGATGATCAAATAGCTGGAGAAGGAAGCAATTTAAATCTGCATAATAACTTCATCCTGTTGATTGTGCTTTCCAAAACACCCTCCCCTTGTAACTGGTTCCCTTCCCCCAGTGTCGTCTTTTGTCCTTTGCTGGAGACGGTATTTAAGGAGGTGACTTGGGCTATTGCAAGGAGTTACCTCATTTTTCCTGTGTCTCTCCTGTGTATATAGGAGGCAGACACATTATTAAACTTACTATCATTTTGCACCTGTTAATCTGTTTTGTTTTTTTTTTGTTAAAGATTTTATTTATTTATTTGACAGAGGAGAGAGATCACAAGTAGGCAGAGAGGCAGGCAGAAAGAGAGGGGGAAGCAGGCTCCCTGCTGAGCAGAGAGCCCGATGCGGGGCTCGATCCCAGGACCCTGAGATCATGACCTGAGCCTAAGGCAGAGGCTTTAACCCACTGAGCCACCCAGGCACCCCTTGTTTTTTTTTTATTAGAGGGTGGTTATCAACCAAGAACACAGAAGGGTAGAGAGGAGTTTTCTCCGCCACGATCCTTATTTATAACCCAAAACTGAAAACAACTCAGAAGTCCAACAATAGAACAATGACTTTAAAAATGAAGTGATACTCAAACAAGGGGTTACCACTCAGTAATAAAAACAAGCTGCTAGTATATGCTTTATGGCAGTTGGACCTTGAAAACATTGTTAAGTGAGGGAAGCCAGACAAAAAGGTGTGTATTGGGGTACCTGGGTGGCTCAGTGGGTTAAAGCCTCTGCCTTCGGCTCAGGTCGTGATCTCAGGGTCCTGGGATCGAGCCCCGCATCGGGCTCCCTGCTCAGCAGGGATCCGGCTTCCCCTTCTCTCTCTGCCTGCCTCTCTGCCTACTTGTGATCGCTCTCTATCTCTATCAAATAAATGAATGAATGAATACATAAATAAATAAAATCTTAAAAAAAAAGTGTGTATTATGTGATTCTATGAATCACATTCTATGAAGTTCTAGAATAGGCAAAATTCTTGGTGGTAAAAATAAAAAACACTGGTTACTTTTCAGAGGGGGTGGGGTGACAACTGATTGTACAGGAACTTGAGAGAATTTTATAGGGTGCCAGAAACGTTCTATACTATGGTAAGGAGTTGAGTTACGCAGGTCTATACATTTGCCAAATAAAGTATATCAAAGATTTCTACATTAATGGTAAGCTATAACTTAAAAAAAAAAAAAGGAACAAATTTTAATGCCTGTGTCCTACCTCAGATTCTGATTTAACTGATCTGGGGTGCACTGTGGGCATCAGAATCTTAAAATCTCACCAGGTGATTTTAATGGGCAGCCATGTTTGAACCCTTGGTCTAGGGGCTTTGGAGAGGGACAATGCCTGACCTTAGGGGTAGGGAAAGAAAGCCAAGGGCACAAAGTAGGCGGGGGGGAAAAAAGAACAGGAAAACACTAATAAGACAACCACAGGTGGGGAAATTTCAAGGGAAGATTGAACAAAGGCATACTGCAGAAGTCAGAATAAAAATGAAGCAAAAAGTCTATTCTCAAGGTGATTTGTGTGGGGGAGAGAAAGCATGTTATAGTGTAAATAAAAAAATTAGTAAGCAAAAGAAAAGAGGTTTAACATAAACTTGAGTAATTTATTATATTGTTTTAAGATTTTATTTATTTGAGAGAGACAGTGAAAGAGGGAACACAAGGAGGGGGAGGGGGAGGGGGAGAGGGAAAAGCAGGCAGCCTGATGCGGGGCTTGATGTGGGGCTTGGTCCCAGGACCCTGAGATCATGACCTGAGCCGAAGGCAGATGCATGATGACCTAGCCACCCAGGTGCCCCAAACGAGTGATTTTAAACTTGGCGTGCCTGTAAAATTCAAATCTGGCTTTTATTATTACATGAGTGACAAAATAGTCCTCTGAAATTCTGATGTCCTAACACTGTTCATTTGTCTGACTGTGGTTCTTGAGGGATGGTTCCCGCCCCCTCCCCAGGGGAAACCTAAGTGTAGACTCTGTCTTTGGAGGGTTTCAGGAGTTAAAGAACAATAAATTTGAAGATCTAATGGGCTTTATTAAGTGATTGGTGAGTTGGCATCCCATCTAGCAAGTAAAAGGGAGTTCCTAGGAGTTGTACAAAATGGAAGACTTTTTTTTTTCCCATGTAGAAAGCATCCCTCTCTCTTTCTCTGTCTTTTTTTTCCCCCAGAATGGGAGATTTTTATAGGAAGGAGGGTAGGGCAAGAGGTTATTAAGAAAAGGAAGGATTATTTGAGGCAAGATCATTTTGCCTTAGCGAAAAAGCAGGGGGTCCTAACATGCAGATTTCCTCATCTTTTGTTGGGGGGTGGGGACAGTGGAGAGGGCCCAGGTGACAGGTTACTTCACTGACCAGGACGACTTGTGCCTAACTTTAAGACTACCATTTCTGTGGGAAGTTGAAAGTGCATTTAGCTTAAGTATTAAGACCCACGGTAACTTGGCCAAACTGGCTGCATTCTGGGGCCCTGGTTTTCTGTGTAACGCAGGGGAAGTTTTGAATATTTTGCTGCCATTACCCAAGCACTGAATGTCCTTGTTGTAAGGCAGTTTCCAACTGTAAGCTGATCCTGTTGCAAGAACCCTTGGAAGAGAGTTATTATAAAAGTTTTGGAAGGTTTTCTAACGAACTCTCCTATCATTTCTAAATAACATTGTAAATATTGGCTTCTGTTGACCTTTAACCGCACACTCTTACATCGTGTGTCAGAGTTGAGCATTATTTTACCCATAGCCCTTCGGGGAAATGACACAAAAATCTTGTCCGGCTTCTGTTTTGGGGTAAAAAACTCTCAGAGTGAAACAAGAGCTGGAGAATTGAATATCACCAGGAGAAGGAAACGTGAGAGGAAGAGCTTGGCCCTGTTGGGGAGCAAGGTTCGTGTCGCCTCAGAGGTCATTCCAGCTGGACGAAGAATCGAATCGACCTGGGATGCATTAACAAGAGAAAATCAAATTCAATAGGCGTATGTACAGGGAATCTACATAGACGTGGAAATTCCAGAGTCAGGCAAGATGTCCATGTCATTCAGAACTAAGGAGAAGGGCGTGGGGGCTGGGACTTCAGAGGAAAGGGATGCACTTCATGGGCCATAAGAAGAGCAAAGGTTTGGAGATTCGGTGTTTGCCCTGCTATATACGTAAGTCACGCAGTAAAACTTTCTTCTGCTAATAATCCTTATGCTGGGAAACATCCCCAGTTTAGATTCTTTAGTGTGTTTAAGGGAGGGACCGCAGTTTCTCTTGAGCCCACAGGCTCGCAGATCAAATCAAAATAAATCCACATGCCAAAGTGGCACATTTTGGGGCAGGCTGTCCTGAACCCCTTCAGAGCCTTAAGCTTTTTGCTACTGTACGGGTCGGTAAGTTATCCTTTTTTCCCTTCTAGGTTCTTCACTGGTCTAATAATTGAATTGACATAAGATAGATCAACAGGAGAAAGACAAATAGAAGCTCAATAACACGTATATCTCTTACATACAGAGGAGACTCAGAAGAATTCAGGAAGTCTTGGAAGTGGCCCGAGCCACCACCTTAAAGACCATCTCTAGCTAAAGATGTTGGGGGTGGGGAGTCACTTATGAGAAGCTGGCGGAAAAAAACAGGGCAAGCAAGGGTGGTAAGCCTGTTAGGCAGATGTAAGTCCTTGCCTTCCCAGTGATGAGTTTGTAGAGATTTGGTCCTCTTTTTCTTCCTCTTACAGACAGGGAGACACCCTTAGAAATGGAGATTTCCCCTATAAAATTACACAGACGTGTCACTTCACCTTGGTTTCCAGAGCTTCGCTGGTGCCTGCTGTTTATTACAAATAACCAGCCTAGAATAATACTTCTGCCAAGGAGATATATTTTGGGGTGACAAGTTTTGCTCCCCCACACTGCACTTATCTCTTAGCTACTCCACAGTCCCTCAAATTAGATGCAGATGGAGAACCCTGAAAACCTCAAGCAGGATTTCCTGCAGAGGCCCTTTGAGCCCAGCGTGAGGGAAATCTCTGTGGATGCTTCAGGAGAGAAATCCTCTGTGCTCGTACTTGAGTTCTCTCTGTACAGGGAGATTGATGTGCGTCCTCTAATAGGAAGAAGGATCAAGCAGTTCGTATATTATGAATTGGTCTTTCAAATTCAGCGTTCAGTGTCAGAGAAACAGATAGCTGCTCATCGGTGTCCTCTCCTGAAGGCATCACTGCAGAGGACTGCGGCAACATTTGGACAGATTGCGCCCTCCTCCATAGTCCTACCCGCGCCGCATCACTCTGGCTGGGGCAGCTAACACAGCAGGCGGGGCAGAGTAATGAGCTCTGTTTGATGTCCCTGAAGCTCCTCCCCAGCACACTAGTTAGATGAGCAGGCTCGTGTGTCCGGAGACAGCAGAACAGGACGGCGAGAAGCAGACCTTAAAGAAATGTGCTGGCTCGACAGTGACACATGAAGGTATTGCCACCTCTGGCAGAATGATGGGCCTTGAAGCAATATTAGCCTGAAAGCTCCGGCTTCTTGGAGTTTGTCAAGTGGGGTTTTCATACCGGGAGCAGACGTTCCGGTGCCCAGCATCCCGGATTGTCTGGCGTACCTGTGTCCCCGGTGCTCTCCAACTTGCTCTGCCTCCCTGTCCCGGACCCTGTGGCCCTGAGAAGAGGTTGGCCAGTTTGCTTTATGGCCCCATAGCCTTGCGGTAAATAATAATGTGCTCAAAATGCAGAAATATTTAGAGAGGATCTAGATATCAAAGGCTTAGACGTTTTACAAATGAAAAGGAAGCGGGAAGGGAAAAGCTGCTGGCTCAGAGCTGTAACTAGAAAATTTTAGATTTTGCTGATTTTTTTTCCAGATGTGGAAAAGGAATTTCAGGTTGTTTGGTGCCTAATGAAGTCTAATACTGGTATGAGGGTCAGCTTATTTGAAGATGGTATTCATGGTTTTTGTTAGTTGGCATTCTCTGTTCATTTATTGGATTCTGCTTCCTAAAGGCAGAAAGTAGGTGCGATCCTGGTTTTTTTGAAATCCAAGTCACGGCAGTGATAGGTACTAGGAGAAAAGTAACAGGGAGGAGTGAAGTTAGACGACTTTGGGAAAGTCACGTACCTCTTGGTTTGTCACTTGTTCATCTTCTCAAAAATATTTTTGTTTCTCACTTTTGAGTCAGAGGGACAATACATGTTTCATAATAGGAAGCAGGCCATGGACTTCTGAAATAAACTATAAATCACGCAAAGGGCATTTGTTTTCAGATGTGTGATTGGTTTTCAATTCATGTTTGTTCGTGGTCTAAGAGGTATTATCGTGGTATAAGAATCTTGATTAATCCTCATTTAGTAAGATTTATCTTCGTTAGGTTTTCTCATTGTTGTTGATTTCTGCATTACTGTCTTCCTGTGGCTGGGCAGCCTTTCTCTACCTAAAGCCTACAATACATACCATTACCCCCTTGGAGCTTTTCCTAATGACTGCAGCACAAAGTTACCTTTTCCTCTCGGCTGCTGCATGACTTAGAAATGCCCCTTCTCCCCTGCTGCCTCCCCCCGCCACCCTGTTTGTTCTGCCCCACGAATATTCACCCGTCTGAATGATACCACTGTACTTTCTTCTCTTTGATGATGGCAGTCTTGATTTCGTAGTATCTGTTTCTAACATGGAGCTCACGTAGATGCCTCTCGCCTCTTGTGTTCGGATTCCAGATACGTGCCTGGAGTCTTCGAATCCCATGGTGGTGGTAGGGAGGGAGAATTTTCTTCTTGCCTTCAAGGTCCTGCTAGGTGGACTAAGAATCAAATGGACTGATGAGTAAGAGAACATCAAATTTAGTTGTATATGTTTGGGGAATCCACAGAGTCATGAAGTTCCAAAGACAGTGCGGTCACATGAAGCTTACGTGAGCTCAGGAGAGGGGTAGGAGTCTGCGGATACAGAGCGGAGAAATACCTTTAGCAGGAAGATGAGAGGAGAAAACAGAGTTAGAAAATAGAGGTTGCCCTATTGTGGACGTAAGGTTTTTGGGTAAAGAGGCATCTATTTTGTTTTTTAAGATTTAATTAAACTGTTTATTTTAGAGAGTGTGTGAGTGGGGGGAGGGGCAGAGGGAGAGGAAGAAGGAGACTTCCCACTGAGGTCAGAGCCCCATGTGGAGCTCCATGCAGGGCTCTACCTGGGGCTCGATCCCAGGACCCTGAGATGATGACCTGAGCAGAAACCGAGAGTTGGACACTCAACTGACTGAACCACCCAGGTGCCACAAGAGAAATCTGTTTTAATAGCGATCTTCCTTTTCGTGGTCCTGGGATGGAGCCTTGGATCTGGCCCATGCTCAGCACTAAGTCTGCTTATCCTTCCCCCTCTGCGCTTCCCCCTGTTGGTGCGTACATGTGTTTTCTCTCTCTCTCTCTCTCTCTGTCTGTCAAATAAAAGAATGAATGCATGCTTGCTTGCTATCTTCCTGGTATAAACTGGTAGTTGAGGGATGGTAAAGAGCTTTTCATAAATCTGCTGGGTTTTGTTTGGTTTTTAATGCTAACGTGCTTGCTGAAGTGGCCCATCTTGGGATGGCCCACCCTTGATCCCTATGGCGGGAACAGAAGTAGTAAAATTAGAGGCTTTGTTCAGTGTAGGGGAGAAAGCCGTCTCCTTCTTTCCTTCTGGGGTCTTCGGTCCAATAGTTAAATTGACATAAAGCAGATGAACAGGAGAAAAGAAAACAACTCGTTCATAGGAATGGGAACCACCAAGATGGGAGGCTCCTCAACAGCCGGGCACTGGAGGCTTATATGCTCTATTGAGCGAAGGAGAAGGGTTAGGGGTTTGGGACTTCAAATAGGAAGAAGACAATTCATAGAAAGATGGAAGAGCAAATATTTAGCAAACAACTGTTTGCCATGCTCTGCAGCTAAATCTTTCTGAAAAAAGAAACTGTCTGTGGTAATAGCTCTCTTTCTGGTACAGGCTCCCTATCTCAATTCCTTTAAGCAGTTGAGGGAGAGGTAAAAAGCTCTTCTTTAGTCCGTTAGTCCGGTGGTCCTTCATTGTCTACAGATCAAAATAATCCACGTGCCAAAGTGGCACATTCTGGGGCAGCGTGTTCTGAACCCGTCACCAGAGAGAGTAGAGAGTTAGACTGATGAACAAAGAAAGAGCCTTTATTTTTTTATTTTTTTAATAAATTTTATTTATTTTTTTCAGTGTTACAAGATTTATTGTTCATGGACCACACCCAGTGCTCCATGCAGTACGTGCCCTCCTCAGTACCCACCACCAGGCTCGCCCAACCCCCACCCCCCTCCCCTCCCAAACCCTCAGTTTGTTGCTCAGAGTCCACAGTCTCTCATGGTTCATCTCCCCCTCTGGTTTCCCCCCATTCCCCCTTCCCTTCCTTCTCACAATGCCCTTCATGTTTTTCTTTACACTCAGCACGTAAGCAAGACCATAAGGTAATCTCTCTCTGCTTGACTTATTTCACTCCGCATAATCTCTTCCAGTCCCATCAGAAAAGACCCCGAATCGCTAAGCAAATGCTGAAAAAGAAAAATCAAGCTGGGGGCATCACATTGCCCGATTTCAAGCTTCACTACAAAGCTGTGATCACCAAGACAGCATGGTACTGGCACAAAAACAGACACATAGACCAGTGGAACAGAATAGAGAGCTCAGATATGGACCCACAACTCTATGGTCAAATAATCTTTGACAAAACAGGAAAAAATATCCAGTGGAAAAAAGACAGTCTCTTCAATAAATGGTGCTGGGAAAATTGGACAGCTATATGTAGAAGAATGAAACTTGATCATTCTCTTACACCATACACAAAGATAAACTCGAAATGGATAAAAGACCTCAACGTGAGGCAGGAATCTATCAAAATCCTAGAGGAGAACATAGGCAGTAACCTCTTCGACATCACCCACAGCAACTTCTTTCAGGACATGTCTCCAAAGACAAAGGAAACAAAAGTGAAATTGAACTTTTGGGACCTCATCAAGATAAGAAAGAGCCTTTAAAGGTCTTTACTGGACCTACAAATTCTTGAATTCCTTTTTTTTTTTTTCTTTTAAGATTTTTATTTATTTATTTGAGAGAGCATGAGTGGAGGGGGGATGGAGGCAGAGGGAGAAGCAGACCCCCCGTTGAGCAGGGAGCCTGATGCAGAGTTTGATCCCAGGGCCCTGAGATCATGACCTGAGCCAAAGGTGGATGCTTAACCAAATGAGTCACCCAGGTGCCTACAAATTTTTGAATTCGTAAGATGATGGTATCCTGATTAATAAACCAATTTTGTGTCAAAGTGGGTTCTTTGATTAGATTTTGTTTCTTTTGCCATACATATATAAAATGTGCCATCAAGTCGATGGAATTCTGTCATGAATTTTATGGAAATTGTGGAGATGTGGAAATAGCATATTTAGCCTTCTGCTTTCTTTAGCTTATAAGTGATATTAATACTATTATGATTATACATCTGTATGGAGAATAAGGAAATGACATTTTACAAAAAAAATGAACCTTGTTAGCTTTTAAAAAATACTTAAAAAAAAAATGACAGCTGCTTTCTTGGCATATTATTACCACAAAAGTACTATGACCATGGATAGGCTTTTGAGAGTTCTCATTTTCCCCTAATTAGTAGTGCCGATGTATTTTGGGCATTTCAAATGCTCTAATTGCTTTTGGAATAGCCTTTGTTTATATGCATTGATGTCATTGCTAAAGAACTTTCCTTTAGCCCCACAGTGTCCTCTCTTACATCTGTTTTATCATTCTCAAAGTGAAAATACTTCCTCAAGATAGTTGTGAACATTGTATTACTTAGTTATTACTGTCACTCCAGAACTTAGTGCTTAAGACAAAAATCATGTATTACTTCCTCTGAGTCTGTGGTTCGGATCAAAGGTTGGCCGCTCCGGGCTGAGATCAGCTGAGTGCTTCTGCCCGTCTCTTCAAGGGTTCACTGGTGTGTCTGTGGCCAAGGCTGGGACTTGGCCAGTCCAGGCTGAGTTTGGCTGCTGGTGCTCTGATCCACATGCCTGGAGTTCTCTTCCTTGGGCCACTGGAGTAGCTGCCATGTTCTTGAGGGGCTTCAGGGCAGGCCACCCAGAATGTGCTGGATCTGAAAGACTTATCTGCATGACAAACAACAAACAGTTTATCAAACGTTTGTTCTTATCATCTTCCTTTGAACTATCTTCCCAAACCTCTGTCCCCTTTTTCTTAGCTCAGGGTGGTATATAAGCCTCAATTGCCTTATTGCAGGGAAGTCTCAGGTCTTTGTGGGGTCCCATACATACATAATTAGATTTGTTTTTCTCCTTTTAATCTGGGAAAAATTTTCTGCCCCAGCATCTTTCTCTTGGCAACGCAAAAGTTCAGGAGGAAAGCTACTTTCCAAGGACTTTTCCAAGTGTCTGCTTGTGTCACCTCTGCAAACATCCTAATGTCAAAGCAAATCAAATGCCTGCACCAAGAATCAGGTAGCTGGGGGATAGTCTCCACCTTCTCACGGGAGGAACTGCAAAGTCACCGGGCAAAAGGCATGGGGGGGTGGGGGATGGTGAAGAAGGAGCATCACTGATTAAATCTGCTAGCATTGTCTTCTGTTTTTCACTCTATCCAAATGCATTTTTCATTTTTTTTTTTTTTTTAAGAGGAACTCCAAGTCTTGTTCCTAGATCGATTTTTGCCCCGTGACCTTCCTTAAGGTGAGGGTTATTTTTCCCGAGACGCATGCCTTGTAAATGGGCCTCCCAGAAACGAAGATGATCTGTAAGCCTCTATGGAAATTAGTTACGATCCACACATGACTGTCAGTGCAGGTCAGCTGCAAGGTGGGCTTAGATGCCTGCTTATCCCTCCTTCCCACCCACGCAGGGAGAATGGTGATTGCTTCCACGACTGTGATGGTTAATGGAGTGAATCCTGCTACCAGTTTGCTGTCGTTTAGCTGGAAACACAGGCTTAGCTCTCAACATGTAACCCAACTACTGAAGGTCCTGGTGCTTCTTCCAGTTATTAATGCTGGGCTGATGGGAGAGAGTTAGAGGCAAGATTTGGTAAATCGTGGTATTACTATATTCTGCTTTTGATTACACTTAGGCAGAAGTTGGGGCTTCCCTGATCAGGCTCAGAATTGACACCTGGCCTTGTTAGATTTCTACGGGCTTCCCTAAGATGAATGGACAGTGGGGGACCTCCACATCTACTACTGATCCTTGCTCTGATTTGTTCCCAAAGAGCACTGATCTGATGTGTCTGGTGTAGGTACTGCTTGGCCATTTGCACATTGTTCTTAATCCTCATTTTGCTTTGGGTTAAGGCAAAACTCAGGTAATTCTCTCTTTGGACTCTCTACTTGACCAATCAGTTGGTCCCTCTGATACTGTGCCTTATGATGAATTTTTATTTGATCTTCATCTTTGTTCCTGCTTTACAGCTTCTAAATCTCTTGTAGTTTCCTAAACCATAAGAATGATGGGAGAATTTTTTTTAAAGATTTTATTTATTTACTTATTTGACAGAGATCACAAGTGGGCAGAGAGGCAGGCTGAGAGAGAGGGGGATGTAGAGAGCCTGATGCGGGGGCTCGATCCCAGGACCCTGAGATCATGACCTGAGCCTGCGTCGTTTGAATAGGATGAATAGGATGCAGAAAATTACTCCCTGTTTAACTAGAAAGATTCTAGAAGAAGGCAGAGGCTTTAACCCACTGAGCCACCCAGGCACCCCGAGAATCTTCTGTTAAAATATTTGGTCTTTTGTCCTCCAATAGTTCCAGTTCCTGAAATAGCCCCAGGGTAATAAAGGTGGAAAGAGGGTCGTCTTCATTACTAGCCTCTTTGAACCTTACCCGGCTTTATGTTAATGATGGGACTCTTGGAAAGCCCCAAAGGACCGCAGGCTGGTTACCAGGAGACCCAGCCGTGTGCTGAGAGGATTAGAACTTGGAGTCCCTCGCCTGACCACCAGAGCGTGGAGACGGTTCGGAAGTTGAATCCGTCATCAAAGGCAAATGATTTAATCAATCGTGTGTGTATACTGAAACCTTTGTAAAAACTCAAAAAGACACTGTTTGAAGAGCTTCCAGGTTGGTGAACAAGACTGCATTTATATGCCAGGAGAGCGGTAGACCCCACTTTCCACAGGGACAGAAGCTCCTGTGCTTGGGACCTTATGTATCTCTCCATCCGGCTTTTTGTTCAGGTCCTTTGTAGTAAAAACTGGTAAGCTGGTACATGAACTAACTTCCCGAAATCTCTGAGCAGCTCTAGCGAATTCGTCCAAGGGAGGGGTGTCATGGTTAGCGCTGATTTACAGCTGGCTGGTCAGAAGCATCTGGATTTGGGGTCAGTGTCTGAAAGGAGGGAGGGGTGGGGGCCTTCTTCTAGGACTGAACACTATGGGATTTGAGGCTCTCTCCAGGGAGATGGCGCGGGGATCGAGTTAAATTGTAGGACGTGGCAGCTGGTGTGGAAGCATTGCCTGATAGGTGGAGAAACCCGCACATCTGGTGTCAGAAGTGAAGCAGTTTGGAGTGTGGAGAGGAGAGGGACACATGGGACTACGTGTTTTCAACTACAGTTTGACCTGAACCTTACAGTTTTCAGTTTTACCACCTACAGTGCCATCTTCCCTGGTCATAGGGGTCTGGAGTCACTTCTGTCAAAACTTGTTCTCACTTTTCTCAGTCTCAAAGACCTCTGAAATTTCATGTCTAACACAGAGCCTTGTATTAGTGAGTTTCGAGGTGATCCACATAAACAAAGGAGAGAGCTTTTGTATTCTGCAGAAAGCAGCACTTAATCTGAACCTCATGCCAGCAGTTCTTACCCGTGTAAGTCTCTATCGTGATTGTTCCGTATTCGAAGATAACATATTAAGTGCGTACCGATATTGATAGTCCTCACTTTACTAATGTAAACCGTTTGAGGAGAGGGTCAGTGAATGTGGCTGTTGATTTCACTCGGTGTGTGTCTGAATCACCATTTGAGGAAGTTGAGCACGACCGGAGACAGACCCTGAGTGCCTGATGTTCACTCCTGTCCTTTCCTGGTTAGATTATCTTTGTAATTTATGTTTATTTTAATGGAAATGACTTGGAATAGAGCTAGGACGTGAACATAGAGAAATTGCTCTTGAGAAACAAAGATCTTTTTTTTCTAGTATTTCTTAGTATTTCTGACCAGTCGGTCCCAGAACTGATGCAGCTTTTTCCTGACCACTTGACCCTGGTTCGTTCGGCCTTTACTGAGCTCGTGGGCTCGGTTAGTGCTTCAGCACAAAGTGCCTCACTCTCTGCTGCTGCTGTTGCGTGTGTCTCGTTTTCTCGGGCACCTTCCCGGAGGGCTGAGGATGGGGACTGGTGCGCTGACATTCTCTTTGTCCCCTTTTTGTCATTGTCCGAGTGCCACAGCCCAGCAGGTCTTTTAAGACTTCGTTATGAATGAGGCGAATTAATAAGAAGGAGAGAAGCTATAATGAAAAGATGACTATGATGTGAGAGATGAGTCCTCCCACCGTCATTCTATTTTTTTTCTTC
This sequence comes from Procyon lotor, assembly GCA_028646535.1. Classification (NCBI taxonomy): domain Eukaryota; kingdom Metazoa; phylum Chordata; class Mammalia; order Carnivora; family Procyonidae; genus Procyon; species Procyon lotor. Next base: position 85,232,140 of record CM053612.1, on the reverse strand, counting down.
AGCCATGAACGCATTCTCTTCACACAATCCATAGCTTCCCAGGTACCCCTCTTAGAAACCTTGGATCACTTGCTCTCTCTTTGCAGGCCCAGGGAGGCTGGGACTGTCATTCTGAGTGGAGCTGTGAGATGATTTTGTACATGCTTGATAACCAGTTCCTTAAGAAATGTTTCAGGGGCATCTGGGTGGCTCAGGCGGTTAGGTGTCCGTCCGACTCTTGATTTTGGCTCAGGTCATGATCTCTGAGTCGTGCGATGGAGGCCCACGTTGGCCTCTGTGCTCAGAGGGGAGTCTGCCTCCCTCCCCCTCGCCCCACTCGCTCATGCATGCATGCACATATTCGTTCTCTTTAGAACTTAAATGTTTGATGTTTGATTCATCAGTACAATATTTAGGCCTGCTGAAAGGGGCCCCTGAACTGGGCCCCACAATTTCGAGGGCTCCACTCTGGTCGTCCTGTGCTTGTACCATGTCTCCTAGGGAGAGGCGTCTGTGGGCCTAAGGGGACGTGTCCCCTCCAAGCCTGCTCTCCCTCTGTATACCACACTCCAGCGACGCAGAACCCACAGGGTGCCTGTTTAAAGGGCCCCACACCATGCTGAGGGCCTGCATGGCTATTTTGCCCAAGTCCCCTCTCTCGCGGGCCCAAGGGAGTAGTGAGGAGAATTAACTAGGGATTTGGGACGAACCCAGGGGGTATAGGCGAGGGTGTCCACACATGTGCACACTGGCTGCATGGAGTGAAGTCAAAGGAAAGGATAGAAGAGGGTAGGCTACAGGCTTTCCCATGTGACCTTGTTCTTACTCAAGGACTCCCAGATTTCTACGTTTAAACCTGGACTTCGAGGTTGTTAAAAGACAGCTGATAAGTAAGCCTCCGTGTGTACTCTTGCCCCAGTCCTGTGAATGTTGGGAAAGGCTCTGTCAGCAGGAGTCCAAAAATTTGGTTTATTTATTTATTTTTTATCGGCCTGTGTTTTTCTTCTCGTTAAATGGTGATGACAAACACTAGTTCTTCAAAGTAATGGGCTACAGGCCTTTTTTTCAGTGAGATGTTAAATGCCCGGGCTATCTGTAAACTCCTGTTCGGGCAAATGGTCTTTCCACTTCACTCCAGGATAGCTTAGGAAAATAATAAACACTTGCGTGGCTTCCAGTGGTCATCAGATCATTTATGAACCGTGATTGAGAAAAACAATTTCCTCCATTAAACTCTTAGAGAATTTTAGGCAATTGGAGATAACTGGCATTTCTTCCATGTGTTAAAGAGTAAGTTTTTAGCAGTGCGTAAAAGAAACCTTATTTTACTCATGATACTTAAAGGGGTGTAAGAAACGGTAGCTCAGACAAACATAAAGAGAAAGCAAAAGACAAAGCAGGAGGTGCCATTTAGTAAAAATGACGTGGAGACAAAGCTGTGTGCTCACCTTGAGTGGAAAGCACTAGGAAAATCCTCACTTCTTAAATTCCGTCCAGCTCTACGTACGCAATTATGTTGCTGCCCTTCTTCGGTAGTTGTTACGAAGTTAGTCTCACTCAATTGAATTTTTATTATTTTGTCCCTGTCCTCGACTTTTAGAGAGGATTTTTTTTCCTCTCCTTCCATCGCATCAATTTTTCCCCTAGCACATTTTGTTCTAGGCAAATGTTCTACGGCATTATTACGGGGTTCTTTCACTCTACAGTGCGAAGTATTGTATATTGATTCATCTTTTTTGTCTTGTCAAACACTTCACTCATCTTGCCATTTGCAGAATTCTTCAAAGGTGTGTGTTCTATTAGTAATATTAAATTGCATTTGCTGTTAGGATTTTTCAAGAGTTTGAATAGGATGCAGAAAATTACTAGACTATCTGATTTTGGCATTTGTTAGCCGAATCAGGAATTGTCAACAGCCTTGGCTTTTTGTTCTGTTCAATGGAGAGAGAAAAGTGCTCTGAAAATAGTACCCACTTAATGTCTTTAGAACAGTCGCGAATTGCCCGTGTATGCAGTGTTGGCTTTGATTATTCTGCATCTCTGAGGTTGACACGCTAGGCTTTTGTGCACCAAGTTGCTCAGGCTTCTCTTGATCCCTCCCTCCACCTCAGCTTGGACCTCCTCATAAAGTAGCACTTAAATTAGAACAGCAGCCTAAAGAAATTCTTGTTAGGTATTTATAAAATGTCCTTAAAATAGTTCTTTTACCAGCAAAATAGTTTAATTCAGAAACAGCACAGGAATGGCACTTTGGGATGTGGGAGCTCTAGGAAGCTGTAGGCAAGTCCGGAGATGAAAGGAAAGGAACGTGATAAAGAACAAAAACAAGTTGGGAGGGGCTGCTTTGAGTAGAAAGTCCATTGGTGGAAAGCAAGAGTTCAGGGTCGAAGTGGGTTTTTTTTGTTGTTGGCTGAGTTGAGTTTCCTTGTTGGGTGAGCTTGTTGCTGGACAAGGAGAAATTCTTCTTCCTGCTGGGGTAGTAAAGTAGGTGTTTTCTTGCTGGGGTCTGTAATCCGGGAGGAGTGCTAGGGGGTGAGAGCTGTCCCTTCTCCTCTCGTGCCTCTGTTTTAAATAAAATGTCTTTTATTAGGTTTCTCAGCCAGATTGTTTTAACAAAAAATTGAAAAGAACCTATGAAACTATCAGTAGGAAAAGAAACATCATGATAGAGTCAGACAGTGGAACACCGGATGTCGATGAAGACTAACCAAACCTGTGTGGATTAACATGGACAAATCTCAAAAGAACATTGAGAAAAAAGGAAGGGGCCAAAGGAGGCACACACACAGCGTGTGGCTGGCCTTGTTCCTGCCCTGCAGCCTCGGGTCCTTCTATCTGACGGGCAACGGGCCGGGATTTTATTTCCCTTTTCCCTTGAGGATAGATGCGGCGCCATGACACGCTTCGGCTTCTAAAATGGGAGCAGCAGTGACGCCCGTCACTTCGTGGAAGCGCTTGCGTGCTACATGCTGGTATGGGACTGTCTTCGCCCCCTGCGCTGGTGACTGAGGAGTCGCCTGGACCTGCAGCAGAGGTGGGGTACATGAGAAAGAAACCTTTATTGTTTCAAGCCCCTGAGATTGTTCTACTGAGAGTTTGGGAAGATGGATGTTCATCCACCAAGTTCACTGGTTGAGGATGTTGAAGTCTTGATGCTTCCAGGCTGCCCGGGCTCTATCACTGGTTAAACCCTCAGGCAGGGAAACAGGGGAGCTTGCGTGGTTTAAGTCAGAAGCTGTCAGTGATCAGTGTTCTTACAAATCGTCTGCCTCAGCACTGACTGGCGTCAGAGGTGGACCCAGGGAACACGGAGTAGCCTCGGCTATGGGGTCAGGTGGTCCGGTATGTGTACACGTGCTAGTTACTAGAAGCTACAGATGCTTCGTTTTGTTACACTTTTTGGGGGGGGTGATGATTGTATCTTAGAAGTGTCAAGGAAGGATGTCAGGTGAACATGAAGAAACCAGATTGTGAAGAGAAAGAGAAGAGAGAAAATCACAGAAAGGACTGTGAGGACTCTTGACAATGCTGATGGGAGAAGAGTGCGGCTGGCGGGAGGGTGTTGGGCTCGTTCCCTTTGTAGAGCTCTTTTAGTCCCCCATTGAGAGATGAGCTATGTCTTGGGCACTGGCCCTGCATTTCTGTGCTGGTGACTTCAGGACAATTAAAACAAGTTGTACACGGCCTCTGGCATCAGAGGTGTTGCCGTTGATGGAATAGTGAAGCAAAACCGAGGGGCATTCCTTGCAAGTAAGTTAAACTTTACCCGAAATCAGTGGAGCCAGGTATCCTCTGGACTTCATAACTTTTAGGATTTAGAAAATCAATAGGGTTCAGATATTTTATATTACCCAACACCCCAGGAAAGTCTGGGATGCGATCAGGTGCATTTATGCAGTAAAATATTGGAATGTCGACGCTAAGTAGGGTAAGTAGAGACTGATTATTCTCTAATAAATGTCGACGCTAAGTAGGGTAAGTAGAGACTGATTATTCTCTAATAAGTTTAGACCACATTTTGCTGACAAATGAGTTCAGGTTGGCGAAAGTTTGACTGGCAGTAGCGCTTTGGAAAGCATTTGTTCTCAGGGCTTAATGGGTTTTGCAAGTGGATGTGGAAAAGTAGGCCTATATTAAACTACTCTTAAAAGTTACTACAGGGAATAAATGAACTGGGAACTACAGTGCAGTGGCATGTCCCCAAGATAGCCCTTAATGATTCTCGTCTCCACAGCGAATAAGGCTGATCTGTCTATCCAAGACCGTATTGAAGGAATGACCCAGTGTCACTTCTAAGGCTAAGTCACAAAAGACACACCTGACTTTGACCTTGCCCCTTCTCCTGGACCACTAGTTCTGGGGAAGCCATCTACCCTCTCACGAGGACGCTCAAACCATTAGGCATGTGAGTGAGCAACTCTGGAAGCAGGGCTTCCAGGCTTTGGAATGGCGACAGCACTGGCCAGCATCCTCATGAAAGACCACTAGCTAAGCTGTGCCCAAATTTCTGGGCCACAGAAACTGTAAGGTAATAAAGTGTTTTAAACTCTCAGAAGTGTTTTACACAGCCGTAGGTAATGAAGATAGATTTTGATAACTGGTGGTGCAGTGTTACCATAACAAACCCCGCAATGTGGGAGTGGCTTTAGAAGTAGGCTAGGGGTAAAGAAGCTGGTGGGACTTGGAGGGAGTGTTCCGGAAATCCAGGCGTGCGAGTCAGGTACTGGAGAAGCAGATCCTTTCAGCCCCAGCGAAGCCTTAGATGACCGTCAGCTGACGGCCCGATAGCGGCCAACCTCAGGACAGACTTGTAGGCAGAACCACCCAGCCGAGACATTTCTGAATTCGTGACCCACAGAAACTATGTGCAATAATACAGGCATATCTTGGACTCGTTGAAGCTTCAGTGTGAGATTGCTACAAAAAAACAGATACTACGATAAAGCAAGTCCAGTGAAATTGGTTTCCCAGTGCCTACAAACCTTATGTTTACCCTATACCGTAGTCCAAGTGTGCAATAACATGATGGCTAAAAACACATATTTTCATTAGAAAAGACTTGATTGCTAAAAAATGCTAATCATCATCTGACCTTTCAGTGAATCATAATCTCTGATCACCGAGCACCATAATAGTAAAGTGAAAAAGTTTTAAATAGCGAAAGAACGAACAAAATGGGATATAGAGACACGAAGTGAGCAAACGTTTGCAGAAGTGGCGTCCATAGACTTGCCTGATGCAAGGTTGCCATAAACCCTCCCTCCCTCCCTTCCTCTCTCTCTCTCCCTCCCTCGCCATTAACTTTCAATATGGAAAAATGTGTTATCTGTGAAGTGCAGTAAAACGAGGTCTGCCCATAGATGTTTATTGCCATTTTCACTGGCAAAGTCTTGGGGAAGTGCCTTACGCAACAACAAATGAACAATGTATACAGTAATAAATAAGACAAGGTAAATGAGCTGTTGCTTAGAGGTCATAGATTTTGTGGTTATTCTCCACGAGCCATAAATTACTGTTAGTAAATTTTTGCTTTCTGGTGTCAAGAAAATATTTGCCAGGCTTGCTTTCAATGTGCATAGTTTTATAAAAGTGAGATTTACTGTTGATAGTGTTTTGATTAAAAATTATTAAAGCCCATTCTCCTGTTACTGACATGAGAATCCTCCTCCCAGAGCTGGTCTCTGTGTTTAAGAGAGAGCTACTCTGTTTTCGGAGTGATCTTTTCTTTCTGGGGAGGCTCTCTTCTCCTTTCCCTTCAAGATCAAAAGCGGAAAAAGCTGAAGTCAACAAACAATACATCGGTATTCCCAGGACAACCAGAATGAGAAAAAGCTTGTCGAGCAATTAGGTCATTGATTATCTCAGTCAGCTCCTCCATCCCTAATAGAAGGTCCACTCCATTCAAGAGCCTTCTTTACGATGTTTTTTTTTTTTTTTTCTTCTTTTTTTCCCCCGGGGTTCCCAAATTCTAGCAACTTTTTAAAAAAATTAAATTCAGTTAATTAACATAGAGTGTGTTACTAGTTTCAGAGGTAGAGTTCAGTGATTCTGCGCTATGTATTTACTCAACGGATACCGCGGTTTTTCCGGGTTAGGGTTCTGAGACGCCGGGAGAGGAGGGGCCGGCAAACTTGTTCTGCAAGGGGCTACAGAATTCATAGTTTTAGTCTTGTGGGCCGCCCGGCGTTATGTTGTAGCTGCTCAGTCTTGCTGTTCTAGCCACCCCGCAGCCATAGACGATATGCGGACAGGGGAGCGCGGCTCCGGTCCCATGAGACTGTTCATACAAGCCAAGGACAGGCTGCCGTGGACCCATGGGCTTCCGTTTGACACCCCCACAGCATACTTAAATGTTTCTAACACAGGACACTTGATAGTTCTTTCCACCTGGTTAATTCCAAAAGCTGCTTTATACAAATTCTATGATAAATTTAGGGGTACAGTGATTATGCCCTGTACATAATGGCAAAAGTTTACAGAATGCGTTTGAAGGAATGACTGGAGGGACAGGTTTCATACGTGAAGCAGATAAAGTGATGTGAGATGCTCCGCTTCACATTCTCCTATTTATCACGTGGCTAAAAGGATAATTTCTCAGTGGCCTAGACTTTTAGAGCCTTTAACATCTATCACGAAACACCTTTTACCTTTTTTAAGTTCTTTTACAATATTTAGCTATTTATTTGAGAAAGAGAGTGCATGTAAGTGGGGGTAGGGGCAGGGGGAGAGAATCTTCAAACAGAGGGCCCTCCTGAGTGCCTGACACGGGGCTCGATCCCACGACCCATGAGATCATGACCTGGGCCGAAACCAAGAGCTGGATGCTCCACCAATTGAATCACCCAGGCACCCCTTAACTTTTTAAATCCGGTAAGCTTAGACTTAGGGTTGCTTTTGCTTCTGTAAAGAACATTATTGGTCAGGCCACATGTTAGTTGAAGAAAATACGCCATATCTGAGGAGCTGATAGTTTTTTAGGTTCATACAGCCTCTTTCAAGTTTACAAAGTGATTGCACATGGAAAGCATCATTTGTTCCTCCACATATGCAAACAAGAAAGCCAAAAATCTGAAACACTAAGACACTGCATTTTTATATCCCCTTCCCCCACCAAGGGCTTAGATATTTGGATAAACTAGTATAAATAGTTTCCATTTATATAGAAACCATACTGTTTCCATTTGCTGAGGCGAATTTAGAGTAACGCTGGTGCTTTCTCACTCAAAAGGGAAAGAACAGGGTCTGACCTGTCATTCTAGCAAGTCACTCTGATCTAAGTAGGATTCAACTGCTGACCTGTGAAAAAGAGGTCTCAAAAGTTTCTGACGAAAGTTATTTTCAGTGGCATCCAATTTAGAAGCTGTCGAAATAAGCCCAAACAGACAACTGGGGAAAAAAAATACATAAATGTACCCACCAGCAAAAAGGTAAACAAAATACAGAGATTGGAGGGATTACTAAACGGGTTGGTCATGCAAGACCAAAGCCAGAAGCTCCTGTCAGACATTGAAGAGATAAAATCACAAGTTTTTAAAGTATTACTTTCTCTCCATTTTAAAGTACACACATATATGATGACATACATACATGTGCACATACATAAATGGTTAGAAATGCGATCGAGTGGTTAGAAAATAAAATCGAGTTTGAAATGGTTTGCTGCCACAGAGGAAGGCATAAAAATTCATTTATTGAAACGCTTGCCTGCACCAGGAAGGCTGTGACTGATTTTGGTGCCGTTTTGTGCCTCTGCTGCTAGCGCGAAGGAAACCATGTCCTTTGATGACAAGTACGTGGGAGAGGTAAAAATAGAGAAGCCCCGTGCAAAGCTGGCAGTAGGAAGAACACCAAGGCGGAAAACAGCACTGATGTGCTGATCCAGACCCGGGAGAAGCTAAGCACAAAGGTGGCAAGAATGAGTCGGGTGCCGTGTGATGGAGGCCAGCAGGAGAGGCCACCTTGTGTCACGATAGCAGATCCGTACATTACTTGATGTGTCAGTAGAAGAAAACTGAGAATGGCGGGTGTGGGGCTCACAAGTTGGAACCGACGAAAGAAGAAAAAATGAGCAAATAAATAGAAGGATCGAGAAAAGGCAATTCCAAAGACACTGGATCTATTTTAGTGTCTTATTTCTCACGTGTAACAAATATTTTTGCAAGTCCTTAGTGTGAAAACATTGCATTATTTCCCCCCTTGATATTAAGATGGCATACACACACATTTAGTGAGCTCACTAGTAACGACAAAGGTTTGTTGAGCACTTACCATGCGTCAGGTAAATTAACTTATATTTGTATGATAATCACAACACGTCTAGGGCACTTGTGTTTTCTTTATCTTACAAATAGACAAATGGAGGGAACAGAGAGTTGAAATAACCTCTCCAAAGCTGTTTTTGAAAGGAAGTGTCCTGGCTCCGGGGCTTCATGCTTAACTGATGTATATTTTATTTTGGCTCTCTGCTGGTGTGTTCGTGTGTGTGCATGCACACGCACGTAAATGCTGTCTTTCAACTTCTGTTTAAAGTGGCAGTCGACATGCGTTTATTGTTTGTCCCCCCTGAGATCCCTACAGAAAGAGACTAAAGATAAAAATAAGATAAAACTACAAGGCCAAAGAGAGTAGCCTAGAAGATGAATACCATGAAATGTTGGATGACTGATGACGTGATGGAGAGGGACGGTGAGAAATAGACAGATGTATACCTCTGGACCCCCCCCAAACCGCCCCCCCCAAGGCTTTAGGGATTGGCAGCATCTCCAAAAGTGAAGGGTAAGGGGGTAGAGTTGACAATAAGACAGAATCGAGTGTGGTTCTGTTGGAGAAGCTGTCAGATTCCCTAGGTCCTTTCTCCTGCCCTGATAGAATTCTGGGACTTTATTCTCAGGAGAGGTAACACGGGAGGGACCCCTGGTTTTCTCAACTGGAATGTTGGGTTACATTTTTTTAGTCATCCATTACCTAGAAGAGAGACTTATGGTTTCTTCTCAACAGAGCAACCAGAGTGATCCTGAGAAAATGGCTTCTCATCTTACCAGAGTAAGAGCTGAAGTTTTTAGAAAGATCTACCAGGCCAGACAGGATCTGCCCTGCCCCACCCTGCTCCAGAATTCTTTCCTGTATAATCTCATCACTGACTCCTCAGCTCATTGCACTCCAGTCACACAGGCCTTCTTGGTCTTCCTCCAGCATGGGGACCATTCCTGCCCTGTGGTGTCGACTGTTTCTTTTCTCTGTCTGGAATGCCATCCCTGCAGAGATCTGTAAGCCTCTTTCCATCATTTCAATAAGACATTCAATTAAATTTCACCTTTTCAGGGAAACCTTTCCTGACCAACAGATCTAAAATGGCAAGCTCTCTTCTTGTTTATTCTTTAGCATCCTATTCAATGTCACAGAATTTTGATTTCCTTCCTTGTAAAAGAAGGAAAATAACAGAAACAACTTATATTGTTTGTTTGCCTAATAGCCTGTATATTTTATTCTACTTGTCCTGTTTTCTAGAATAATAGAAGGTAGAAACAGTAGACTGTCAACTCCATAAGAGCAAGAATTTATTCATCTGCTTTGTTCCTCTCCTGTATCCCCAGCACTTAGAACACCACCGGACATGGAGCAATTGCTCAGTAATTGTTGATCTATAAATAAAAGTATTCCAAGATAAAGGTGAGGAAATCTCTAGGAAAATAGGGCAAAAGATTAAGTGAAGGAAATTAGGAGATAGATTGGACCTGAAATTTTCTTACCACTCTAAGAGATTCATGATCCAAACAAAATGCATTCCAGAAAGAAAAAAAAAAAAAATGGAGGGGAGGATATACATCAGACAGTGAAAAAAAATAAATCCTCAGGCACAAGTTTCCCATTTGAAACAGCTCGCTTAGTACCTGGGTCAGTGGTTGAAATTAGATTCACATCAAAGAACATCATTAGGACATTTCAGAACACCAGAGACAAAGAGAGGATTCTGAAAGTATGTAAGGAGAAAACAAATTACCTGCAAAGGATCAGTAATAACGTCCTTAGAGTTTTCAGTAGCAGTACTGGAAGCCACAAGTCCTGCTTTCAGACTTCAGGGAGAAAATGAATATAAGCCTATGTTCTGTGCCATGCCAAGCTCTGAATTAAATGTGAGTCTCCAATAAAGATATTTTCGGACAGCCTGAGCCTCATAACATTTACTACTCGTGCATCATTTCTCAGAATGTTACTGAACAAGATTTCACAAAACGAGAGAATTAGACGTCGAAAGTAGAATATATGTAATTCGGAAAAGGAGCTCCGACATGAGAGACGAGGAGGGAACCCTCAGGGTTCCAGCCACGAGTGTGCGGGGAGAACAGCCCATTCCGACTGGGCCCAGTCAGAAGCTGTTCGATGTCTCCAAGTAAAGGAAGTGACAAATACCTGAAGTGAGGGACCCTAGTGAGAGGAGTCTTAGCAAACGAAGGGAGAGTTTGGGAATAAATTGATAAATCAGTATATAGAAAAGTAAGAGGAGGAGTGACACAATTACTAGCTTCAGGGAAAAACAGAAGTTGTGTAAGGAAGGCAAGGTAGCCAGAATAGTACAGTCTGTGATTCAGCTATGACTACTTTGACAGCTTCACAAGTCAAAATAATGGAAATACTCCTTGATAAAACCAAAACTACACTGTTGGTATGGTTGCCTCTTGGAGGAGGTAGGTTGCAAATGATCCAAATCCAAAGCTCTCACAGCGGGATACCAATAAATAACACCTAAAATGAAGAAAATATTTCGAAGTGGCAAAATAAGCATATTACTTAGACTTAGGGCGTTAATATTTTGACAAAACTCAGCTGCAGTTGTTGAAAGTGCTTATCTCTGGCCTGTGAAATGTAGTGGAGGGAGAAGACTACTGTTCCTTTTAGTAGGATTATAGAACTCTGTGGTGGTTTGAACTACACGACAAACAAGCTCAATAAATACCAACACAGTGTAAGAAGACAGACCTATTATTTGTCTCATTTAATTTGGAGATAAAGGATTTTTTTCTGTCCTAGTTGGACCCCTTCACACTCCAAAGTGGCCTCTTCATTCCCACATCACTGTGACTGCAGAGAAGTGTGCTTTGAAAGGCTTTGCGGAGAACCCACTGCCCGCCCCTTCTGAATTGTTCTTTTAGGGATAACTCTGTAAAGGCAGCAGTTCTAATTTCTTGAATCTTGGTTCTGGTCCTTTTTTTCACGTGAGTTAACGGCAGTCTTAGCTTGCTATGTCTCTGGTCTTCTTTTTCTCCTTTAAAGATCACCTACTTTAAAACACTCGAATGTTTAAAATTAAACACTCAAGAAGAAATAGGGAGGGGTAGTGGGCAGTAAATATTGTGAAAAGGTTGGGAAGGAATGCTGAAATATAAGTGCCTGTGTGTGTCGAAACCATCTTCCCATTATGAATTATGTTTTACCTGAATCCGTGTAGGAGTCCTGTCTTTCAAGGAGCTACAAGTGTACTTACTGTAGAAATAGCTAGGTTCTAATGATCATAACAATTTTGAGGCTTTGGATTGAAAGCATAATAAAAATATCACCAGCACTGTTGACTGCAGTAAAGTGTCATGCTTAGTACTAAATTGTGGCTCGTTTTTTTTTTTTTCCTTTAAACTTTCTCAGACTTACATGAATTTATTTTCCGTCTCTTTGTCCGGCTGAATTTAAAACGAAGCTGACACAAACTCCTTGTTTGAAAACATGCTATTGAAATTTCTATCTCCTGCTGCTTGGAATTATTTTTCAAGAGCCCCCAGGAGTTGATGGAAGGCACTATGATTGAGATATAACTCAAATTTCATGGAAACATTTTAAGTATATTTCTGATCATGTTTATTATGAGTTATTCACCGTTAGTTTGCCCCAAGGCAGTTTCACGGTGACATGAAACACACACATTTTTTGTGGCCTACCCATGCTTTTGTAACAGGCACTTGTGGGTTGATGGTACATTCTCAATTTAGTTTTATCTCGGTTTCTGAGTCTAGCTGCTGTGATGAATCTGTAATTAGAGTAACCTGTCAGTTTGTTAAATTGAAAGGGTAACATGGTATCCTGTACTTAATATTTACACTTCATCTACTTGATGTAGTTGACAAATTAGAACACCGTGAAAGGTAGGACACAGAAGGTTTAAACAGAATCCAACTGACAGAAGCAGAAGAGGTAAATGATGTCAGGTTGCAGAAATGAGCCGATGGTAGTACATGGGGGGAAAAAGTGTGTTTCTAAAGTTGCTCACAGTAGAGACTCCAGAGGAAACAATGTATTCGATAATGTTATTTTTTTTCCTGACCACCCGATGCCTACACGTCAGTCTATGGAGAAAAAATATTTCCCTAAACAAAATCGCGTCTTTTGGTGGTAGGGACAAAAAGGACCGTGCGGGAATTTATTGTGTACAAATGACATTAAGTCAATCTAGAGGCAATATTTTAAAGTGTGTTTTATAGGAGTAAAGCAGAAATGGTGCTTAACAAAGATGATTTTCACGTCTCCTTCCAATAAAAGGTAGAAGAGAGGATCATCCAGTGAAAGCACTTGGAGGGTGGGGGTTGGAAGAAGGTGAATGCGTTACAAGTATGACCACCTTGGGAGAAATGATCAGGTTTTGCTTAATAACAGGCGACTAACCACGGAGGCGGTCTGGGTTTTGCTTTTCAAGACTTAGCTACAGGATGATAGAAGTGTGAGTGTATGTGAGAACCTGAGGTCTGAAAACCGAGTGTATCTGGGTGTGTGTGTGTGTGTGCGCACACATGCGTGCATGTGCATGTCCACACATGTGTGCATATGCCCGCACGTGCATGTGGCTGTATCTGCACGTAATCTTGGGGGTGGATAGAGGAGGCAGAAGACAGCAGGCCCGTGAGCATCATTGTTTAATTGGCTCAACAAAGCTGTAAGTTCAAGAGCTGCTGGGATTTTGGTGTTCAGAGCAAGGACTTTCAGGCACTGGGATGGGTTCTTCAACTTGATTTCCACACCATGGTCCTGATTTTCTTCTAGTAAACAGAGACTTCTTTTGACCATTTCAATGTCTGAAATCCGGACAAGATAGAGGAGAGCTGAGAGAGGAGTAAGTTCTCTGGGAAATGAGAAGAAGGCTAGACGTGGGGTCAGTAGTGAGAACATCTAGATTGAAATCAGGGCGGTCCTCAAGTAGGAGCTCTCAAGGGCCCCTCCCCTGTAGTAGGATTGGTCCTGGAGTCAGGCTTGCGTGAACAGTACAGATGGCCTTGGAGAGGCTCAGTGATGAAGGTTAGATGTGGGGTTCATGATGAGGAAACAATGCTCACTGTCATCACAGTCATCTACAGATATTACACCCTGGGCCTTGTCTTCAAGGTACTGACGATTGGACTCTTTTCATATGCTTTTATTCCCTCTGTATTTAAATATCTGTACTTGTATTTTGGCTGCATTACCCAAGAATTCGCTTTTTGTTGGAGGAAGAGCCACATTACCTCTTGTACCTCAAACACCTGTTCTCCCTGTTTGCTATGATTTCTTGGCAGTAGTGGTTAATTGTATGTGTCAACTTGACTGGGCTGAGGGATGCCCCGAGAGCCAGTAGAACATTATTTCTGGGTTTGTTTGCAGTGGTGATTGCAAAGGCATTAGCATTGGAATCAGCAGTGTGGGTAAGGAAGATTCCCTCACCAATGCAGGTAAGCCTCATTCAGTCCATTGCGGGCCTTAAAAGAACAAAAAGATGGAACAAGAGTGAATTTGCTCTCCTTGCTTGAGCTGGGATATCCATCCTCTTCCGCCCTTGGCCATCAGCACTTCTGGTTTCTAGGCCTTCAGGTTTGGACTGGAGCTATTCCAGCTTCCCAGGCTTCTTGCTTGTAGACAGCAGATGGTGGGACTTAGTTCTATATTGAAGTGAGCCAATCTCTCATACTGCCTAACCATATAGCTCTATAGATCCTATTGGTTTTGTTTCTCTGGAGAACTCTGCCTAATGCAAGTTGAAAAAATACTTCAAGAAAGGGGGCACCTGGGTGTCTCAGTTGGTTAAGCGTCTGCCTTCGGCTCAAGCATCGGGCTCTCTGTTCAGTGGGGAGTCTGCTTCTCCCTCTCCCTCTGCCTGCTACTCCCCCCTGCTTGTGCTCGTGCTCTCAGTCTCTCTCTCTCTCTGCCTCTCTCTGCCAAATAAATAAAATCTTTTAAAAAAATACTTCAACCTCCACCTTTATTTGGTGAAAAAGAATTGTATGCACCTGTGTGGGAAATAATGCAGCATACAATGTAAAAAAGAGTGAGAACTCCCAAGAGCAGAGTATTTATTTCGCAAATAGTATTCTGTGTTTACTGTGTTCTATTGATAAGTCAGTGACCAAGAGGGGCAAGGTTTCTGCCCTCATCGAGGTTACACTCTTAGGAAATCTGTGCGTGTAACAAGGATCAAGCTATAGGGGGAGATGGGAGGGTGTTTATATATAGAGAGAGCAACATTAATAGGTTTAGTGTATACTAAGTGCCAGGTAATAGAGTTGGAATAATTACAAAGGGGAGGGAGAGATTATTTCAGGTATGAGAGTTGTATGAGCAAAAGCGTGAGTTTAGCCTTGTATATAGGAATAGTGAAGGGCAACTTTTGAGAAATGGATGGAGAAAAACTAAAGACTTGTGAACAGGGAAGTGACATGATAAAATTGGTGTTAGTGCAGTTGATGTGGATATCAAACCCGGAAGTAGGATGCTGTAAACGACTGGAGATGGACTGAAGGGGACATCAGTAGGAATGCAAAGCTAGTGAAACATTTCAGACATTAGAAGGGAAGACTCAGTAGGCATGGGACTAGTGAATATGAGGCCAAAAGGAGCGGATTCAGGGATCCCTCCAGCATTTCGAACCTTACTGGTAAGATAATGAGGTAACATTTGGACAAATGACGGAGTCCAGATGGGAGACACTTTGGGAGGATCATTGAGGAGTTATAATTTAGATATGGACAGCCATGGAATTCGGAAATAGAAGAATTACATTTATTCTGCTTCATTTCCCCCCCAATTTTTCTTAACAGCATTTTCAACTAGAAAGTTGAAATACTAGTGCAGTCAGCACCTGTATATTCCATGCATCTAGATCTAACAATTTCCGTCTTCCCTTATTAGCATCTATCTTTTTGACTACCATTTGAAAATAACTTGCCAGTCCAATGAGACTTTATTCCTGAATACTTTCAGCACGAATGTCTGAAGGACAGAAACTTCAGCTCTGAAAGAATTTAAGACTAAGGGTGGTTCACTTGGTAGTAAAGGCTGTATTAGATCTTCAGATTACCTTATGGTCCAATCCACTGTGCTTCTCTTCTGCCACATCCCTTCCATGTTTATATGTGGTATTTATTGGTTGGTGTATTCGGGCATATGAATTAGATTTGGGCAAGTAAGAAACAAAAAGTATAAAAGAGATCTAGAAACATGGATAGGAAAAGATTTTGAGAGCTCAAAAAGGAGAAGATGTGGGGCACCTCTCTGGCTCAGTTGGAGGGGTGTGTGACTCTTGATCTTGGGGTTGTGAGTTTGAGCCCCACATTGGGTGTAGGGATTACTTACATACATACATACATATATATATTCATGAACAAACTTGAAGAAGATCATGAATGAAAAGAACAGTGGAGCAGAGATTTTATTTTCAGGGGAGAAATCTAATGGTTGGATCGAGTGGTTCTTGGTGACATCTGACCATTATGGATCATTAGGCTAAGATCATGTTTCATGGTAGAGTTTATGGACCAACTCCTTTGTGTTTTTGTGACAACCATACTTATCACTGAAGAAAGCAGTATTTTGTATAGATATGTACGCATACCTAGTAATGGTGTTATTTTACTACTGGCCTAATAGAAGCAGAGAGATAATTGTTAGGAGATTGAGGTCTGTGTCATGGTAGGGAGGATTTCAAGATGGGCCTTTTGAACTCTTATGGTTACAGTTGTGCTGTTGAAGTGATGGGCAAGTTGAGAGCTGTTGGGAGAATATACCTGCTTAGAAACAATTGAAACTTTTGGATACTCTTAATATGACCCATGAGAACATGATTTGGGGGAAAGGGGCCCCCAGGGACTGATGCATGATGTGTATGCTTAAAATAGTAAAAAAGGTCCATAAAGTATTCAAAGTTGCCTGACAAGCTGCTTTAGTTCAGGTATTTTTAGTGTATTTAACTTTGTGATGTGTATTACATCTTTTACTTAGTGTTCGGTGTTTGGACAGGAAAAATTGAATCATACAGAGGCTTGTAGTCTAATAGTTTTATCCAAAAGCTTATAGTCTAGGACTTGAACTCTGTTCCCAGTTGAGTAGTATTGTTCCCCACCCTCCCCCAATTTACATCCATTCAGAACCCCCAGAAGGTGACCTTATTTGGAAATAAATAAGGTCTTGACAGAGGTAGTTAGGTTAATTAGGTTAAGATTAAGTCATACTGCAGTCAGGTGGGCCTTAATCCAACACGACTGGGGTCCTTGTAAGAACGGACGCACAGATACATGAAGATGTAGAGAGAATGATGCCATGTGAAGATAGAGACCGAGCTTGGAGTCATGTGTCTACCAGTCAAGGTACACCTAGGACTGCTGGCAACAGCAGAAGCTAAAATCCTCCCCCAGAGCCTCCAGCAGCAACCAACCTTGCCTGCCGATACCTCGATTTGGGACTTCTAGCTTCCAGAGCTGTGAGAATAAATTTTTGTTGGTTTAAACTACCCAGTTTGTAGTAATTTTTATGGCAGCCTTAAGAAACTCATAGAGATGATATGTCACAAGATCCATAAGATTCTGGCTCCTGATGTGGTTGTTACTGTTAATTTTTAATGAAAGTAGTGTGCAGCAGAATCTGAAATACTCACTTAAAAAGTTCAAAAGCCAGATGAACTATTCCTAAGGAGGTGTTGGCTCTGAAAATTATGTGTATAGAGCTCAGGTTCCCGTTTGATTTGGCTCTCAAGAAGAGTTAATGAGCAAAAAAAAAAAAAGAGTTAATGAACAAAAATATAACATATGCTTTTTTTAAATCAAGAGGTGCAGCTAATTTAAAAAAAAGCTATCTACTTAAATGGGGATAAGAATTTTTGCCTCAGACATTGCCATGCTTTAACTGTTTTTGTTTTTTTTTTTTTTTTCCCTTTTGGAGAATGTATTCGATGTTTTTAAGTGGGAAATCTCTACCATCTCATTTGGGTTTTTTTTTTTTCTCGCTTTGTTTGAAGACCAGAGTTAGGGCTTACGTATTTTTATGAAGACAATACGAAAACCATATTTGGAGTCTTATAAAAGTGGATTTGCAGAAGTAATCATGTGGGAGGATAATTCATGGAGAATTTGAGGGGGAAAATAACCTCTTTATTATTTACAAATAGTAAACAGGGCTTGTCTAAGCTTGTCTGAGCTCACTATTTGTCATCTTTATAATAAGAGCCATATCATTTTTGACATGATGAACTTTTTGGTCACTATAAATTCAAAATGACAGAGATATGTTTGTTAATGATCTAGCCCTTCATTTTCCACTTTACTTATCTGCCTTCAGTTTTACATTTTACATTTTTTCTCTTGCTCAGAGGGTTCTAGCTCATACCATGCTATTTGTGATTCTGACTTTAGACTGAGATTCCCAGCACTGTCATGACTCACCTTTGATGAGCCTCTCCTGTTTGGCACCTTGTTTCTGCTCAAAACTGCTGTAGTCTTGGATAAGCTCTTCTTTTGGCTTAAGTCTCTAGACTCTAACTTGGTGATACAAAAATGGAGCTGGGTATGGCCCTGTGTCCTGGTTGAGCCTTCAAATATATGCTGCCTGTACACTTTATCCCTCTGTTCAAGAGAACTGACATTGGTTTCATGCCAACCTTGATGTAGAACTAGGTCCTTTACTGGCTTCCATAGTAAAGCCAATCACACCAAGCATAGCGTGAAGATGTGCAGGTCATGAAGTAGGTTCACATTGTATAGTACAAACGTTTACTTTGGAAAACCATGATCACTAGCCTTGTGCTTTATTGAAGAATTTTTCAGCCCATACCGCCAATAGAGGCTTCTTTATTTCTGCCTCTCCCACGTACAGTGCCCCATCTCTCTGGGTCCTTTACCATTGTACTGAAAATTACCCCTTGCTCTTACTGTCCCTCTCTTTCCCCTTAAATCTTAACATGCCGCCTTCTCTTTCACTGTAAGAAGCAATTCATTCCAAGCTTTTACTTCAAAATGTGCTCATGGCCAATCAGCAAGCAAAGATCTTCCCAGGTAAAAGACCCGCACTTAAAATATGATTTAGGATAAATGTTTTTGTCCTTCTAAGTTTTAATCCATACTCTGATCACTTTTAAAAATAACCACAACCACAATATACTCCCTGAAAGATGTCACAATATATTAGCTTCTATGTAAGTGTCCATTTTACTTTGGCAGTATGCAGTGTGGGTTTTAAAATCTGGTGTCCTGACACATGAATTTGAACTAACCATCATTTTAAACTGTCACTCCACTAAGAAGGAGAATAAATTTAGTAGGACACCACCCAAGGATATTCAAAATCAATTCATCTTTCTGAATTATGCTAATTAGCCTGTAATTGGTCTTTGATAATCTAATAAATAGAAAATTCTAGGTCACTGACTTCCTTTTCAACAACATAATGTTCTGATCTGTAAGAATTTGGCTTCCGAATAGTGAATAGTAGTATGGTTCTTCATGCAATAAGGCAGTACAATTGACCCTTGAAAAACATCGATTTGACCTGCACTGGTCCACTTACACACAAATATTTTTGATAAATGCAGTACAGTACTGTAAATTTATTTTCTCTTCCTTGTGATTTCCTTTTTAAAAAAAAGATATTTAAATATTTTAGAGGGAGGGAGAGACAGAATGTGTGTGAACAGGGGGAAGGGGCAGAGGGAGAGGGAGAGTCCCAGGCAGACTCTGAGCTGAGCCCAGAGCCTGACGTAGGGCTCAGTCTGACGAACCTGAGATCATGACCTGAGCTGAAACCAAGAGTTGGACACTTAACTGACTGCGCCACCCAGGCGCCCCCTTCTTATGATTTTCTTTCTTGTCTTTTTTTTTTTTTTTATGATTTAATTTATTTATTTGAGAGAGAGCAAGTGCGCACATGAGAGAGTGGTAGAAGGAGGGGGAAGCAGACTCCCTGTTGAGCAGGGAGCCCTATGCGGGGCTCCATCCCTGGATCCTGGGATCATGACCTGAGCTGAAGGCAGACGCTTAACCAACTGAACCACCCAGCACCCAGGTGCCCATCCCTTTATGATTTCCTTAATAACATTTCTTTTCACTTTTAAGAACACAGTATATAATACATGCAGCATACAAAATATGTGTTAATTGATATTGATGTTTTTGGTAAGGCTTCCAGCCAACATTATGCTATTAGTAATTAAGCTTTAAGTATCACGTAGGTGAGTCAAAGACTATAGGTGGGTTTTTGACTGTGCAGGGGTGGGGTGGGTCAACAGTCCTAACCCCTGAGCTTTTCAGGGGTCGACTGTATTTCCCTTTAAGAAAGATGGTCACTGGGCACCTGGGTGGCTCAGTTGGTTAAACGAGTGCCTTCAGCTTAGGTGATGTTCTTGGAGTCCCAGGATTGAGTCCTGAATTGGGCTCCCTGCTCAGCGGGGAGTCTGCATCTCCCTTTGACCCTCCCCACTCTCATGCTCTCTCTCTTAAATAAATAGATAGATAGATAGACAGACAGACAGATAAATAAAATCTTTAAAAGAAAAAGAAAGACAGTCAGTGATGGTCACCTTCTGCAGTTCCATGTCCCTTAGAAGCATAGATTAATGCTAGTTTTTGTCTTGTCCTGGGGTATTGGTTGTAGTTAGATGTTTGCTTTGTGATTTGAGATGACACTTACTGGTTTTTTGGGCTAACTGGACCATGTTTTTTCAGTATAAAGTATTGGCTATTTCTGTACACTCTGCTAGTTTCTCTACCTGCTGTAACCATGTGGCTTCACTCCACACTGCTGCATTATTTTCTAGAAGTGTCTCTTCTGCTTGCTGTGGATGATAGTAACTCAGCCAGATAACTGTAAAGGGGTTGTAAGGGAGTTATAAGGGATTGCAATAATGACCCACTTTTCTCGTGTGCTTGCTGAGCTGAATAGACTTGGAATTTCTTGTAGTTTTAATAACAAGGTCTGATTATGATGAAAGATTTAAAGTAGGGAATCTTCTTATGCCATTTTATGTTGCTAGACTGCTGTATTATCTCTGTGTTGACTGTTTTTTTTTTTTTTTTTGCCAACAATACCCATTCTAGAAATTCAGTCTTTAAAAGGAGACAGTTGGGCAAAGTACAATTTGGCCAATTTTGATTGTTTTGTGATAATGCCAGTTTGCTGTGAGGTTCTGCCAAGCATCCCAAAGGCCCTTAACTACTCATTTTCATAATCTGAGGTTTAACTTCCTTATCCAAATACTGGTTGATGGAGACTATTCATCCAAGGGATCATCTGACTATTGTAAGTTGCCTGTAAAGTTTATTTTGTGTGAGTAAAAACATAATGTTTTTCTTTATTCAGTTTGGGTGAGCATATACTTGTTGTGCTGATGAAAACGATTGACACTTACTGAGCCCACAGGGCCCTGACCCTGTCCTCTGTCCTCTACACTGGCGGATTTTGGGGGTGCTGTTGTGTTACTTTCAATTACTGATTAGAAGTGGTATTCGGGAAAACAACATTCTAACCATGGAGGTGAAAAATGAGTCGCCGGGAAATAACCTCATGTGAATGGGCAGATGATCCAGTCAGCCTATAAAATCAGTGAGGTGGAACCGGCCCAACTGTGACAATGTATCACATGGAGAACATCCGCGTTACTGCGGTCTCTGCCGCCCCTCGGCCATGTTAACAAGCAGAGACACAACGGCTCTGGTCTCCTCGGTAGTGTTGAAGCCACAATTCCTCGCTGTCTCCGATGATGGCCCTGTCATTTGGGTATTCTTTGTTAGATGTCCCAGTTTACTGTAAAGGAAAGGGCACAGGCTTCGGAAGAGAAAAATCTGAGGTTATATCCCAGTTTTGTGGCTAAATAGCTATATTACTTCGGTTAGGAGACTTAATAAGGAAGCGTATTAGCAAACCTTATGCGTGAAGGCACCTTTTCATTTCTTAGATGATGGGGTAAAAGGAAAAATTATGATGTTTATTTGAAAGATATGCGTTGGACTGGTGACAGCAATGGCTGGATTGCAGAGGGAAGCAAGACCTATTTATGTAATGAGAGACTTGTCACCGGTGGTGGAGAGATTTAAGTGGGGGGGTCAGTATTTGCAAATTTTGATGATTGAAGGTCAGAAGCAGCATCTGGCATTGAAGACACCATAGGAGCTATGACTGGAATGGACAGGTATGTGGGACAGTGCAGCATAAATAATAATAATTTCAAATAGTGGTCTCCCTCATCATTAGCTGAGTAAATTTCATCAATTTATAAACTTCAACCTCCATGTTAAAAAAAAAATGTTAAGAGAGCATAGCATGATTTGGGTTTCAGAGGCTGTTGAATGAACTAATGGTCGTAGAATGACTAGCATCCTGCCTGGAATTATACTGAGTATTTGGTGAAGACGAGGTGTTACTGTTACCCAAGGTTATTCGAGCAGAATAAGCAGAATCATGGAGGAATGCTGGGCAAACCACAGTTATGTCCTCATTGGATTCAGCCGACTTGACAATTTTTCTGTGTTTTTAATGTGGATGAAATCTGTTAATGTCATTTGTTGATTGTAAAGTCAGTTTCCGACCAGATGATTTTCAATGCTTTAGTGGTGTTACATCCCACAGGAAGAATATGCCGCACTCAGCCGATGTTGTCAAGACTGAAACAATTTATAATGCTCAAAAACACTATGTATGGATTTATTAAAAATAGAGGAAGAGGGGCGCCTGGGTGGCTCAGTGGATTAAGGCCTCTGCCTTCGGCTCAGGTCATGATCTCAGGGTCCTGGGATCGAGCCCCGCATTGGGCTCTCTGCTCGGCAGGGAGCCTGCTTCTCACCTTCTCTCTGCCTGCCTCTGCCTACTTGTGATCTCTCTCCTCTCTGTCAAATAAATAAATAAAATCTTAAAGAAAAAAATAGAGGAAGAAACTAAATGCATATTCTTTGCATTTGCTAAGGGTGCGAGATTTGAATAAGCAATTGGTTAACGGTGGCCAACTATATCTTTTTAGTTCTGTGACTTGGGACCTAAAATTAAGTATGTAGCAGTTTCTAGCTTATTGTTTCTTTTTTTTTTTTTTTTTTTTTAAAGATTTTATTTATTTATTTGACAGAGAGAGAGATCACAAGTAGGCAGAGAGGCAGGCAGAGAGAGAGGGGGAAGCGGGCTCCCTGCTGAGTAGAGAGGCCGATGTGGGGCTCGATTCCAGGACCCTGAGATCATGACCTGAGCTGAAGGCAGAGGCTTTAACCCACTGAGCCACCCAGGTGCCCCTAGCTTATTGTTTCAAAGGTTTATTAGGTAACAACACTCTGCTTAGGTATGTGAACTTCATGTTGCTTGTTTTTAGATTTCTAAACATCATTGTTTTGTGTTAGAATTTTCTTGACTGACTGTTACAGTTACCTAGCCTCATCGCAGACCAGACTGACCAATGCTTTGTAGAAAGAAAGAGTGCTTTTCATAAGATTGCTAAGAACTATTTGCCTACACTATTAGTTCTGGTTTAAAAACAATGCTAAACTTTGTTCACTGCTTAGAAAATTCACCACAGTGTTAACATTTCAAAGTTTGTCATTTCCTTGATTTTCGTGAGATATGTCTGTGGCTTTTAAAGAAGAACCCACAGAGGTCAGCAAAAGTAGTCCAAGCCCCCAGGGCTGTGGTCCCTCCCTCAGAGTGGTGGCAATGACAATATGGCAAAGGTGAATCCTTCCAGGGAGGGCTGGGACCCCTTGTGCTTGCTTAATTGGGTGTTGATGAAGCAAATGTATCACTACATTTATCCAGTCTTCTAGAAAATGTTGATTTTTTTTTAAGACGGCTAGAAAACTTGGAACAATTTTTAATTTTCTTTCTTTTTCACTCTCTCCTTCCTCCTTTGATTCCTTCTGATTTGAAGTAGAGGTTTTTTGTAAAAAAAAAAAAAAAAAAAAAACTTACACAAGAATCATTTTGTGCTGACTTCTGTTTTATGGAGTATAATTTTGACCAAGATCATTTAGAAAACCACCAATAAGCACTTTGCGACCCTCTCAAAACTTCTATTTTTAAGTGTCTGTGTTTCGGTTTCTTCATATCCACAGGATCCTGAATGAAACTTTTGACAACAAAGTTATCTTTTTAAGCACTCTGTTTCAGTCCACCAACTTCCCAAGTTCTCTCTCACCCCCTGTCCCAAGAATCCATTTCTAGGGAAAAAAGGGAGTCTTCAGAGGACCTTCAGAGTGAGAACGTAAGAGTGATTGCGCATAGAAGAAAAGGCAAACGTTATTTTAGCTCTATTGAAATGCTCTCTGCTCATAACGGGAAGATGGGAGGCAGTGAACTTTAGGAAAGACTATCTCCCCAAATGGCATTACCAACCTCTGCAGTAGAAAATTCAGCATTGACCACAGGAAGCAGGATGATCGTTAGTGGTGCCAAGGAAGAGGAGCAAAGTTGATGGCAAGTTGGGGGCTCCAGGCCTAATTTGGAGACGTGCTGGATCTGGGTTAAGGAAAGTAGCTCCTCATCCACTTTGCTCCAGCGGAGTTGGCTTCTGTAGTTAAATGCGTGAACACTTGCTCTGAATCGCCGAGATCCCGAGGTGGTTTCAGCAGCAAAGTCTTTTATAATTAATTGCGTGTGTATTGCCATTCGCTTGGGAGGCAGGTGATTACTTGGCTCAGTGTTACCCTCAGACATTATAATATCGGTAGCGCTACTGATTTTAATTAAAACTTCAAAATGTGTGCCTGCTGAAATATTCATTATTGCACCCCTTGATTGTGTGTGAGAATTGATAGTCTTGTGTGCTTATTTTTTTCATATAATATACTAGGGACAATTAACCGGAGACAGACTTTGCAGAGTGTATTTCTTTGTCCCTAAGACAGTGGAATGTTTCCGTACATGCTCACGCGCATGTATGCACATGTAATATTTTTGATGGTATTCCGATTAGACTTTTCCTATAACTCTAGAAAAAATGTTTGTGGCCAAAGCTAGTAGACAAAATGAGACAAATGGGAGAGAGGAGTGAAAAAGGCAGAAAGAATAATCCTTTGATTGCCAGTTAATTGTATTTCAGTCTCCGTTTAGTCCGAAGTCCTGTAGTCTGTTGAACATACTGATCTCTCCTAGAACGCCACACCTAGATTTGCTTAATTAAGATATTTAAAAGAAGTAGAAAGCGCGCTGTCGCTGTGGAAGAACAGAGGAAAAGCCACGTGGAACAGGAAAGGTGTTCATGGGGCTTTTTTGAATGTGGAGCCATTTGTGAGGCAGTCTTCATTTATGCACCAAATGCGCCAAGTACACACTTGCAAGGGACAGTTAGAGATGGTCCAGGCTAGTTCCTTCTTTTTTACAGGTTGCATTTATAATTACCCTTTCTGATAAGTATTCTTTGGTACACTGGAAGTGAAGAAACCTGCAATAAGGTAGGTTATCTCATGAAATTTAGCAATAATTTTTTAACCCAAGTTTTTCAGGTCTTCCATATAAAATATAGAGAAAGGGGTATGTGTACGTGCATGCATGCGTGTGTGTGTGTGTGCGCGCGCACGTGTGTGTGCTTAGAGCATGTCGGCAATCTCTATGGCCGTGCTTTGCTTTCGGAACATGGAAAATAAGGTTCTGAAACTTGGCAAGAAGCTGGTCATTAAATTACTGCTGCTATTCTTGAGGAATGTTGATTGCACTGTGGTTTTCTTCCCCCAAAGCCCTTGATATATAGGGTTATATTTTTATGGTTTTGAAGTTTGTGGTGACTCCATTAGGAACATTTCCTAGTGAGGCCGAATCATACTCACGCTATCACTTCCTTGCTGGGGAACAAAAGTGAAATTATTGCAGTAAAAACAGTCCGCTTCAGAAAAACAACAATAAGTGGTTTTATTCTGATGGATATTCAGGGCTCAAAGCAGCACGAATCTGAGCAGGTAGGCTGCAGTGAGAGAAAAATCTGGCCTTGATGACTTCAACTCTATGCGGACTCTGGAGACTGGTTTCAATTAAAACTTCCCCCCTAGCTTCAGACACCGTGTTTTGTCTTCTTTATTAAAGTTGGTTTGGGGATGAAGTTTTTGAAAGCAGAAGGAGTCCTATCATTAAGGGTTTAGTTTCAGTGTGTGGAAAGAAATAAAAACCTAGATATCCTTTGTAGGTTTCAAGTGAAAACAATAATGATAGCAGTATTTTGAGATAAGATAAGCGAATACCCAGAGCCGTGGGACATAGTTAGAACATCAGAATAGGAGGTCTGACCCCATCTGTGATTTGTTTAATGACTTGGGGGCAAATATCATTCATCTTTTGACTTCCACCCTTCTGTGTTGGTGACCTTCATCCCTCTCTTTCTGCTCTCTGCTTCCATTTCCTATGCCAAAATGTCTTTTCACAAAATGACTCTTTTTTGGTATGGCACTAGACTTTGAGAGATCCCTTGATCCTTTACTTTGCCCTTAACTTGAGCCAAATTTAATTCCCAGGGTGGAGAAATTGCTCTTCATTCAGTTGTTTCCTGATATGTCTTTGACTGGATTTGAATTTTCACTTCTTTTTGGAAGACTTCAAAGGAGGTGATAATTCTCTTCCTTCTCAACTCGTTGCAATATTCAACAAACCTTTAGTCTTCTTTCTGTTTTTGAGAATAATACTTATTTACATTTGAAGGTAACTTTTATATACAAAGACACATATAGATCTTGAGTGTGTAATTCGATGAGTTTTGACAAATGCATGCAACTCTGTAATGTTTACTCCTACCAATCAGGCTATAGAACATTTCCATCGCTCCCGAATTGTTGTTTGCAGGTATTTTCAGTTATGCTTTGACCCAAGAAGCAGCAACTTTTCCAAATTTTTTTCACCATAGATTAATTCTTCCTGTTGAAGATGTATAAGAAGAATTATGCAGTATATGATCTTTTGGGTCCAGCTTATTTTGCTCAGTGCATTATCTGTGTCACTCATCCATGTTGTTGTCTGAATCAAAAGTTTGTTCCTTTGTGTTGCTGATATTCCACTCTGTTGATGTATCATGATTTGCAGTCTCTAAGGTGGCCCCCCAAGATCCCTACCTCCTGGTACTCAAGCCCTTAGTGTCAGCTACGTGGATTGATTCAATTCTGAGCAATAGAATATAGCAGAGGTATTGGAACAGTAATACAGGTGGGAGTTGGGATGCCACTTGTGAGATGGGGTGCTGTCTCTCACTCTCCCCGGGCCTGCTAATGCTGGAGAGAGCCATTTTCATGTCATGAACCAACCTTCTGGACAGGCCCCCGTGAATGCGCTTAGCAGCTCGTTCTTTCCCAGGTGAGCCTTGAGTTGACTGCAGCCCTGAGATGATACCTTGATCGCAACCTCAAGACACTCAGAGCTCAAACCGCCCAGCCAAGCTACTCTGACATTCTCGACACCGAGAAAATGTCAGAAGATAAACATTGGCTGTTGCCAGCCCTCAGGTTTGGGGTGATTTGTTTCACAGCAGTAAAGAGCTAGTACGATCCACTTCAGTGACCATGGCATGGTTTTATTTTACTATTTTTTTAAATTTTTTACTTTGTTTCACTTTTATTGAGCTATAGTTGAGCTACAGGTCTCTATAAGTCAAAGGTGTCCTGCTTCACAACTTGACAGAAATATGTTGTAAAATAATTACCAGAATAAATTTAATTAACATACATTTCCTCATGTAGTTAAACTGAAAAGTTGTGTTTTTCCTTAGGATGAGACCTTGTTGGATTTATCCTCTTGCCAACTTTCAAAAATATTCTACAATCACATAAACTATAGTCATCGTGTTGGGTGATGCATCCCCAGTACTTACCTTATAATTAGAAGTTGGTACCTTTAGGGGCGCCTGGGTGGCTCAGTCGTTAAGCGTCTGCCTTCGGCTCGGGTCATGATCCCAGCGTCCTAGGATCGAGCCCCACATCGAGCCCCACATCGAACCCCGCATCGGGCTCCCTGCTCTGCGGGAAGCCTGCTTCTCCGGCTACCACTCCCTCTGCTTGTGTTCCCTCTCTCGCTGTGTTTCTGTCAAATAAATAAAATCTTAAAAAAAAAAAAAGTTGGTACCTTTTGACTCTTGACATCCATTCTCGCCAGTGCCTCTCCAGCACTCCCCGGGTAAGCACAAATCTGATCTCTTTTTCTATGAGTTTGGTGTTTTGTTTTGTTTTGTTGTTGTTGTTGTTGGCTCTTTGAGATTCCGTGGTGCGTCTAAATCATTCATTCTCTATTGATTCCTCACAGGAGGATAGTTCACTAGGAGCTTTGTGTTTCTCACATCCACAGCTGGTAACAGAAGACAGGGTAATCTTCTACAGAGAAAGCTTGATGTAGTTTCTTCATTCATTTTTGGGAAGTTGCTAAATAGCTTAGTTGTTTTCCTCAGGATGGAGTGTTCCATAATTCTTTTTTGTGAAGTAGCAGAAACTCATTCTAAAAATACTCAGTTAACGACGAAGAACTGGAGAAAAAGTGAAAAGTCTCCAAAAAATCTTCACCACCTCAGTGCAATAATTGTTAAACTGGTGCTGTTCATTTCCCTAGATTTTTCTCCATAGAAATACACATACACATAAGCATGTATACATATTCCCAAGTGTAATCATACTAGACATGTTCTTTTAAAATTTCCTTTTCCCCTTCACAGAGTGTTCTGATATTATTTCAATGTCAATAAAGACAGATGAAGGGGAGCAGAATATGTGACTCCAAAATAGGCAGCTTTGACACGTGGGTTGTTTTAAGCTAAAGGCAATCGAGACTCAGTTGACTAAAGAAAAACTTTTACTTCTTCCTTGCCTCCCTGAAAGAATTTAATAGGGGGCCTGGCTCAGAGAGTGAGCCATTACCAGGGAATAACTTTTATCTGATTGACTTACCTGTATGGTGGGGCAAATATTTGATCTTTGTATTGTCCTGTGAAATACCTTCCTCTCTTTTGAAGCCCCCGGCCGTTATCCCATCCCTTAGCATAGGATGGCATATAAACCTCGACCGCCCTCCTTGTCTTTGGGTCTCATATTCTTGTGGGGTTCCTCTTCGTATATAATGAAATTTGTTTTTCTCCTGTTTATCGGTTTTCTGTCAGCTTACCAATCAAAGAAAGTAGAAGGGCATAGGAAACATTTTTCCTCCTGCAACACAGACCTAGACCTATGTGATCATTTTCATAGTTTCACAGTGTTACTATATATCCTAATTTATCCTTTTCTGGGCCTTTGACCTGTTACATTCTTGACCTCCACCGTGTTTTTGACAATTAAAAACAGCTATGAATAATCGTCCCTGGTTATTCATCTGTGTTCACTTATCCAATCTTTCCTTAGAATAATTCATCAAGTGAATATTTCTAGAAGGGTATGCACCTTTAAAGGCCTTGGATAAATATTGTAAAATTGCCGTTTAGCAAGGTGAGACTCACTAAGAGAATATGAGAGTATTGTCCCTCACTAAGTGTGGTAACACTGAGCATTATCAAACTTGTTAATATTTGGCAATGTGATGAACAAACATATTGTCATTTTAACATGCATTTCTTTCATTGTGAGTAATACTGAACATACATTTTTTTATTTTGTTCTTGGCCTTGTATTTTTTGAATTTTACATATCTGTTAATAATTGTCCTGTGGTAATAAGATTTTTTTCTCACTGATTTGTGAGTTTTCTCTGTCTCCCTTTATAAATTTTTTTTAAAGATATTTATTTGACAGAGAGAGATTGCAAGTGGGCAGAGAGGCAGGCAGAGAGGGGGAGGCAGGCTCCTCACCAAGGAGAGAGGCTGACGCGGGGCTCGGTCACAGGACCCTGAGATCATGACCTGAGGCAAAGGCAGAGGCTTTAACCCACTGAGCCACCCAGGCACCCCCTCCCTTTATCAATTTATATATATGCATGCAAATACATCTTTATATATAATACATATTTATATTTACCTGCAGTGGGGCATATATAGTGCATGTAATTCTTTTTCATATTGTAGTTTGACCTTTAACTTTGATAATGGTGAGTTGTTTATAAAGAAATGTTACAAATTAAATTGATCCTTTTCTAAACAGTTTATGGCTTTGTCATGATGGTTAGTCTTTTTTCTCCTATAAAATTATAAAATTAGTTTTTTCTGTTTTAAAGGATTAGTACAATGACTTCATTTTTTTACATTTATATATTTTTTAAAGATTTTATTTATTCATTTGACAGAGAGAGAGAGATCACAAGTAGGCAGAGAGGCAGGCAGAGGGAGAGGGGGAAGCAGGCTCCCTGCCAAGCAGAGAGCCCGCTGTGGGGCTTGATCCCAGGACTCTGGGATCATGACCTGAGCCGAAGGCAGAGGCTTTAACCCACTGAGCCACCCAGGCGCCCCTACATTTACATTTTATATCTGCATTTTACTTTTTCCATGTTTAAAATTTAGTATTTTTTTATTTAAAGTTTTTAATTGATCTGGAATTTATTTTTAAATAAAGTGGGAGATAAGGATCCTATTTTATTTTTTCCCAAACTATTGACCAGCTATCCCAATATAAGTAATTGAGTAATCCTTTTTTTGGTTACCTATAATTTTAAGTGTACCATCATAACTTATTAATAAATGTGTATTGTAAATATGTGCATCTCCCCGCACATATCTCCCTGAAAAAAAATTAAGAACTTTTACATGTTGATCAGTTTAAATTTGTATTTTTGAATTGTAAAAGTGTGTTTGTCCCTGCATTTGTATCTTTTCCAGTTCTTACAGATGGGAAAGTATGTCCAAAATCTACCTGACTGTTTCCTTACACAACTAAAGTTGTGTCCCAAGCCCTATCCATATGTTGAATATTATTTCTTTATGTATAATAAAGGGCTTCATGGTTACTGCCATGAATATGGTATAGGAAAGAAGGGGTGCACGCTAATCAGTTTTACATTAGTTAGAATTGAAAATGTTTGAATTCTTTTTTTCTTTAAATTCCTCTCTGAAGACATTTCAGTGAATTTAAATTTTATGTATATGATACAAGTAAACCTCAACTTTCAGACATAAGACTTTTTAACCACCAACATTTTGTACATTAAATATTGACCACCGCACCATATTTCAATAATTAAATTCATATTTAAATGTGCGACTTAAAGAACAAATGTTTCAAGCTACTGAATGAAGATCTGGCTTTCAAGGCAGCAGTTGGCGTCACACCATCTTTGTTGTTTTAAGCAGTTGTTTGAATATTATTCTTCATGGCATTTGTGTTACTTAGATTTTAAAATGAGAAGAAATTTTAAAACATGAAAAATGCTAATAATATTCGTCAGATGCTTTGGTCTCATGAACTTAGGATCATTGAGGCAACACTGGAAATGTGCTAAAGATGGTGATTGTTTACCCCTAATGCTTGCTCATGGATGTAGGCCAGCAGGCTATCTGAAGAAAAAGAATACGACTAACGAATATATATAATATGTGAGAAGATTGTGTCCAAGAGACAAAATGTAATTAGTGCTTTTGTAATATTTTTAGGTTTCTGGGACCAGAACATTCCTTAAAAACAGGTTGTTAACTTCAAGTGATATGTTCCAGTTCTCATTTTACTTGACCTCTTAGCATTAAACACTTCTTGAAACCATCTCTTCTCTTGGCTTCTGTTCTTGACATCTTCTTGGTCACTTTTCTTTCTCTTTGCACTTCATCCTCTTTGGATTTTAAACATTGAAGTCATTTAATCGGATCTGGGTCATTTCCTCTGCTCCCGCTATGCTCTCCCTTTATGATCTATTCTAAGCTTGTGGCTTCAAGTTTATTCTCAATATAGATCACTTAGAAATCTAAACTATAGCCCAGAAGCCCCCTCTGGAATACAAACCTTTACGTCTACCTAACTACTTAACATTTTCTTGATGATGAAGGGGACTGCAATATACCGCCCCCGAAACCTGCGGCCTTGGCCTGAGGATTATTTTGAGATAAAGGCCATCGGGACACAGCAGATTCAGGAAAAGCTCTTTATCTCTCCCTCAACTGCCTAAATGTACATTGGAAAGGGGGCTGCTGGCACCAGGAAAAGAGCTGTTATCAGAGGTAATTTTTTACCTGAGAAGCTTATCTGCATAAAAGGGCAACCTTTGTTTGCCATGCATCTTCTCTTGCTGCGAACGGCCTTCTCTCCTTCATATCCTCAGGCCTCTGCCCCTTGCCTTACCTCAGGATGTTATATAAGCCTCAATTACTTGGCTGCCTTTGGATTCTCTGATCTTTAGGGTTCTTGTATGTATGAAATCACATTTCCTTTTCTCCTCTTCATAAAGTCTTAGGACCTTTTGCTTGGTTGACCAGTCACACAATCTAGAAGAGTAGAAGGAAAGTCTTTTCTCCCCAACAGTGATTCAAAGACACTGCACATACCTAACGTCCAACCAAATGCAAATTTCTAATCTTTCTTTCGATTCTCTTTCTATTTTAGGTCACCTTACTTCACCTGTTCAAGTTAGAGACCTAGAGTCGTATTTATATCTCCTTCTCTCAGCTCCATATCTAATCCTTCACCGAGTCTCACTGATTTTATTTTCCCCGAATCTTTTGAGTTTGTCCACTTTTTATCCCAGATAGCAATTTGGGTTTTTTTTTTCGATTTGTTTTTCACATTCTGACTTTGTATTTTTTTTTTTCCAAATATCAAATGTGATAGATCAGCTCTCTGCCCAAAATTCCTTGATAATTTCTTAATTCTTACAGGGTAGAGGTAAAGGTTTTTGTTTTGTTTTTGTTTGTTTTTGCTTTTTTAAAATGTTGCCTATAATCTCTGTGTGGTATGGTTTCTACAGACCTCTGCAGTCTCCTTTTTCACCTGTTTTTCCCATGATCTCAGCACTCTAGCCATTTGGTCCTTTTATCTTTTTTTTTTTTTTTTGGTCATTCTCTTAGGGAAACTGTCTCCAGTGAATTCTTTTGTCTCCTTTCTAAGATATCTTTTATTGGGCTTGCACCCATTGTTTCTCAGGATTCCTAGATCTCACCTCTTGCTGGATACCACCACCTTCAGCTCTTTTCACGTACACAGGAATTTAAGTTGGCTTTACCTAATATTTCTAAGCTTGCATACCTCCAGCCATTTTTTTTTTAAAGATTTTATTTATTTGGCAGAGAGAGGGATCACAAGTAGGCAGAGAGGCAGGCAGAAAGAGAGGGGGAAGCAGGCTCCCTGCTGAGCAGAGAGCCCGCTGTGGGGCTCAATCCCAGGATCCCGAGACCATGACCTGGGCCCCAACCCACTGAGCCACCCAGGCTCCCCTCCAGCCATTTTTAGTACAGTTGTCAGGCATGCCAGAGGCCAGACGACTGGGGATGAAATGTCATTTGTTTTTGGCAAGTTAAAGATCCTAGAGCTCCACGATGCATCCTTAAAAGGTAAGGCATGGCTGGAGAGAGGTGGGATTATCGTGAATAATTACAAGTGTGTGAAACACTTACTTGTAAAAAATGGGTGAGGTAAGTGTTTAAATCCTAAAGATGAGGATCTTTTAAAAAGGAAATGACAAGCATACAGAGGAGAGTATTCTGTGGGGGTGATGTTCCTGAAAATGAGGGTGGGGTGATATGTCATCTGTAGGTGGCATGGCTGGCTGCTTCTTTGGAAACGGGAGGAAAGGAGGTTGACGGTGTGCAGTTGTGGTAGATTGCTACGTCCAGTTTGGTTGATAACCTCGGCATTTAATATGAATTATCAGATGGTCATCTTTTAAGATTGGAAGGAAAGACAGGGATCACAGGTTTGAAGAACACGGAGCGTTTAAAAAACTTTCTTTGAGACTAGGAGATGACCAGAGAAACGACAGGATTTCTGACAATTAGGAAGGTTCCGACTGAAGTTGCCGTTGTGAAGTTTGGAGATGAAACTTGCCACATAGTGTGACCTTCCTCAGCATCACCCACCTGACCTGGTCCAGGTTGGAGGAAGCAGTTACTTGGTTTCATCCAGCTTGAGGGTTTACTTAGAGGGCTATGATGAAAAGACAGATGGGTAATGGAGTTTAGAGTATTTGCCTCTGTAAAAAATGCTAATTGTGGATTCTCTGTTCGCCAGGAGGAAGATGAAAAAAAAAAAAGGGCTAATGATTGGGAGAAGGCACAAAGGTCAATGACTTTGTGTTTCAGATGAGGCCAAAGTATAATAAAAACTATTTCATTTCCCATCAATGTTTGGAACTATTTCCCACTGTTTATTTGAAGTGTAAAAAATTGTTGTCGTGAATCTCTTATCAATATACGGTGATTTAGTTTCCCATCTGTGGAGAATGTTACAGGAAGTGATAAGCTAATTCACTAATGTTTCATCCAATTCTAGATGTGAAATTTGACGACACTCTAAAAAGAGTCTTCGTGAACATGTCTTTCCTTGCTGACTGGCGTCTCTTGCCTTTTCTTGCAATAGCAAAAGTAAATAAAGTAAATCAGTCGAGGGCTCCACGACAAACACATGGCACACTCAGAGGAAGATCATTTGAACTAAGAGGGTTTATTTAGGAAGGGGCTATTTTTAAAAAGTGTGTCTGGGTAGAGGGGTGGGAGTACAAGGGAAATTACACAGCTGAGGTTTTACCACCCCTCAGTACAAAAGGACAAGGGGAGGATGGACTCAGTTCCCAAGGGGAGCCGCTCCTGTAGGGCAGGCACCCTGAGTAAGTGCAGTGACCTTTGGTCAAGGAATATGACCGGGCCACACTGACCTTGGGGGTATAGAGTACGAATACCTTAACTTCATTCTTCTCTTTCCTTTTATTTATTTATTATTTTTTGTGCTTAACTTTTTTTTTAATTTAATTTTTTAACATATAATGTATTATTTGCCCCAGGGTACAGGTCTGTGAATCATCAGGCTTACACATTTCATAGCACTCATCATAGCACATACCCTCCCCAGTGTCCATCACCCAGTCACCCTATCCCTACCCCCACCCCCTCAGCAACCCTCAGTTTGTTTCATGAGATTTAGAGTCTCTTATGGTTTGTCTCCCTCCCAATCCCATCTTGTTTCATTTTTTCCTTCCCTACCCACCGCAACCCCCCCAACCTGCCTCTCAAATTCCTCATATCAGAGAGATCATGTGATAATTGTCTTTCTCTGACTGCTTATTTCACTTAGCATAATACCCTCTAGTTCCATCCACGTCATTGAAAATGGCAAGATTTCGTTTCTTTTGATGGCTGCATAGCATTCCATTGTATATATGTACCACATCTTCTTTATCCATTCATCTGTTCACGGACATCTAGGCTCTTTCCATAGTGTGGCTCTTGTGGACATTGCTGCTATAGACATTCGGGTGCACGTGCCACTTTGGATCACTTGGCATCAGGGAAATACAAGTCAAAACCACAGTGAGTTACAACCTCACACCAGTCAGAATGGCTAAAATTAACGAGTCAGGAAACGACAGATGTTGGAGAGGATGTGGAGAAAGGGGAACCCTCCTATACTGCTGGTGGGAGTTTAAGTTGATATAGCCACTCTGGAAAACAGTGTGGAGTTTCCTCAGAAAGTTGGAAAGAGAGCTACCCTATGACCCAGCAATCGCACTACTGGGTATTTACCCTAAAGATACAAATGTAGTGTTGCTCTTTTCTTTTAATCTTGTCAGGGGCTGCTCATTTGGCTGAGCTCGGTTGAAAGGGAATCCCCTTGATGCATACGTACAGATGATCTATTTGAGGCTCAGAGTGGAGAAGGGTGGAGCTCGACTCTGAAAGGCCAACTAGAAGACAACTGACACATGGAAAGAGGGAATTAATATTTTAGTTCTTTTCTGAGTCAGATCCTGTTTGAATCTCTTGGTATGCTTTGAGGGAGGATGTATGCGATCTTCCCTCCCCTAGTCTCTTCCATCCCAGATTCAAAGTTTGCTCTCTATGTGGTGGATACTATCTTAGGGACTGGGTATATAAAGATACAGAAGACATGATTCCCACCTTTGAGATGCAATATGTAGTGGTTGAGATAGATTGATATGAGGATTGTATAGATAATAGTCTTAAGCTTATTATTCATTATGTTTACTATTTGATAACTGAAGTCCTATGGGAGCCTGGAGAATGGAGGATGTAAACTTTGACCTGTGTATGTTTTATATGTGTTTTATGTATATGTGTGTGTGTGTGAAGGTTGCTTGAGGGCAGGGAATGGGAATCCCGCCAGTCATACCTATTACCACCTGACTACTGTAATGAAGACATCACTTCCCTTATAACCTTCTCTTTTCCTGAGAATCTGTAATGGTTTCCTTTTAGAGACCCTCCCAGAAGCTTTCTCCCACTTTTCAAAGGTCTCCATCCTTTGATGTTATCCTGCCCAGCTGCGGTTTCCAGAACCCTCCATCTAAGATCAGCAGGTCTCCCTAACCCTTCTTGCATTTCGCAGTCATTTCTCCGATTGCATACTGCCAGCCTCTCCTGCCCGAAACTTCAGTACTTTTAAACTGATGGCTGCTTATCATTCAGAATGGTGTTTACATGGTACCTTTTCAAATTAAGTCTTTCCCAGTATTTTAATTCATAATCAACTCTTCCTTTGGTCAATTTTGTTGGCTCTTAGAGCCAGTTATGCAGTGGAATTAATAGATTCTTTAGATGCTTGCATATGCTAATTTTGTCCGCATAGGTATACTGTGGGCATGTCTTTCACTTTCTCGACCTAGGGAAGTTGAGTTTTAATAAATACGGTTGACCCTTGAACACAGGTTTGAAATGTCTTGGTCCACTTCTACGTGGATCTTTTTCAGTAAATCCATTGCAGTACTGTAAATGTATTCTCTCTTCCTTATGATTTTCGTAACATTTTCTTTTCTCTAGCTTACTTTATTATAAGAATGCAGTATATAATATATAAAACTTACTATGGGTTAACTGACTGTTTATGTGATCGGTAAGTCTTCCAATGAACAGTAAGCTTTTAGTAGTTAAGTTTTTGAGGAGTCAGAAGTTACATATAGGGGCACCTGGGTGGCTTATCGGTTAGGTATCTGCCTTCGGTTTAGGTTACGATCCCAGGAAGCCTGTGATCATGACCCAAGAGGAAAGCAGCAGCTTAAGGACTGAGCCATCCAGGTTCCCCTGACCTTCAATTGTTAGTGTAAATGTATTACCAGCGTAGAGTATCAACCATCCAAATTATAATCAGTGCACACTTGTTTTTGCTAGTGTTGTTGAGCCGTATATAAAGTCTTTGCAGTTTTCTTCTCTGTTAATTACTATTCTGAATCTATGTGTATTGAGTGTCTAGAGACTAGTGTAGAGAAGGACATCTCAGGCTCCATTAAAAACATTAGTCTGACTGCTTCCTCGGGCCTGGTTTGCTCTTTCCTGACCTCCTATTGCAGACTTGAGGCCCAATCTACGTTCAGGTTGCTTCTCTCCTACATATACTTTCTTTTGGGTCTTCCAATTTATTATTCCTATAGTTTTCCTTTCAGCCTAATTAGAGCCAAAATTCCAAAGTAGAGGGCTGTTTAAATTAAATATGAGCCACACATAGGATTTAATGTATATTAGAATATGTAATCAATGTTTGATATGTTAGAAAAATCAGATGATAAAATAGTGTGTACAGTAGTCTCAAGTCTATAAAAATATGCTAAAATACATGTTTCCATAAAAATAATATTTGCCAAAATAGAATTAGGAGGTATTAAGTGCTGTTAGCAGACATTAATGCTTTTTAGCCTTAATATTTCTGGCTCTCTGCTCTCTGCGTAGATGATAGGATTGCTCTTCCCATTTTCTTGAACAGTAAGTGTGACCGTGTGACTTGCTTTGGCCTATGAAATGGGAGTGGAAAAATCCATGTATCATTGCCAAGTCGTAGTTGATGAGACAGTGCAAGATCTGTGCCTCCCTCCCACTGCTGCTCTGGTTGTAGAAGAGCTTGTTCCAACAATGCGTCCCTTTGCCAAGGTTCTGAGTGACCAGTAAGTGAGCAAGAAGCTTTTGTTAGGCTACCCTACGGAGATTTTGGAGGTTGTCACCATAAGCAGAATCTAGCCCATCCTGAGTAGTTCGGCATTTACGTCATAATTTCTGGAAGGTACAGGTGAGCAAGAAGGACCAAAGGAAAACCATGTGTGAAGCCATGTTCTAGGTGTGCGATGCATTTTTTCTGCAGTTGTGTTTTTGCACAAGCTGTGCCAACTTACCTGATTTTTTTAATACAGAAAATAATCTTGATTTCTGCACGTCACAGTCAAAATGACCGAAGTCTTGTGGAGAAGCACATTCCTTTATTTCTGCCCCACTAGTTCCTCACCAGTGTCAAAGCATTGCGAGTGATCCTGTTACTGAGGGTGGACGCTGGGCTAAAGAAAAGAGTGTGTGATGTGAGGCGCCCTGAGCCTCTCCTTTCCTTCCATTTTCTTTATCTACTTGAGGCTACTCCCGGCAAAGCTATCATGTCCTCTTGAGGAAGGGCGAAGTACCTTCAGTGCTCTGCCAACTTAAGAACCCTCCATACTGGTCTTAATTATGTTCTTAATTATTTCTCTTTGCCTCAGAATGATACTCACTTATGAAGTATTTCATAGTAAATCGAAAGGTTAAAAAGAGACACTTGCGCCGTTCTCTTTTTGTGTGCACATGCAGTACATTAACAGAGGAAATGATCAAATTTGTGAGGCTTGGAAACAATCATTTGTGCATATTAACTTAGCTCAGTCGAACGGTGAGCTCCAGAAGATTAGTAAGAATTTATTCGAAGACATGGAGGAGGCGAAGAGTTTACAGAAAGCCTTCTGTATTATGAACTATTAGTCTGAAAGAACATGGGGAGGATTTTAGTGTTTATTGCATCAATATTTCCTTTTGCTCTTCTCTCCCTCTCTCCCCCACCTGTCTCCGCTCACACGCTACGATGCAGAAGCACAGGCACCCAGGACCCTAAGACTAATGTCAGCCGTAAAAGTGTGGCGTGGCGTTTTACAAAAATTGCCAGACACATATGCAAATGCTCCTTAGCATCTCGAACATTAAAAGGAGGAAGAATGGGATCTTTCTTTTTAACTTCATTTTCTACTGTCAGAGCCAAGACTCACACGACCTTGCAGCTCACAATTAGGGTGGCAGAAGAACTCGTTTTGACAGTCAGCCAACGCTGCTGCTGCCGCCGAAAAAGAAAGAGCGCTTCTCCGAGGCGAATCCGGCTGTGAGCCCGAGGCCCCGGAGGGGGAGGTGACTTTCTCTGCAAGCACAACGCATCATTACGGAATGACACCTTTCAGGACTTAAATTTTAAAACCTAGAAAAGATAATAAGGTGAAGTTGCCAAACAAAGATTGGGCTTTCATGCAAATGTCTTTGGTAATTAAGGGGAGGGTGCTAAATGTGCAAGATCCCTTCTAAGCAGAATTGTTTCTAAATTCAGGGGTATGTTCACGCTGTAGTCTGCGAGGCAACAGCTGTTCTTAAGAGGCCGCTGTCAATGTTGATAAGTTACTTTTAAAACTCAATCTGTTTGCTGAGCTCATGTTGTTTGGGAAACCGTAAAGAACAAAATCTTTAATGCATTTTTTTCCTTTGAAAAAAGGGACAAATCCTATCAATTGCAAGCAAAAGCAGTTTTCTGGAAGCCCACAACCTAGCGAGA
The DNA here is from genome assembly GCA_028646535.1 of Procyon lotor. Classification (NCBI taxonomy): domain Eukaryota; kingdom Metazoa; phylum Chordata; class Mammalia; order Carnivora; family Procyonidae; genus Procyon; species Procyon lotor. The sequence goes on along the minus strand of CM053612.1, from coordinate 85,193,343 downwards.
TCCTGGGGTAAGCTCATTTATGTGAGGGAGGGAGGAGAACACAAAGCAGATTGGAATTCTGAGTCCTCGTCTGTGGGTAACAATTTACACTCTGAAAATGCTCTGATTGCATTCTTTCAGCAGCCCTTGTTTGCCGTGACTGCGGGTAGCACCGAGAGCTATTTTGAATTGCTGCCCTTTTGTTTGTTTTTTAGGACACGGTCTCTATTGCGAGTCTATTTGTTGTGAGCAATATACTGGCCAAACTAGCCTTGGACATCATTCGTCTGTTTATTTCATGTGGTACTTTAGGCATTGTTTAGCTACTGGGGTAGAACAACGCATATTGCCTCGTGTCTGATGGGGCTATACAACTCTGGCTTTAGGGAAAAAAATGGGAGAAATTAGTTTCTCTCTTCAATGTGGTAGCCCTTTTCTTTGTTTTACTCAGTTCCGTAATTGTTTCATCTTATTCAAGAGGCCAAACCAAACCAGGAGACCCGGTCCATTATATTCTGTATTCTTCTCATTTTTGTCTTTTTTTTTTTTTTTTTTTTTTTTTACAAACTAGCCAATTTTCTGTCTCACAAACTTGGAGACCTTTGACAGGTATATTTTTAAAATTTTCTAGTTCGACTTCTGTGAAATACAAAATTCTCTGCCCTGTATCTAGCAGTATAATCTCTGCTCAAATATTACATGTGGGGGCAGTTGTTAGAAAAATGTCTATTAGACAAAAGTGGTTTCTCCTATACATTTTACACACTAGTTAATTGTTTTGCCCTCTGGGCGAACAGGGGTCTCCCACTTGGTTGCACGATTAAGGAGCGTGAACACAAATGTTAATGTGGGATATTAAGAACTCCACCAGAATTGAGCATTGGCGAGTTAGAGCTTTTTTCAGAAGAGATGGTTGAGGACGTCTGGCTTAGAGACAGTAAGGATTGAGGGAGACACGGTCAGTTTTGCATACATGTGTGTCACATGCTTGAGTGGCTGTCCAGTGGACATACGGCCCCCAAAGGCAGGGTGGGACCAGTGGTTGGAATTAGAGGTAGGTGGATTCTGGAGTAATCGAATGATGAACGTGGCCTGTTCTACATTAGGAGAGCATTTAAGGTTAGACCGTTTGATTCGATGACCTTCAAGGTGCTATGGAATTCGTGTGAGTCTGATCTCCAGCAGGAATGTAAAAGAAATAATCATATGTTCAGGAGATACATAATACTGTGTACTTGTTGGAATATGAGGGATGTCAAGGTGGGAGCACAATGGAGAACTGCTAGTTGAGGCTGAAAGGAGAGAAGTAGCAAAGTAATTGGGCAAATTTGGGGTAGATGATCTGGGTCACGAAAGGTTATGGAACAGTAGCTTTGTAAAAAATCAATTTTATTGTGGCATAATTTACAGAAGGTAGATTAATGTTGCTTACCTTTTGATGAGTTTTGGCAGATGATGCCCCTAGGTTACCAGGACCACAACGAGGGTATAGGAAATTTCCCACCTGCCTCCAAAAGCTCCTTTATGCTCTTTGCCATTCAAATCCCCCTTGAGACCCTATCTGGCTGCTTTTAGCCAGCATTTTGTTTTTGAGCTTTGCACATATTACAGTGTATATCAGTAGTCATTTCTTTTTTAAGATTTATTTATTTTCGCATGTGCGCATGTGCAAGCACACAAGCGGGGTTGGAGGGCAGAGGGAGAAATGGACTCCCCGCTGACCAGGGAGCTTGATGCAGGACTCCATCCTGGGACCCTGGGATCATGACCTGAGCTGAAGACAGACACTTAAATGCCTGAGGTCCCATGAACCCTAATAGTCTATTCTTTTATAGAGAAGTAAACAAACCAAGAAACAGACTCTTAACTCTAGAGAACAAGTTGATGATTACTAGGGGAGCAGGTGAGGGGGTGGGGGTTGGGGGATATAGATGATGGGAGATAAGGAGTGCGCCTGTCCTCATGAGCACCTGGTGATGTATGGAACTGTTGAATCACTATATTAAAAAATAGTAATCATTAAAAAAGAATTTTCTATCTGTGGATAAAAATTTCATTGTCATTTAAGAATTTTACCTCTTCCCCTCCCCTCCCCCAAATAGTTTATTCTTCCTTAATGCTGGGGAGCATGCCATGGTATGTATATGCTACAATTTGTTTATCCAGTCATCATTTGGTGGACGTGTAGGTTATTTCCAGGTTTTGGCTATTATGAGTGAAGCTGCCATGAAAATTCATGTCCAAGTCTTTTTGTGGACATATGTTCTCATTTCTCTAGGATAAATATCTAGAAGTGGAATTTCTGAGTCCGAGAGAAAGGTACATTTAACTTTACAAGAAAATATCAAACTATTCTTCCAGAGAGCTTGGACCATTTTACATACCCAGCAGTAGTGTCCAAGAGTTTCAGTTCCTCCCCATCTTTATCAAAACTTGTGATGGTCAGTTTTCTTAATTTCAACCACTCTAATGGGTGTGAAGTAGTGTGAATTGTGGTTTTAGTTTGCGTTTCTCTAGTGGAGAATGCTGTGCACCTTTCCTTCTGCTTATTAGCCATTTGTATATCATTTTCCATGAAGTTAGACCAGTCTTTCTGTAAGGTCATTGGCACAGATCAGGGCACAGCAGTGACAGGGCACCTTTATTAGCTAGAGCTGGGTTAGCAAACTTTTCCTCTGAAGGACTAGATACTACGTATCCCCAGCTTTGAGATCCCTACAGTCTCTGTGGCACCTACTCAACTCTGCCCATGAAGCGTGAACGCAGCCACATACCTCACATTCCTGTGTTCCAGTAAAAACAAAAACCAGGTGGTGGTGAGACTTCCCTGACCCCGTATCTGCAGCAGTGGTATTTAAGTGCATTTTGCAGAAAGCAGTGCCTCTGTTGTAACATCCTTTGCGTAAGTTAGAGACAGCCTTGAGGGGGAACTGGACTTAATTCTGCTGAAAAAGTGTGAATTGGTAAGAGCTAAGGACAAGCAGACTGGACGTCCCCAGGACGGCCTTTCTGTATCACGAGTAGTTTTTCGCAAGTGTTCAGATACTAGAAGTTGAACACTCAGGAGAAGCAGAGAGAATTAGCGTCATCAGCACTAACTCCTAGGAGAGCCGTCCAGAGGGCTGTGAAGAGCTTTGCCTTTCATCACTCTGGTGCCAGTTTGTACTATAGCAAAAGGAGACTTTTGCTCAAGCATTCAGGTCATACGCTTTAGAACTTTGTCTTATAAGTCTTAAGTTGTTATTGCCCTCTTGGCGATTCATTTATAGCATCCATTACACACTGCAAATCTTGCTAATAGTGAGTTTGGGTCTGAAATATTCATCCCAAGAAGAATCCAGTCAGGTCTAAATCAGGGTTGGGTAGACGAGGAGACATTTTTCTCTCAAGAGGAAGCAGATCGGTTTGAGTTTCCTTAGCCTTCAGGAGGTAGGCCGTATTTTTTCTAGTTGACTTTTAAGAGGCTTTTCTCTTAGCAAGCATTGCTAAGAGGTGAGACATGAGGCTAACCTTTATCTGAACAAATACAAAGTTAGGGTAGAGAAGCCAATAATGTAAAGGAGATGTATAGTCATATAAACAGATTTTTATGGTAAGCTGAAATGATCCCCCACAAAATGGAAGCCAACCATTTATATCTACTTAGACATTTCAACATCCAGAAAATTTTCCACTGGACACAAGCCTGCCCGTTTGGCTGCTCTTCCCTCTTGCCTGCCACGCTCACCATTTTCCTCCTGCAAGGTTAAGAGAATGCTGTTATTTGCTGGCAGAAAATGACTTCAGATACTCTTTTTTTCCCTCTGCTTGAAACTGTAAAGTAGCCTGATAATTCTTCTCAATTTAAAGGTAATTGTCCAGTTTTACTACGTGACTACCACTGTAGCAGATTCTGTGGGATATACAGAGGTAACATAAAATTTGGTGATTATTTCCCAGTGTTTAAAATCTAACCAGAAAGGAAACAGAGGAAAGTTTTTAGCTCTTTATTTTATTATATACATTGAATAATTTGCTTGAAGGTTGTAATTCTTTTTGGCTATAAAGATGTTCAATGGAAAGTTTTGCTAGAATTGTGAGTCCGGTTAATTTTTCGAGGATGGCCATTTTTCTTTTTGCAGTTACCAGAGAGGGATATAAACCATGGTCATCTTCAAGGTGGGGACCTCGGTTGCTCAGCCCTATTCACCAAGCTCATGGCGCACAATATATTTAAAAACATACTGCTTCAGTTCAGTTGAATTGGCCAATATGTCAGTGAAAAACATAGGCTTGTTTTGGATGGGTTGTTGGGTTTAGAATCACTGTGTAACCGATTCATTAGATAAAATGAGGAGGCGTGGATTTAAAGAAAAAATTTTTTTTGTTCACGAACAACAAATCAGTAGTACAGCGCATCAGGAATTGTTACTTCTCAAAATATTTTGAATGATTTAGGAAGTTAGGAGAGAGTAACCAAAGTACTAAAAACAGAAGTAGTGAATATACATGTTGATAAAGTACATAGAGATTGTTGTAACTGAGAAAAAAGGATTTATTCAGCTGGAGAAGAGGGTGAGACAAAATGAAAAATGGCCTCACCTGTACCGCCCCGTGGGGAGTTGAGCCAGGTACAGAGTGAGGTGCCAGACCCAGACATAGACAGCTTGGTTCACGAACACCACGGACAGATCAGAACATCGCAGCGAATGTTCTAAGACTTTCTTTAAATTTGCTGCATCTGACCTTTAGAACTCTGACATTTTTTATTCTTACTGCACTGACTCTGAACATTTCCATTTGTAAAGTAGACTTTTCACACGTTATCTGTGTTGTCCAAGATAAAAAGAAATCAGAGGTCACTTCAAGCTTACAGGTGTGTATATTTACCCCTTGAAGGGATTAATAACTCAGGAAAGGAAAGCACCCCATGTCCACTCCCGTCTCCTCCCGCACCTCTGGCTCCTCACTGCCTGACTTAATGCTTTGAGGGGAGGAAAGAGGCTGTGTCCTCTGCCCTCCTGACTCGTCCCCACCCTCCTAATTCATCTCCGTAATCGTGAGTCAGAAGAGAAGGTACGTTTTTTTTGGCTCTATACATTTATTTTCTCGTTTTCTCTCTCAAGTTGATTTGCATTGGCATTTCAGTGGAGTCCCATTTGGCACCAGGCTGTGGAAGCCAGAAAGGCCGTTGCGTCGTCTTTTTCTCTTCCCGCTCCCCTTGGCACCTCAGCGTGGTTGCAGCGCCCATGCACACGCGCAGGTGAAGGAGCGCCCAGGACGACGATAAGGGTTCCGTAGGCCTGAACTTTCCATGCTGCTGCGGCAGAATGTCCTTGAAATTGTCTTTGAGCTTTCCGTAACCTTTCCGGATAAGAGTGTGCTGTCAGTGAAACATGGTGGATTTTGTCTTTATTTATTCTACTTTATTAAAATGAATATAAGCAATCTCTTTTAATGCCTTGCCCTTTCTTGGAACGAACCTACTTGACAGGGGTGGAAAGGGTAGGGAAAAATACCATTGCTTGCTCTCTGATGGATATATGCAAAAGTAAATCTTTATTATGAAGCTCCCTTCAGTAAGCATGGCTTAGATATTAAACTATTACATCTAACATTCCAATTTATCCACATTATCATATACATCTGCAGGGAAAATCCTTATGAGATGTAGAGTCAAAAAACATTGCGAAACTGGAAATGCATTTAGACTTAATAGGTATTTAAATGATTTGGGTCGCGGAAGATTGTTTTGGGGAGCTATGACACAAAGCATTTTTATATTAACAGTGCAGGTATTAATAAAGTATGCCTGGGTAGACTGTAATATCTGAAGGTACATTAAGGACATATTTCAGGGTAAAAATATGACATTTTCCCTCAATAGTTGATTAGTTCCGGGCTTTGTGTGGTGTTTAGATGAAGCAGTGGAATTGTTCTCAAACTTAAGACACTGAACTGCTTGGAGTGTGTGAGGAGCATAAACTTGATTTATGGGTTAGAAATCTTAGCCCCTTGTAGGGTTGTAATTGCCAAGACCCCGAAATTAAGATAAAAGGAATCCGCCGTAATCTGGAAAGCACAAGTGGTGGCAGGTGGGTGCCAAGAGGCCAGAGGGCCTGGAACTGCACTCTGACAGCTAAGGAAGCTGGGGTGGCTAGATGGCTATGCAGAGTTAGGGAAGGTCTCTTAAAAAACCCAACACTGGCTTGTGTGGCTCAGAGGACCCGGGGAGAGCTCCAGACGATGTTCTCTCCTCCTGCTGGACTGGGGGTGTGAGTCACCTGGGGATCCGGTGAAACTGCGAGGTCCGCTTTACTGGGTCTCGGGGAGAACCCGGGGAAAGCATTCTTAACCGGCTCTGACGGTAGTGATCCTGCTTGTCTGAGGACCGGCTTCAAACAGCAGAGGCCCAGGGGCCATCTTCCAGTCACTCGGGGAAGAGGTCCAAAGACATCGAAAGAACCAGGTGGCGTTTGCCCTCTTGCGCCACGGTTGTATTTCCTTTGCGAAAAGGGAGCAACCATCTTTCCTCCTGAGGCATCCGTATCCTGGCTGAAAGGGCGCCATAGCGGTGACAAATGCCAGCAACCCCAGTGGTGGCACCGTTGGGCCCTCTCACAGGCTAGTGAATAATAGTTGTCACTGTCATCAGAATCGCCGCTCATGTGTGTGTACGGGGCCCGCTGGGTGCCAAGCATCAGGCTGAGTGCGGTTCGTGCGGGTCTCAGTCCTCACAGCCTCAGGCAGGGGGTGCCAAGTGATGGGTCAGGATCACACAAGGACTGAGGATTCACGCCAGGATGAGATGGGTATCATAGCAGATATAGAAACTGAGGTTCAGGGAGGGAAAATGACTTTCTTAGGCTGGAACCGTTGGTCCTAGAGTAGGGATTCACATTTAGGCTGACTGACTCCAAAGCGGAGTGAGGTCAGAATGGTAACAGTGAAAAACCGCCGGCAGCCACAAAGTAGTATTGATGAGTAATTTGAGACCCATCATGTAGGAGGCGATGTTGAGACCTTGTAGCCCAAGTGGCATTATGTTGGGAGACTCAGGAACCAAAGACGTTTTGATTGTCCTCTACTCCGTGGCTTTTTCCCCCAGTGCTGATATGGGCTTGGAATACAAGGTTTTGCAATATTATCTAGAAGTGAATTACATATTTACAAAACTATATGTACAGTTTAATAATTTTATTTAAACCTTGAACAATTGCCAATTTAATATTAGCCACTCTTCTAGGGCGTAGAGCTGGTTGGCCGAGGAAGATTGGATAAATGTAGGTGTAGGTCACTTACTATTTTTAAGTTGCTGCTAAAATCATTTGCATTTAAATCAATATAGGCAATGGATGAGTTGCTCCATAGTGTTTTTCCCATAAAATATGTGTGTGTGTGTGTGTGTGTGTGTGTGTATGCTTGTATGTATCTTCTTATGTGAAAAATGGTACCATGCAGAAAAGATTATACTCAACCAGATTTGTTCATTGCAGTTAGCTCGTCCTTCAAAATCAGGAAGTAGTACAATTTGAATAACTGCGAAATTCCTGGATTTGGAGTCACATGACTTTTTAATTTTAATTTTTTAAAAGACTATTTGAGAGGGAGAGGGAGGAAGAGCGAGGGCATGGGGAGGGGCAGAGGGAGAAGCAGGCTTCCCGCTGAGCAGGGGGCTCCATCCCAGGACCCTGGGATCATGACCTAACCTGAAGGCAGATGCTTAACCAACTGAGCCACCCAGGTGCCCCTTTACTTTTTATTTTGAAATAATTTTTAATTTACAGAGAAGCTGAAAATACAGTACAGGGTTCCCGTATGCTCTTCACTCCGTTTCCCCTTATTTTATCTTAATCTTTATTTTTTTAGTTTCCCCTTAGGGCAGACGCTTAACCGAGTGAGCTACCCAAATGTCCCTTATTTTAACATCTTAATCACCATAGTATTGTTATTAAAACCAGAAGGTCAGTATTGTTTCAAAGGTATTAACTAATCTTCAGATCTAATGGAAACATTTTCCATTGTCACACTAACAGTTTTCCATTTTTCAAAAACAAATATTTTTGACCTTATTTTCAGAGATTGTCCTTGATGATGATTGTTCAGGAATAAGGAAGAAGAGCAGAGAAAGAGAAAAGACACAGAATCAAGTAAAAAACGTATACATGTGTACTTAGTTTATGACTTGAAATGTATCCCCCTAAAAGAAACTGAAGTCTGAAGCCCCAGTGTGTGTAATTAGTGAATACTTAATTCAAAATAGTATCTGTGCAATCAAATTAAGATGAAATTTTTAGGGTAGGCTCTTACCTAGGACGACCATATTCTCATAAAAAGGGGAGATTTGGGCTCCACGTCAGATAGACACAGAGGGAGAAGAGCACGAGAAGATGGGAATTCTGCTGCCGCCGCTAAGCTGAAGAATGGTCAGGAGCTAGAAGACAGGCCCAGTAGAGACCCTTCCGCACCACTTTCGGAGGGAGTGTGACCCCGCTGCCACTTTGATCTCAGGTTTCCAGGCTCCGACACTGCGAGATGACAAAAATCCGTTGTTTCAGCCACCTGGTTTGTGGTACTTGGTTCTGACAGCCGTGGCAAACTGATACATTCCCCGTGCTTGAGAAATCACCTGAAACTTGGGTGCTTTCCTCACGCGTTCCGCTGGCCTGCCTGTGGCAGTTGGAAGGTTCTCGAGAAGTGACTGGCCAGGCAGGAGCAAGGGACCGAGGTATAGTGTGCACGCGGACAGTGTTGTGGACTGGACACACGTGCATGAAAGCGTGAGGAAGAATCACGAGGCGGAACAGCTGCGTGGATGGTGAGAGGCGTTGACTCTGCGAGGCCAGTCGAGCGTGGGTCGTGTGCCGGTAGTTACAGGTGGGCAGGGAGCCCCAGCACGCAGGTCGACTTCAGCGGTGCGCTGCACCCTACCCCGTCACTGCTTCCACTGTCACCTTGGGGGTGACTGTCCTTCCTCAGGAGACTTAGGTTTTTTATGAATTCCTTAGGCCATCCTGGAAGCCAGAATTACCATAGGCATCTCAGCACTCCTAAGGGTATTTCAGAGGATCTATTATAGATTCAAGGTCCTACGTTAAAAAAAAAAAAAACAAAAACATGTAAAATGTTTCGTACAAACGAAGTACAAATTGAGGAGAGGCATCAATTTCCAGCACAGCTATGTAGACTCAGACAGCAAAGTTACATGTGTATTCACTCTTGGGGATGGTTGTTGAAGACTCAAAAGTTTCTTGGCAAGTTTGAGTTTTTGTGATTTTTTTTTTTTTTTTTTTTTTTACAGTATGCCTGTTGGAAAAAAACAGTTGTGTTTCTCCAGAGCCATGCATTGGGTTACTCTATTAGCAAATATTTTCTCCTGCTTTATCAGATGAGTTATGTGTGGGCGAGTGTAAATAGCACTGGACCTAAACATTGCCACACACACACACGAATGCCCTACGTGTATAAAACTCAGTCATGGGTGAGAGGAAGCTAAGACTGTTACTATGAACTCATCAGTTAATCCAGAGCTCAGGAATTCCTCTTTTAGGGGCATTATTTATTTTCATAAGATTAGGCTGATAGAGAATATATGGTTTGTTTCTCTGTTTTGGCTGTGTGTGTGTGTGTGTAGATTCTACTTTGCTCTAAATGTAACTCACAGGATATAACCTTGGGAAATAATTTTATATGCAAAATTTCAGAACCAACCAGGGCTGTTTTAACCTTGTTCATTAGTGGGAACCTAAGGACTGAAAGTCTGTGTGTGGATGTGCACACAGAATTTCAGAGCCCAATACCTTACTGTAGAAATAATGTGTGATTTTACTAGAACCATCCCTGGCCTTAAGCACTGGTGTCATTTTTCTGCCGGCCTTATTACTAGAAATGTCACAGTGCCAGAGTCCCAGTGCCTCTGGGTAGGCAGACTGGTGTCTGTGGGCATTTCTGTCTCTTGTGGGGCGAGTGACTCTTCAGAGGACTAGTCAGCCCGGGTTCGTCACTGAGTCTTGGCATCTTCACGGGATTGTTGGAGAATGGTTCTGCAGCTCGCTGGAAGCTTTAAACCTGACCATTCTTAGGGGATGGCTGTCAGAAGGCAGCCACTTCAGGAATGAGGTTGGATCTGTCGGGCCCTGTGATGATAGGTCTGGTTGTCTGGGACAGCCCAGATCTTCCTGGGGCCGAGCAAGTTCAACTGGAACGGAATCACTTTGGGAGACAAAGCAAGTCTAATAGCTGTTGGATTTCCTGGGTTCAGCTAGCTGTGAAGCATCCAATTTACCTGGCAGTGTGTGTTGAATAAATAGGGGAAAAAAATGGTCCAAAATTTCTCTGAGTTAAAACTCCCAGAGAAATAGTTAGCTTTCCAGGAGTCCTCTCCAAGTTGTAATAAACCACCTGCCCTCACTGGGCAAAATCCACCGAAGTAGAATATTGGCCAACTCGGCGAGTCACGTTTAATTTATTCCTCACTCTAGCCTCCTCTCCGAACTCTTTCTACAGCTTAGGTGGCCCCCTTGTTACTTAGTTGTTAAGATGTTATTACTGAATCTCTTGAGGTAAATTGGGTTTTTTGGAGAGAAGTGGCTATAATAAATTTATTTAAAGATGACTGGAAAGAAAGATAACCAAGCTCTACTTAGAAGCTGTTGAATAAAAGAAATAATTTGAGGAGCTTTGCAGTTGAGTGCCTAGATGGAGAACTGGTTTTGAGGAAACACACATTTTATATGGGATAACAGAGGTTTAATATTCAAACAAATGGAAGGACGTGAGGCAGACTGGAAGGAAAATTGGAGGGATCTGACATAATCTTTAGGCAGAATATCCTAATTGTGAGGCATCTGCGTAGTTTCTAGCTCTTGGATTATTCTTTGTTTTCCAGCTGTTAGTGTAGAATGTTACTGCTAACTTCTTGCATCTCCTTGATCTGTAAATGTGGGTAACCAGCGTGTGATACTGTGACTTGTAACCAGAAATAGATACATTGGTCTCTGCCCCCGGCTCCTGACACAACCCTCATGAACCCGTTGTCATCTCCTGGGTGTTCGGAGTGTCTTTTGCTCTAACGAGGTGACTCTGGGTTTCTGCATGAGAGGTGGTCATTAGAATTGGAATTTTCAGCCCTGCCCCCATTCTCTTGGGAAGGGAGAAAAGCTGAATTTGAAGTTAATGATCGATCATGCCTGTGTGATGAAGCCTCCAAAATAATCCCTGAAGTTGCAGGGTTCAGAGAGTTTCTGGCGTGATGAACACATGGAGGTGCTGGGGGAGAGGCGTGCCAGGGGAAGCCGTGGCGGTTCCTCACCCCGTCGCACGCTCCTTGCCCTACCCATCTCTTCCATCTGGATTTTCATCGCTTTCCTTTCTCATCTTTTATAATAAAGCAGTAAATGTCACTAAAGTGTTTTTGTGAGTTCTGTGCGCCCCTCTTGGAAATGATTCAAACCTGAGAAGGGTGTCGTGGGAACCTGTGATTTATAGCTGGTCAGAAGTAGAGGTGACAACCTGGGCTTTGAACTCTAGTCTGAAGCCCAAGGAGGGGGGTCATCAGAACCTTCAAACTGTAGCCGGTGGGTCAGAAGCACAGGTAACAATCTGGGGTTCTGAGTGGTGTCTGAAGGTGGTGGGGGGCAGGGTGGGGAATAGTCTTCTAGGACTGAGCCCTGACCTTGAGAATATGATGCCATGTCTGAGTAGAGAGAGTCACAATTAGGTTGAATTGTAGGACGCCCAACTGGTGTCAAAAACATTGCGTTTTGTCGGGAAAACCTCTGACTTAGTTGATGACCAGAAGTGTGTTTTGTGTAAGTAGTAATAGAAACTCATAGGAAAGAGAGAAATAGTAGGGAAGAACTGGTTTTTCCTTACACAGGTGGAAAGCTGAGTCTTGGCCTTTCACTAGGGTTGGCAAATCGAAATCCCAAGGTTCAGAATTGCGCTTGAGCATAGTGTACACAGTGGTGGATCACAAAGACGGTCACTCTGTGCGAGCCTCTCCTCTTAGCCAATAAAAGATAATACAGTGGTTTCTCCTGCTGGCCCTTGTGGCAGAAATGTCTCTGGTTTTTCCTAAATCTGGGCCAAAATACATTCCTTTGAGGCAACTTTGAGAGATCACGTGGTTGGCCTTCATGTAGATTGAGATTTGTACTTGTATTTAATGATGCGGTGGATAAGATACTTCCCAGTGATTTTTTTTTTAAAGATTTTATTTATTTATGTATTTGACAGAGAGAGAGAGAGAGATCACAAGTAGGCAGAGAGGCAGGCAGAGAGAGAGGAGGAAGCAGGCTCCCCTCCGAGCAGAGAGCCCGATGCGGGGCTCGATCCCAGGACCCAGAGATCATGACCTGAGCCGAAGGCAGAGGCTTAAACCACTGAGCCACCCAGGTGCCCCCCCAGTGATTTTTCATAGGCACAAAACTCTATTTTTCTGTTAATTCACCTTATTTCTTTTTTAAGCCCCCACTCTTTGCAGCGGCAGAAAACAGTGCAGTCAGTTCTGGACAAGTGGTTACTGAAGTTGTGAATGCCCTTAAGAATTTGCTCTTTTCCTCTCTCTTTTCAAGATGGCAGCTGAGTTCCAGGGTTCATGGAGCATGATGACTCTGGGTGGCAGTTGGGAATGAGTCAAGAATAGTGGTGGGGAAAGTGGCACCAGGGGACTCAGCTGTGGTTGCATGACCTCCACTGGTCACTACTCAGGGGGACTGTGCTATTTGTCCTCAGCTGTGGTCACTTCTCCTCACTGGCTTCAGGCAACTTGTCTGTATTGTCACTGGTGCTCTGGGTCTCACCATTGCCACGTGGGACGGTCCTTGCCTTTTCCCCAGGATGTGTAATGGTGGCGGGGAGTGGCCACAGGTGGCATAGCTGATTCAGGCCTATGGCATTTCACACAGCGGTGGCTCAGGAAGTTCTGGGGGCCCTATGGACCGGATACCTTCTCTTCTCAGCTCTTCAAAAGCTTGTCTTTTGGTTTAGTTATATTCTCTTCACCTCATGGGTTCTATTATAATAATCATTCTTGCGGTGTAGTAGTAGCCTCATGTCCTTGCAGCCTCAATTTATGATGGTGTGGGGGTCATAGGGTTACAGGGAAGAAGAGGATGGAGTGAGATGATGTGGTAGAGTTAGTTGCTAAGCCTGTCGGTTAATGCTGAGAAAGTTCGTTCTACCATAGCTGGTTACCCAGTGGACTCAGAGAGATCTCAGCTGCTGTGGGGAGGGATCCTGTTACCAGAAACAGAGATAAGCAGAAAGGAATAAATGTGTGAATATATAGGTGATGTCCTGCAGCAGTAGGGCTTGATTTGGAAGTTGGGATAGGCTTTTGAAGGAAAGAGTCAGTTTATAGGGACAGGGATGAAAAACAGAATAAGTAGAGGCAGCAAGTCAAGACTGAGAGTATGCGTTATTTTGAGGTATCACACACACCTGTGTGCGCACAAACATACACATGTGTACATACATATATTTTTTTGAGAGTAAAAATGGGATTTTTGCCCATTATGTTCTCCATCTGATTGTTGCTGTTATGCAGGGAAACTATTAGTGTTTGATGTGTATATATATAAATGTAGCTTACTCGACTCTCTTTTTAGTTTTAATGTTTTTGTTTTTAGTTTTCTGGGTAGACCGTTCTGTAAAAAATTGTAAATTTGTGTCCTTTCCCTAGTTTGCCTAAAATATTGTAGTTTATTTGAGAATAGTAAGTGCTAACAATAAGCATTGATCTTTTGGTATTTATGTGGGTATACTTGTAGTTTCTTGTTGGAAGAGAGTCTTCGTATTAAACAGCCCTTGAATTCCTGGAATAAAATTTGTTTTGGGGGATTCTTCTTTTAAAATGTCTGTTTTATTTTATTTATTTTTAAAGATTTTATGTTTTATTGAAAGGGGAGAGAGCAAGAGAGCATGAGTGGGGGAAGGGGCAGGAGGAGAAGGAGGAGCAGACTCCCCACTGAGCAGGGAGCCTGACGTGGGGCTCAGTCCCAAGGCCCTGGGATCATGACCTGAGCCAAAGGCAGACGCTTAACCGGCTGAGCCACTCGGGTGCCCATAAAATGTCTGTTTTAAATAAGTGCATTTTATCTTCGATTTGCTTATGGCTTAATGATTTTTATTGAATATATTAATATTGGCTTGTTGGGCTGTGTGTATGTGCGTGCTACTTCGGCAAAGCTTTAGAATCAGAGATGTGTTAGATTCATAAAGTGACTTGAGGGGC
>CM053612.1:85126999-85178649 GCA_028646535.1 Procyon lotor | reverse complement strand
GGGGCTCGATCCCAGGCCCCTGGGATCTGACCTGGGCCGAAGGCAGACGCTCAACGACTGAGCCACCCAGGCGCCCCTGTTGGTGATATTTTATAAACATTCCTTGTTAATTTGGCAATTAAGTGCCTATTTTGGAGATTCATTGTTTTGTATATCTATTAATTGGATCATTCACCTATTCAAAAATAATGAGTAAGTAATGGTAATCATTTGCTCTAAGGGAGTCCCAAAGAGTCTCTATTTTATACTCTGATGATAATCCAGCTGCCCATGATACTTCCTCATAGACTATGCCTATGAATTAAAAACTTCCAGATTTGTTTACCATAAGCAACCAAGACACGGCAGGTGTACCTTGTGAAAAGCATTCCAAACTCTGTCAGAAAATAGCATCAGTGTATAAGGAGATTTGGACAGATTCCTCTTTTTCTCCCCAGGAAAGAGAGAATGGAATACAAATAAGCTATTACTGTATTCCTCCCTAATTATTAAAAAACAATTTCAAATAAAGGGGAAGTGTTGAAAACCTGGAAGTAAAATTCCACATGCTTTCAAAACAAATTGAAAGCTGAAATAAAGGTAATAAAGGGAAATAAAATACTAATTAATTCTCAACAGTAATAGAAAAATAGAGGTTAAAATAACTGGTACTTCTGGGGCGCCTGGGTGGCTTGGTCAGTTAAGCGCCGGGCTGTAGGTTTTGGTTCAAGTCATGATCTCAAGGTTGTGAGAAAAAGCCCTGTGTGGGGCTCTGTGCTGAGTGAGGAGTCTGCTTGAGATTCTCTTCCTCTGCCCTTCCCCCCATGCTTGCTATTGTGCTCCCTCTTTTTCTCAAATAAATAAAATCTAAAAAAAAAAGTATCTGGTGTTTCTCATCTCTCCTACCTTATCCCTACCCTCTTGCCACCGTGGCCTGCCTACTTTTTATTTCTCACACATGACAAATTTCTTTTTTCCCTTCCCCTTTGCATTGCCTCATTCGTCTCTGCAACACCCTTCTCTCAGATCTTCACTTAGCTAATGCCTTTTTGTAACTGACAGTGCAGTATAATGGTGGTGATCATACACTCTGAAGCTGGGCTTCATGGGTTCGAGGCTTACCTCCAGCACTGAATAGCAGGGTTATGTAGCCTCTCTGTGCCTCAGTTTTGCCATCTGTAAAATGGAGATAATGAACTTGCCTCCTGGAGTTGTGAGGACTAAAAAAGTCACTCCACAGTATGTGACACATATTAATGACTAGTCATTATTGTCATTCATGTCTTCATT
This sequence comes from Procyon lotor, assembly GCA_028646535.1. NCBI lineage: Eukaryota > Metazoa > Chordata > Mammalia > Carnivora > Procyonidae > Procyon > Procyon lotor. The sequence goes on along the minus strand of CM053612.1, from coordinate 85,177,380 downwards.
ATTTGTTCACTGTTTGTCTTATTCACTGTGTAATTTGAATATTCAAAAAATGTATCTATGAATTACTCTTTTTTTTTTTCCCCAACGTGGACGTTAACTCATTCTTGGCAGTGCCCACCAGATTGATTAGGTAGATGTTGATGTCAGTAGCACTCATACAATTTCATTATTTGGAGAGTGAAAAACATTCTAAGACAAGTTGTTATTATCACTAAGTGCTGTATCAACATATCCCTGGTTGTACCTGAATGTGTGTTCCACCATTTTCCTTGTGGTTGATGTCGACACTAATACACTGTTACCTTAAGCTTTATTTTTATTCTCAGGGGCAATGTTCCTTAGCAAAAGACATATTGTGTAGGTTATTGTAAGCTTCATCACTCTTGACCCTGACAGCTCTTTATAATTTGGTTCAACATTTATTGACCAACAGGATCCAATTGACTCATTTGGATTCAGTCAATATGATCGACCTGCTATTAATCTCAATGGAAGTCAATAAATTTAAATTCAGACATTAATGACTTACTAGATTGAAAGCTTTGTGAAGCAATTGAAGGCACTATCTTGTTAGCTACATTAGTTCTGTCATTCATTTGACTTGGAGGTTCTGGCCTTGAGTGAGTGGAAGGTTGAAGCAGTTGAAGCAAAGTTTTAGAATCAGATTGCCTTCAGAGATGCTCCGGCAGAGCTGTTGACCTCAAGCTTTGCAAGCCACAGAATGCGTAAGGTTTCACGGGTCAGCTTTTTAAAATGGTGAGACTTCGGACACGTTCACTGTGGGGGACCTGACAGACTAACGGCATTTGTGCACAATTTTGTTTCTGTCCCTTTCGTTTGGCTCTCAGTATTTCTTCGCCAGTATATCTAACTTTGTTTCTCCTGAATTGCATCCTTTATGCCTTGTTTATGATTGTGATTATGCACTGTTCTCAGCAAGGCCTCACAAGTTGAATATTTTCATGCGTTCAGTATTAATAGAGTTGGTCTTTATTAGATTTCCCTACCTTTGCCTCCCAGAACACTGCTTTGTGTATAGTATTTGTTGAGACACCAAAAGAATAACATCAAAAGAGAGTTTAGTCGCTTCTTTGTAGTTCTTTTTCATCATGTTCTATGACCTGAAATAACATAGGCTTATTTTACTCCTGTTGGGTTGTGGGCTTGGGGGAAGGCTGTGACACTTACTAAAGGGTGTTTCTTTTGACATGTATTTGAATTTTGCTAAGAAAGCAAATTACACCAGAATCAAATCAGAACTGTAAACAAAGCCACCACGTGAGCCTTGTGGAGTTTTCACGAACTTCTGCCTTCTGCTGGACCAGTGGTTCTCTGCCAAGGCGATTTTACTCCCCCAGCAGACTTTTGACAACATCTTGAGATGGTTTGGGTTCACACAGCTGGTGGGGGAGGGTGATGCGCCCGGCATCTGGTGGGTAGAGGCCGGAGCCCCCACGACAGAGTTCCTCCACTCCAAATGTCACTAGTGCTGAGCTGAGAAACTCTGATTTAGAGGAAGCGTCATACTTTTGGTTTGAGCTCTGGTCATTGAGAAGGAACATCCCAGATTCATTTTCCCAGCTGAGTCGCGTTATGTAACCCTGTTTTAAAATTCCAATCTGTCTGTGTCCGATGCACTGCAGTGAGCCTGCTTCTCAGTGTGAGGGAAATTGTTTTCCACTAACTGATGACCTCAGCTTAGCAGTTCCTTTTCCGGCACATCAAAGCTCACAGTCAGGCTTGGTGCAGCAAGTGCACTTTTGAGTGGCTTTGTGACATATAAAGACCCTCTTTGGCATTCATACTGTGCTGCTCTATTGTTTACAAGCTAGCAGTAAATTATTTATGGATATTGCCGGAGATAGGACTCACTTGCTCTCTCTTTTTTAACCCCAAAGCTATTTTTTATCAGGTGGCAAGATTTTATGTGAAAGCTATTTGGCCGGGGTGGTGGAGGGGGGTGGGGTGGGGATGGTATGTCTTCTTTGCATTTATGTGACAGGTTTTATGCTACCAATCCCATCCACTTTTTATTACTTTAGACTTGTTCTGGAAATTATTGACTACATCATGAGCTCAACAGATAGTAATTTTTTTTCCTTTGAATTCCCAATTTAACATAATTTCAGGAGGACTCTTCCTGAGTCATTATGAGAAAAACTGTGAGAAAAACCTCATTTTGGATCTAATGCAAAGCAAAAGATCTTTAGGTTGCTTTGGAGCACTGATCTATGGATTTATAAATGGATTTATAAATGGATAAGATCCTAAGTGTATGAGAGTGTGGGGTTTTTTGGTAATAATAAGGTGATCACCGAAGGCATCATGTAGAATATGTGGTTATTTTTGCCAGCCTCGGTGTTCTTCCGTTCTTTTTTTTTTGAAATGCAGAATATGATTTCCATTTGAATTTACACTGACCTATTCTCAACCACTGCCTCTGGTTTGGGGACTGTTTTTTTTTTTTAATCTTCATAACCCTTTCCTCCAACTGCTAACATTTTGTTTTTAAATTTGCCAGGCAGTTTAGAGATTGACTATTTTCTTAAAAAAACGGTGATCCCGAAAGTATATGTAGAAGGCAATGCTAATAGAATGGATAACTTAAACCAGAATCCCACAGCTCTCTCTAGTAGATCTTTGCTTTTATTGAGGCTGATAAATTACCACTTGTAAATTAAAGAATGACTTCCTAATGAATTAACACGAGACAGACTACCAGATGTCAATAAGAATGGCCTTCCTAGTGGATTGCATTGTGGACTGAAAGTTTGTGCCAGTAGTTTAGGCTCTAAGGAGGCTCTGAAACCTGGTAAGAAGCAGAGGACAAAGACAGTGTATACTTGGAATCAAGTCATTCGTCCTTGGGTATGATAAAGCCAATGGCAGTATGGAAAAAAAAGAACTAAAGAGAAGATAAGCATGGTGATATTATTTTTCATTGATTGCTTTGCTTTATAGATGCATCCTATTAGAGCCTTGGGATTTCCTAATTTTAGAGGTTGGGTTAATTAAAAGCGCAACATGAATCTTGGGATTTCTGCTGTAGAGAGGTTTATGGGGTCATCTGGCCTATTGGATTCTTTAAGAATCTTGGTTCTTGCATGCAAAGAGATTTCATAGCTTGAACTCTTTCCTTGATGAGAAAGTAAAATTTGTAGGTAAGGACTTTAAAAAAAAAAAAAATCAGTCTCATGAAAATTGCATTTCTAAACGTGTATAAATCCACCAGTATATAGGGTTGGTATCTGGTATGGCTCTAGGGCTGTAGATTAGGGCCTTCAGTAAAAAAAACAAAACAAAACAAAAAATAAAGCAAACAAAATGAGAAAAAAAAAAAACCCAGCAACATAATAATAAAACAAGTTTAATATTTTTAATATGTTGGAAAACATTGAGATGACCGTATATCCTGATTTGACTGTTATTTTTCAGTATCCAAAACATTCCTGTTTAGATGAGAAAGTATATGGTTACTGAAAGAAACAGATGAGCTCTACTGTGTTTGAGACTACTTAACTAGTTGATTTCCTCTTTTCTTATGGTGATTAAGTTCACCAAAACATTCCTTTTATCTTTCCCTCACAAAGGTGAACCATCTTTGATATTTTACATGACTTTAAAGACAATTTTTTATAATCTTGCTGTATTTAAATTATTTTAATTATTTCAATGGGACTTATTAAATAAAAGGTTCTAATTTAGTTTTTGATAGTTATATCTTCTGCCTTTGCAAAAATTTATAGTGTTCCTGTGCTGTAAAAGTACTAATTAACAAATGGTTGCTCAAATGATTTTGAATAAATGATTTTTTAAAGAGCTCATGTAGGAAAATTATATTTAAGATTCCTGACACTATTACCGAATTCCCAGTTGTATTTGAATCAGTGGCTCTTAATTTATTTTGAATCTTGAAGGGGAGCAGAATTTGCCACCCCAAAGTATATTTCTTTGGCATTAGGATTAGTTGAAACTGATTATTTTTTGAGAAACAGTAGACACGGGTAAAGCTCTGAAACTGAGTAGAAGTTAGCCTTTTTTAAGAGACATTTATTTTGTAAGGGAAAACCTCCATTTATAAGCGTGTCTCTCTCTCTAACAGGAAGAGAAAGATGACTCTAAATCTCTAGAAACTCTTGTCATTGAAGAAGGCAAGGACTTAAAGCTATAAGATAACCGTACTCTTACTGTGCTTTGTCCTGATAGCCTCTTGTAACTGAGTACCTTCCCCTGCCCCACACATCATCTTTTGTACTGTGTAGATGGTATCAGGATGATGGTATGGGCCATTTCAAGGAGTTGCTTCGTTTTCTTGGGTCCCTCCCATGTACACCGGAGATATACATGTTATTAAACTTCCATTTGTTTTTCTCCTCTTAATCTATCTTTTATTATAGGGGTCTCAGCCAAGAACACAGAAGGGTAGAGGGAAAATTATTTTTCTTCCCCTACAATCTCATTTCATTACTACCCTTGAGAATCTGGTAGAAGCTAAGATTATCTTTGCACACACAAAAAATTAAATACCCATAACATTTTTAAAAAAAATTTGTTGGTTTCAAGAACCCCACGATGCCCTTCAAAGCATTTTAGTTTCAGAAACCCACCCCTAGACACGAGAAGCTGGGGAGTATGAACTGTGGTTTTTCCTTCCTTTTCTTTTTTTCCTACTCTTTCCTGAATCTCTAGTAGTTTTTTTTTTTTTTTTTTTTTTTCATTTTCCCACAAAGATGTTAATTGTCGGGAAATGTTCCCCACTCTGTAAACTTTGCAGTGATCATTGAGAAGTGCTAGATTGAACACTTACGTGCTCTTTGTCCTGGTTGAGCCTCACTTTCCTCATGTGTAAGACACAGATGATACTGGGTACTTGACGGAGTGGAGGAAGTCCCTTTAGCTCTGTGGAGTCATTACCTATGATTCCTCTCAACCACCTGCCCACAGAAAGTGAAGTCTCCCAGCAAACCATCCTTGGTGCTGATGAAATCGAGTTATTCTATTATTTGATTTTATATAGAGATACATGAATTACCTAAGAGTTGCTCATTTATGTCTGCTCAATTTTCCTGGTAGGCAGGGCTGGTGTGCTTTAAGAAAAGCCATACTATCTCATCCTAATTGAAACTAGTGTATTTTTCCCAGTGGCCATGTTTTATTGTCCAAAGTTCCCATAGTTCCAAATGTCACTTTCTTCTTTTGGTTAGAAATTAACTTGACTTTTCAAGCCAGTTGGCAAACGGGGGCCTAGGGAATAGGCTAAAGATGTTAATGATGATGAGAGGGTCAGATGGAGTCCAGAGCATGTTTTGTACCTTGGGGTGAAGAACACAGTCAGCATAAGGAAAACACTGGCAGAAGATGGCGAGAAGCTGTAGAGTTAAGAGATAGGCATAAAATTGTTGGATTATCTGCAGAAAGAGATCAGAGATGAAGCTTGCACATATCATAATGGTACTTGCTGGCCTGTTAGCTTCCTCCTCCAGTTTTAAAGTGTATGAATCTCCAATTACATACAGTATTTGAATAAGAATGTTGCATATAGCAGAGAAATAAATTGCATTGCTACTTTGATGTCATTTTACCTGAGGCATCCTAATATACTAATTTCTGAGTCGGGCACAAAAGTCTGTGCTGTACCATGGGAACAATGTGGACAGTGGATCAAAGAGGAGATCATTTTCCACCTCTGAGCCTTAGTGCTCTCATTTCTCAAATGCAAATCATTTTACTACTTTGAAGTGATTTTTGCATTAGATGACACATTTTGGAAAAGTGGCTCATTCAGGGACAGGCACATAATGGGCAGGAAGTAATTACCTTAATTGTGAGCTATAGTGCCTTTAAAAAAATAAAGTTTCTTTTTTTTGAAGTTGAATATTTATTTTGAATGAGAAGGAAATATCAACAAATTCCAAATTAAAAAAATAATATCACAAACGTCACAAAATTCAGAAAATGTCATTATTCTTATTAACTGCCTAATAGATCTCTGTAATACATTTTCCCCATTGTTTTTCAGCTATATACTCATGGGTATTTCTTATATGACAGTTGGTTTTGAAGTTGACTAGGAAGTTTGGTTTCCTATAAATTATTTCCATTTCTTTGTTACTTGTTTATTTTACAGTGCTTTTCAACTTGGGTCCATAAACAGTCATATCCTAGGCTCTTAAAACACGTAGACACCCAAGACTGTTCTTCATCTGTACTCGTAAAAGTTTCCCCGATGGTTCTAATTATGTTCTATGAATTAATCCAGGTTTCTTGCATATTTTATTTTTACTCCCTTTCTTGGGTTTTCTTTCTTTTTGTTAAGATTTTATTTATTTGAGAGAGAGAGTGGGAGGAGGGAGGAGAGGATGAGGGAAAGGGAAGGGCAGACTCTACACTGAAGACGTGGTGTCTGAGGACCCCACGATCATGACCTGAGCCAAAGGCAGATGCTTAACCAACTGAGCCACCTAGGTACCCCACTTTCTTTGGTCTAATTTCCAAATAGCCAGATGGAGATGAGAGTGAAACTAACTATTCATAGGTAACATCACCACCACCACTATTGATGACTGTGGTGTAATAGTGTTCATATGTCTTGTTTCATGTGTTAGCACTCTTCCAGCCTCACTATGCACAGGTGATGGTGAACTCACTTCATCGTCCTTTTCTGCTTCTGATGATGTTGAGGAATGAGAAACATTCATATTCAGATGTGCTTGGCTTTCTGTAGAAACCTGTTATTTTGAATTTAATAGAAATATTTCATATATGCTTATTCATGTATATTCACTCTCTATCTGACTGATAAACATCAAGAGGATGTTCTTTTTTTTTTTTAACCTTAGATTTTTATTTATTTATTTGACAAAGAGAGACACAAGAAGAGGGAACACAAGCAGGGGCAGTGGGAGAGGGAGAAGCAGGCTTCCTGCTGAGCAGAGAGCCCCATGCGGGGCTTGATCCCAGGACCTTGGGATCCTGACCTGAGTCAAAGGCAGACACTTAATGACTGAGCCACCCAGGTGCCCCAAGAGGACGTTCTTGGTAGGACATTCAAAGGGAGACTTTTTTGGTCCTTAAAAGGCTGTGGTTATGCTAAGGGTATTTGAAGATCAAATACCCGTTCTCAAAATACTGCTTCTTCTCTTATTTTTAAGGTGACTAAAATATCTTAAAGAGGTAGACCCATTGAAGAAAAACACCATTGGTCTGGGTAATACAACAACTAGAAAAATATTGACCTGTTTTACCTGTGGAGTAACTCTGCCTTCGTGGAGGCACTTGAAAAATAGAATTAAGCATAGGTCAAAAGATTTTATGTGAAACTTTTGAATACTTTAAATGTTCTGATTATTTTCTTTTGCCTGACTTGGGCAAGATTATACTTAATTTACAGTGTTTTATTTTTATTTTCTTGATTGTTTATGTGGTAGATATGTAAGTAAAGCTTTTTTATTTTAATCATTTTAAAAGCATATTATTGTTAAACCTTTATATTATACAATTATTCAAACCTATACCAAAGTAGAGGGAATAATGGGCCAAAATCCCATGTAACTGGCTTCATCAATTTTCAGTATTTTGCCATTTTTTCCCCATTTATTTCTCTCTTTTTAGGAGCATTTTTAAATTTTAGATACTGTGTCATGGGGCGCCTAAGTGGCTCAGTCGTTAAGCGTCTGCCTTTGGCTTAGGTCACGATCCCAAGGTCCTGGGATCAAGCCCTGGGGTTCCCTGCTGGGCAGGAAGCCTGCTTCTCCCTCTCCCACCAACCCTGCTTGTGTTCCTTCTCTTGCTGTGTCTCTCTCTGTCAAATAAATAAATAAATAAAAAGATACTGTATCATTTCACCTTTGCATACTTCATTGTATGTCTTTTACACTTACTGCTTGGTCTGTTACTTACTGCCCCCCATAATGAGTGCATGATTTTCTGATTTGATCGGAGTTCAGCTCCGTGACTTACATCTGCTCTGTGTCTTGTCATTTGGACTTACTCCTGAGTTTTCTACTGGCTGTCAACTAAATTTAGTCTGGCATTTGGTAGCGGCTGCAGATTGGAGCACCTAGATTTTGTCCACATGGCCTCTCTCCTTTCCCGTAAGCTAAACCTGGCTTTTTCATTGCAAAGTGGTTTCAGGATTCTAAGAGAGAGAAATCATGTCTCATGAGCTCTGGCCTTGGAAGTCACATACCACCACTTCCTGCTGCGTTCCATTGGTCACAGGAAGTCCCAGGGCCAGCCCTGATTTGAGGGGAGGGAAATAAGTTCTACCTCTAGATAGGAAGGGCAAAGGCACATCGCACACAGGCACTCAGGCGATGAGAGGAATTATTCTTGCTTTTTTAAAATGTTTTTTGTTTTTTTAATTTTAAAGATTTTATTAATTTATTTGACAGAGAGAGATCACAAGTAGGCAGAAAGGCAGGTAGAGGGAGAGAGGGAGAAGCAGGCTTCTCGCTGAGCAGAGCCCGATGTGGGGCTCGATCCCAGGACCCTGAGATCATGACCTGAGCCGAAGGCAGAGGCTTAACCCACTGAGCCACCCAGGTGCCCCTATTCTTGCTATTTTTGACGTAAAACTCTATTTTTAGAGCAGTTTTGGGTTCACAGCAGTATTGAGCCAAAAGGTATAGAGGGTTCCCATGTACATACCCTTCTTCCCCAGCACACATATAGCCTCTCCCATTACCAGCACCCCCACCAGAGTGGTACATTGGGTAAAATTGATGAACCTAGGGGCACCTGGGTGGCTTAGTCAGTTAAGTGTCTGTCTTTGGCTCAGGTTATGATCCCGGGGTTTTGAGATCACATCGGACTCCCTGCTTAGTCTGTTTGTACTTCTCCCTCTGCCCCTCCCCTGCTTGTGTTCGTGTGCTCTCTGTCGAACAAATAGAATCTTCTAAAAATTTAAGAAAGAATTGATGAACCTACCTACATTGATACCTCATTATGACCCAGAGTGAAGAGTTTACATTAAGGTTTACCCTTGATGTCTTATGTTCTGTGGATTTGGATAAATGTATAACATGTCCACCATTATAGTATCAAATAGAGAAGTTTCACTGCCCTAATAATCCTTTGTGCTCTGCTTATTGATTCCCACCACCCACCCCAAACCCTGGTAATCACTGGTAGTTGAACTGTCTCCATAGTTTTGTCTTTTCCACATGTCATATACTTGGAATCCTACAGTTACGTAGCCTTCTTAGATTGGCTTCTTTCACCAAGTACTGTACATGTAAGCTTCTTCCATATCTTTTTATGGTTAAATAGCTCATTTGTTTTCAGCACTGAATAATATTCTGTTGTCCAACTATACCACAGTGTATCCATTCACCTCCTGAAGTATGTCTTGGTTGCTTCCAAATTTTGGTTGTTAGGAATAAAGCTACTATAAACATCAGTGGACAGGTTTTTGTGTGTATGTAAGTTTTCTTCTCCTTTAGATAAATACCAAGTAGTGCAATTGCTGGATGGTTTAATAAGGCTGTGTTTAGTTTTGAAAACAATGCCAAGCTGTCTTCACATGTGACTCTGCCATTTTGTTTTTATAAGCAAAAAATCTCTCATGGCATATCTAATCTATCTAAATGTTTTTAATATCACCATGCCACTAAAGGAGTTAACAAATTTAACAGTATTTTTAAAAATTAATTTGTTTTTAATGTTATGTTTTAGTTTACATACAGTAATTTTGTGTGTGTTTACATGTGTACAGTTCTCTGACTTTTGGCAAATGTATAGAGCTATCAGTCACCGCAACTAGCATACAGGTGAATTTCCTCACTATGAAAAATTCCTATGTGCTCTCCACTTGAAATCAAACCCCACTTGTACTCCTAACCACTAGAAACTGCTGATTTGTTATCAGTCTCTATAGTTAGGCTTTTTTTCATGATGTAATATAAGTAAGAATTGACTGAAGGTGATCTTGTGAGTCTGTTTTGTTTCGCTTAGCATAATACATTTGAGGTTGATCGTTATTATTGGGTGGGTCACTAACATGTTCCTTTTATTCTTTGCTGAGAATTAGTCCATTTTTTGATGTACCACTGCTGGTTTTTCCATTCTTAAGTTGAATGACATTTAGATTTTTCTAGTTTGGGGGAATTGTCAGTAATGCTGTGATAAATATTTATATATAGGTTTTTGTGTGAACGTAAGTTTTAGTTTCTTTAGAGTAAATACTTAGGAATTGGGTAATACGGTAGGTGTATGTTTAAATTTAAGAAATAGCCAAACTGTTGGGGTATGTGGGTGGCTCGGTTAAGCATCCGAGTTTTGATTTCAGCTCGGGTTGTGATCTCAGGGTTGTGGACTCGAGCCCATCTTTGGGCTCCATGCTCAGTGTGGGGTCTGCTAGGCATTCTCTCCCTCCCTCTCCCTGTACCACCCCCCTCCCTACTTGCACTCACTCACACGTATGCACACTCTATTTCTGTCAAATAAATAAAATCTAAACAAATGTGACCAAAATGTTTTCCTGAGTGGCTATACCATTTTACATTCTCATAAGTCTGAGAGATCTAATATGTCGTTCTCACCAGCACTTTGTCAAGCTTTGTTTGTTTTAGCCATTCTAGTAGGTATATAGGGGTATGTTATTGTGATTTTAATTTGTATTTTCCTGATGACAAATGATCTTGAGCATCTCTGCATGTGCTTATTTGCATTCCATGTCTCTTATTTAGTGAAAATGTATGGAAGATATATAACTGGCAAAACTTTTACCTGTTCTTAAAATTGGGTTGTTTTTTAGTAAGTTTGGAAACTTTTTATATTCTACATACAGGTCTTCTGTTGGATAACCGCTAGGCAAATAGTTTCTCTCAGTTCATAGATTGTTTTTTTATTCTCTTGTGATGTGAAGAGCAAAAGTTTTTAAATTTTGATAAATTCAGATTTGTCTTCTTTACCTTTTATGGATCAGAACTCTTTGTTTAACCCAAGATCATGAGGATTTTTTCTTAAAAGTTTATATGATTTAAAATTTTGCATTTATACCTGTGATCCATTTTGAGTTAATTTTGTGCAAGGTTTGAGATATAGGTTGAAGTTTTCTCTCTCCCTCTCTTGCTTTAATGTGGGGCAGGGGAGGGAAGAATATAGATGTGCAGTTGTTCAGCAACATTTCTTTAGAGGACTCCTTTCTTCCTTAAATTCATCTTAAAACTTAACAGTTGGGTATATTTGTGTTGATCTGTTTCTGTGCTCTGTGATTTGTTGAGTTGAACTTTGTGTCTTTCCTTTCACCAATACAACACTCTCTTGCTTGTAGTGGCTTTATAGTAAGTCTTTTTTTTAGATTTATTTATTTATTTTAGAGAGAGCATGGAAGGAGTGGAAGAGGGAGAGAGAGAATCTGCAGCAGACTTCCCACTGAGCACAGAGCCTGGTGCAGGGTTCGATCTCATGGCCCTGAGATCATGACCTGAGTTGAAATCAAGAGTTGGATATTAAAGCAACTGAGCCGCCCAGGGGCCCCTAGAGTAACTCTTAAAATTAGGTCGTGTGCATCTTCCAACTTTGTTCTAATAGTAATTTCTTAATATTATTTAATAACAGTCTCCATTTTCAGTTTTTCCCAACAGCTTCAAAATTATTTTTGTTCAGTTGTTTTGTTTGAATCAAGACCTAAATCTCCTTTCGCACACTGCATTTGATTGTATATCTCTTAAGTTTTTTCTATAACACTTCCCCCACCTTCTGTCCCCCTTCATGCCTTAAAAAACCAGGTCATTTGTCCAGTAGAGTGTCCCACATACCACCTTTGGCTGACTTTTTTCTTTATGGTGTCACTCAGATCTGTTGATTCCTCATACATCTTGTAAACAGGCGATTAGATCTCGATTGGATTTGGGTTTAGATTTTGATTAGGTGACTTCACAGGCTCCTTTCTCAGCTTTACATCAAGAGTTGCACAATGGTGATGTTTTGATTTTAGAATTCGCTTTGCATTTATTAGACTGAAAGTTTATTTATAGAAGGACTTTACTTGATCAACTTCACATTACAGAGGCAGGACAAATGTTTCTTTCCTTAATTTATCAATTTTCATAGTAATGAGTTGGTGCCCTGGCAGCTTCTGATTGAGACCAATTATTTTTAGCATCATTATGAACTTAGGGATTTGTAGCCACTTGGCATATTTAAACCCATTGAAGTCATTATTTTTGATGCTCAAATTATCTCATCTTAGTCCACTGGAAGCTTCTTCACCTTGACATTAACCCATTAGTTCTTTTTTTTTTTTTTTTAAGATTTTATTTATTTATTTGACAGATAGAGAGATCACAAGTAGGCAGAGAGAGAGAAAGGGAGAGAGAGAGAAGCAGGCTCCCCGCCAAGGAGAGAGCCTGATGCGGGGCTCGATCCCAGGACCCTGAGATCATGACCTGAGCTGAAAGCAGAGGCATTAACCGACTGAGCCACCCAGGCGCCCCTTAACCCATTAGTTCTTAATAGCGTTCTTGTTTTCTGATACAGTAATATCTTAAATTAATCTTGTTCATTTCCCGTCCCATTCCTGAATTCAACCATTTCTCCAAAGAATCCTTGGAACCTTTCAGTGGCTGATAGACTCTAGAGAACACATTTTGGCAACTGTGGTAAAACAGGTAAATCTTGAGGGTCGGCAATGGGGTAGTTTTCAGGGTTTTGATTCAAAAGCATCATACAAATCCTCAAAGAAAGTTTATACCATCTTCAATACGTTGTTGAGCCTCAAATGAAGGACTGGCCTCGGGTAGGAATTTACCAACCTCAAGTCCGAAAGTGGCTGCCCTGCATTTCCATAACTATTAGTCTCCTAGTTAACTGCAGGGTTGGAGCATTCTGGGGGGACAGGTTCAGTGAAAGATTTCTCCGAGGCAGTCACTGACTACAGTTAAATGCAAGTGTCGCTGCCAGTAGGACTGGAAGGTCCTTACATTGTAAGGAGGACCGTGTGTAGCCATGTGTCAAGATTTGGTTTACATCAGGTCACCAGCTTTGCTTTCAACAGTGTCACACTTCCTTTCCTGTCATGTTTGTTCAGCGGAAATCAGGAGAAAAAGGCAGGCTCCAGCATCAAATCTGCTATGAGTATACAAATTTTTATTAAGCCAGACAGCAGTGTGAACGCAAAGACTTTAAAGTGACAATTTTTATACGGAGCTAGCTAGACATTTCGATCTCATTACCTTGAATAAAGTCATGCTGCACTTGGCATAAATGTGTTGATGCTCCTGTTTGCATTGGGAAATGACCTTTCCCTCAGTAGTGATGCGGGCTGCAGGGCAGAAGGCCGTGTCTACCTCAGCAGTCCCGCTGACGGTGTTCAGGAAGGGGCTGTATGTTGCCTCAGTCTGTCTGCTTTCTCCTATTCAAGAAACGAGAAAGGTCGAAGATGGCTGCGTTCTGTGCTGTAAAATTCAAGTGAGGAACTGTCTCTTGCTCTGTGAACCCAGTCATTATCCATGATCCGTATGTCCTTTGCCTACTTGATTTTTTTCTGAGCTTTTTTATTACTTGTGCAGGATGCTAGGATAAACACACAGTGTACGTGAGAAGTTTCCCCAGCATCAGACTCAAATCTTTGTCTCCGTCTGTATTATCGCTACGTCTATAGGTTCATCTCCATTCGTAGCTGTATTTAGCTAGCTGGCTAGACGAGTAAGCTTTCAGCAGGCTTTTTGTTACGTTTCTTTTTTTCCATTGTTGGTGAGCACTTGCTGACCAGCATCCCAGAGTGCTAATGTTTCCTTCTAAACCGTTTAGGGATATCCTGGCAAGTACTCTGAAGGCTGACGTGTGTGTGTACTTGCTGTCACATTGAACCTGTAATGTAAGGGGTATTTGCCCTGATAAAGGTGTGCATAGTACACTCTCCCTCTAGTTCTCCATCATGGACCATCATTACTGCCTGGTGCCCCGTGTAATTTACCCAGGTTCTTAGGCTGATGATGACGTTAACTCAGTGGTTTTGTAGGAAGAACCAAGCATATCTGTCTTTTGTACAGCGTGGTGTCAGAGGCCTTCATAAATCTTTTGGCTTTGCATGTGTTCCAACCAAAAGAAACTAAGCTGCAGTTGTGGCCTTCAAACCAGCCCCATTGACTTAGCCCCCCCACCACATGACAGTGCGTCGTGTAGCACTGGGGCGCACCATTCCCCTCGTCTCTGCAGTTCATTTATGCATTTTACATGAAATCATTACCATTTCTGTATTCAGTTTTTCCGCAGTGGCGGAAGCAGGGATCTAAACAGGCTGTTACATCTCAAAGACACATTCATTAGGCCTGAATTATGAGTTCAGCATATCCTGAAAATAGGAACTGCTCAGAACCTCCTCACAGCTGTGGTTTTGCTTCTCTCCTACAACTGCCATTGCCCTGTACAAAATGACGACTCCATTCCACACCCACCAGATGTTTTTGCCCTCGTCTTATGGTGGTAGCTTTGAATACAGAAAGCTTGTGTTTTATCAAAATCTATGCAGGCTCCTTTTAAGGAAGATGAGGGAAGAAAACACAAGGTTGTTGACATTAATACAAAGTGCTAGAAGAATCTGTCTCCTGGCTTCAGTCACTTCAAAAGGTAGAAAACTAGGAATATATTATATTGAAAAAGATGTATTTAAGAGATCTAACATTTTAAAAAGATGGTGGCTTATACTCATAAAATAGCATGTGCTTCCGTCATAAATGGAAGATGGTAAATATCACTACTGATCTTCTCTGGAACCAATTAATTTTTATTAATTTCCTTTAATGGTAGTATGTTCATGGTAGAGCCCTCAGACAATTTTAGGAGAATCTTGTTATCCAAGTAGAGCTACCTCTTGGAAGATACCAATTCTGTATTTCTTTGGGCCACCATATTGTGTCTGCTTAATCAAATCTCTTACATGGAAAAGACTTGTCCTGAAGGCGAAAAAGGAATAAAAGACTTTACGATTTGGTAAAAATAACCAAGTAAAGGTAGTAAGGAAATTAGAATTAATATCTAGCCTTCATGGCTTGTTCATCCATGTTCATTCATGTTAATATAATTAACACATAGTGTTTGTTATTTGTCAGAGACTCGGGTAGTTGGTGATAATTATAATGTGGTGAAAGCTGGGATAGAAGAATGAAAATGAGCCTTTATCATGTGTCTTGTGTAGTCCAAGTACTTTTTTATGTAGCCTATTTTATTTAACCCTTAAAAAATTTCTACAAAGAAGGTAGTTATGTTGTTGTGTTAGAAATGAAGATATTAGCTTGAAGATGATTAATTGTCCTTTTTAGTGTCGTAGAACAACAGCGTGGCAGAACACATTCTCTTCCAATCTATTTTTATGAAATGCTGCTTCATTTGAGCAACATCATGAGGGATAAATAGAAGTCTGACAAGAAGTACACATAGAAGGAATGACATTCCGGCTCAAGACTCATAGAAAAGGAGGAACACTGTTCTTTCTGGTAATTGCCAGACGTTCAGTAAAGTTGGAGTACAGGCTGAATGAAAGGGAATAGGGAGAAGAAGCCTGATGCCTTGGCCCGCAACTTAGAAAATGTTTGAATAAAAATCAGTTTCATTGATGAATAAATCACATACAATAAAATGGTACCTCAATCTTCAAGGTACAGTTGATCTTTACACAGTACTGATTCAAATGCTAATCTCTTCCTCTTCTGGAAACGCCCTCATAGACACGCCCAGAAATAATGTTTTACCAGCTTTCTGGGCATCTCTTAACCCAGTCAGTTTACTCGTAGAATTAACTGTGACAATTAACATTTTCCTGCTGCCTGGAAAACTTATATGACATTCCTGTAGTATAGGTCTGTTGGCAGTAATCTCTCTGTCTGATTACAGGTGTTTATTTCACTGTAATTTTTAAAAGATACTTTCATAATACATAGAATTTAAGTTTGACATTTCTTTTCAGTATTTAAGGAATGTCTAATTTTCTTTTGCCTTAAATAATTTCATATGAGAAGTCTATGATCTTTTGTATCTTTGTTCCTCTGTACATAATATGTCTTCCTTCTCTAGCTGCTTTATCACTTTCTCTTGATGACTGTTTTTCATTAATTTATGGAATGCCTTGCTGTGATTTTCTTTGTGTCTTTCATTGGGCTTGGGAGAGCTGCTTGGACCTGTAGGTTTATCATTTTATCAGTTGGATAATTTGTGGTCATTACTACTTGAGATACTGTTTTTGACTCCTTCTCTCCCCCCTACATTGTTTTCATGACTATAGTTACATGCGTTAGACTCTTCGATAGTGTCCCACAGGGCGCTGAAGCTGTTTGTATTTTTTTTTAGTCTTCTTTATTCTGTGCTTCACTTTGAATCCTTTCTATAGCTACGTATTCATGTTTGCTAATCTCTTGTTTTGCAGCATCTAATTTGTGACTATTGTCCAGTGAAATTTTCAATTTCAGATACTGTATTTTTAATCTTCTGAAGTTCCATTGTATCTATTGTTTCACCTTCTAATTCTCTCTACATGATGTTCATATATTCTCTGTTGTTCATATGTTCTATAAAATTCTTGAGCATGTTTATAATACCTATTTTAAAGTTCTTGTCAATTTCACCATCTCTGTTTTCTCTAGGCCTACTTATTTTGACTTAGTTTCTCCTGTTTATGTGTTGTATTTTTTGACTGCACATGGGTATTACTTTTTTTTTTTAATGTATTGTGGATGTTTTAGATTTGATGTTGAGTGTTAGATTTATTCTAGCAGACAGCTTAGGCATTTGCATATTAGCTTCATCCTTTAAAGGCTTCTTTTCAGCCCTTTTGGGGGCAGTTCTATAAATTAAGGCTTTATTCTAGGATTATTTTAGCCATCCTACTAAATCATAATCCTTTGAGTTTTATACCAAATTCTTCCATGTGTTTAATAAAGTCTCTCCTCCTGAGCTGGTGGATAAGTGAACAGTTCTCAGCCCCTAGTGTCTCAGATCCTTAGTAATTGTTCTTTACTAAGAATTACTCTTTGCTTGGCCTCAGGGAGTTTCATCTTGTGTATATTCAGGTAGGTGTTCAGACGAAAGTCAGTAAGACAAACACGAAGATTTCCAGAGGACATTCTCTCCGTAACACTCACTGGTTTCGTATTCTGTCTCCCAAATCATAGCCACCTCAGCCTCCCCAGTTTGCATTTTTGTCTCCTCAACTCAGTGACACTACTGAACAATGTTTGGTTCCTGTTCCATTTGGCGTAGTTCAGAAATTTCCACTCAGCAGAGCGCTGAGTAAGTCATAGAGCTCATCTTATTTGTTTTCCTTCTCACAGGGATCACATTCTTGTGCTTAGTGTTGTTGAGTGTCATAAAGTACTTATTCCATATATTTTTTCCCCACTTTCATAATTGTTAATGGTGAGAGAGTAATTATCATGAGGTGAGTTTTTATATGGAATGATCGATGATGTGCACCTGAAATCCCACACAACAAAGTCCTGAATGATAATAAATCACTGTAACTAAATCATAAAAATGGCCCGAATTTCTGATTTTTGGAGTGATGAGATAGTAAATCAGACCACTCTCATAATTTAGGACAACTAAAAATAGTAAGAATAAATCAAAAAGAAAACTTCTTAAAAACAGTGGAGAACTAACAACATCGTGAAGAATTTGCAGGCCAAAAACGAGGGAAAACTAAGAAAGCAGGAAGTTAAATGTGGCCCTCCAATAATTTTTTGTATTAAGAACATTTGCTAATCTGGAAGAAATAGCTATGAAATTGAGTGCAATGTTGGTGGTCTTACAGAATGATCAAAATATACATCAACACTTGATAGAAAATGACCAAATATTTAACAGATACTTAAGAAAGGGGAAAATCAAGGGGTGCCTGGGTGGCTCAGTCCTTAAGTGTCTGTCTTTGGCTCAGGTCATGATCCCAGGACCCTGGGTTCGAGCCTTGCATTGGGCTCCCTGCTCAGCAGGAAGCCTGCTTCTCCTTGGCCCTCTCCTACTCTGCCTGTGTTCCCTCTCTCAGTATGTCTCTCTCTGTCAAATAAATAAATTAAATCTTAAAAAGAAAAAAGAAATTCAAATAGCTTTTAAACATACGAAAACCTGCTCAATTGGTGAGTAGGAAAGGCAAGTTCAAACCACAAAGAGATACACCCACCAAGATGGCAAAAAATACATATAATGATATTAAGTGTTGGCAAGGATGATGAGCAACCGGAACCCTCATACTTTACTGGTGGGAGTATAGTTTGTATATAATCACTTTGGAGAATTTCGTGTCTAGTAACTTTGAAGAGAAGCAGGTATATACTTGAGTCAATTAATTTATTTTATTATTTTAAAAAAGATTTTATCTGTCTGTCTGTCTGTCTATCTATCTATCTATCTATCTATCAGAGAGACAGAGAAAGCACAAGCAGGGAGAGGAGCAGCAGAGGGAGAGGGAGGCTCCCCGCTGAGCAGTGAGCCAGATGGACTTGATTTGTTGAGTTTCTTTCTCCTTCTCCCTCTGCCCCTCCCCACTATGCTTGCTGTCTCTCTCTCTCAAATAAATAAGTCTTGAGGAAAAAATAGTGGTTACCTTTAGGGGAAGAGGCAACAGTGTTTTGAATGAGAAGGGACACGTAATATTTTTCCAGAATCCCAGAAATGTTGTATTTCCTGATTTAGGTGAAGGCTACACAGATGTTCCATTTATAGTTGTTGATAAAATTATACGTTATGAAATACACAATTTTCTGTACCTATATTTTCACAATAAGAAATGTTTTTTAAAAATCGTATTGGTGTCAGTTGAGGCCATCTCCATCTAGTAAAAAATAATGTGAGCCATTAATGTGAGACACATCTATAATTTAAAATTTTCTAGTAGTCATTTAAAAAGGTAAAAAGAAACAGATGAAATTAATCTTAATAATATATTGAATTTAACCCAGGATAGGTGAAATATACAATCAACATAATAAAAATACTAAATTATATTACTTTTTTAAAATTGCTAAGTCTTGAAATCCAATATGTATTTTGTATTTATAGCACATCTCAGTTTTCATTACCCGTATTTCAAGTGTTCCGTAGTCACATGTGGCTAATGGAAACTATATCGGACAGTCCGGGTCTAGGCTATGAGTGACATTTAGCTGTGTGGACTGCAGCAAAGACAACAGATTTATAGACGAGGTCAAATACACTGATCGTAATCTTGGCACAGTAGCAGTGAGTTCAAGAACTGAGAACTGAGGCCGATAATGATCAGTTGCAGAGAGTCATTGATCATAAACTGGCAGTCCATTGAGTGGCTGAATCTACAAGTAAATTTCAGGTAAAGTAAAATTCATCTGAAGGTATGAAATGAAAACAAGGCAACAAAGATGGAGCATTACAGACGGGGCTCGGATCCCACACATTTCTGTGTGTCCTATTGTTCTCATCTACAAAGTCAGTTGACAGTATCTGTCTTTTGGATTTATTTTAAGAGTCAAGTGAGACAGTGAATAAAAAGTAAGTTGCACAGCCAACTGAAAGGTGATGCGTTTAATCCGCTCGTTTGATGAAGAAATTTGAGCACCTATTGTGTGCCAGGTGTAGTGTAGGTATGGACCTCAGTGACCATTAACTTTTGTTTTGTAAGAAACAGTGATGAAACTTGCAGTCTCCATTCTACCTCACTTCCCAGAGTTTCTTTATTTGACCTGAGAGCACTGTAGAATGAGGGTATGTGGAGGCCATATGAAAGGAGGGAACTGAGCAGGCCTTCTGGAGTTAAAAAGTGCGGAGGCAAGCCTTTTCTTTCCTGACTGAGCTTTTAGGATCTGAGCCTTAATTAAAATAAATGTGTAAGAGGAATTAAAATAAAGACTTAAAAAATAAAGTAAATGTGTAAGAGATAGGATTTTAGGGGATATAAATTCGGTAAAAAATATTTTTCTTAAAAGTAAAAGACTTGATTTTTTAGAACAGTTTTAAGTTCACAGCAAAATTGAATGAAAGGTACAGCTACTTCCTATATCCTCACACATACATAGCTTCCCCTTATCAGTATCACCCACCAGGGTGATACATTTGTTAGAGTTGATGTACCTGCATAGACGCATTATCACCCAGAGTTTATAGTTTACATTAGGTTCACTCTTGGTGTTGTGCATTCTGTCGGTTTTGACAAATACAGGATGGCATCTATCCTGTACATTGTACTATCTGTAGCATAGTTTCATTGCCTTAAAAAATCTCTAAAAATGGTGTCTGTGTATTCATCCTCTTTTCTTTCCTAACCCCCGGTAAGCGCTGATCTTTCTTGTCTTCATAGTTTTGCCTTTTCCACAATG
Organism: Procyon lotor; assembly: GCA_028646535.1. Classification (NCBI taxonomy): domain Eukaryota; kingdom Metazoa; phylum Chordata; class Mammalia; order Carnivora; family Procyonidae; genus Procyon; species Procyon lotor. The sequence continues at coordinate 85,157,098 of CM053612.1, read as the reverse complement.
TTGTATGTTAGAATCATACAGAATGTAGCATTTTTGGCTTCTTTCGCTTACTAGTATGTCTTTTCATATCTTTATAGCTCATTTCTTGGTAAAAATTATTTTTGAATATATTCTTGTTGAGTTAGTGAAATTACCAGTCTAATTGTATGCCAGCTAAATGTCTTTCATGAAAAATCACAACGCCTCATACAAAAATCAGTCTCCATGGTTTATTAAGGAAATGCTCTTTTGTATTTATATTAACTAAGACTTCATCCTTCTGAGTCTTTAGTTCTTTGAGATAGAATTACACAGGTCCTCAAATGATAATAAAGAAGTACTACCTCCTCAGAGTGGTGGAGGACTTCTGAAGGATATTTTGTAAGAATGTGGTAGGATCAGGCTTGCAATTTAGAAGTGTCTCTTGGTACTGAGGTCAACAGTGGATTGGACAGAGGCCAGAAAGGGACTGAGATTCTTTATAGGAGGATGCGGCCATGATCCAGGAATAATTTGATGGTACATTAGAGCAGTCGCTGTGCCACCCACCGAGATTAAAAAAGAAATCATAACTGGTCTAAGACATAAATGGTTTAAAAGCAGCGACTCTCGAGCCCAACTGCCTGTCCTTGAATCCCGGCTGTTCTGCTGACTGGCTGATTTTTGGATAAGTCATTTAACCTTTCTCTGGCTCAATTTCCTCATCTGTAAAAGCAGGGATAACAGTAGTACTTATCTCATAGGTTGTTAGCGGGATCAAATAAGGTAATACTTGTAAAGAGTTTAGAAGAGCACCTGGCACATAGTAGGTATTCTATAAGTGTTCATTATACAACAAATAGATGTGATAGGATTTGTCCGAGAGGACGATTTCATATCGTTGATATTAAATTTGGGACATCTGAGTAGCAATCAAAGGATGATGTTTTGTAGGCAGTTGGATATGCCGGTCCAGAATTTAGAAGAATGATTGGGTGGCTCTTGGTTGTCATCAGTATATGTATGTACCTAGTGTTTGGAAAATAGAGCTAAGATTTCCCAGGAAGAGAATGTAGAACATAGGTTCTTAACCATTTTATCTCTAAACACAGCAGGATGAAGGAATCATTCTGCTAAAGCACTGTGTTTTAAAATTACATGGCAATGTTGAAGTAAATTTTGATGAGTACCCTAAACGAATCATTTTTCTACCAGTGCCTGATTAATTCAATGTTGGCAGGCTAAAGCTTTAAGAATGTTAGGGGAGGAAACAAGATTCACTTGGCTCAAAATCCCATTGTATTTCTTCAATAGCATCGACATCATTGTCATACTGGGTTTCCTTGGAAAGTACAGTAATTAGCTGCACATATGTGAGGAGTTTTAAAATAACAGGAGAGCTCTTCCTTGTACTTAAACATGCTATTGATGTGTGACATGGGAAGAGGAAGGTAAGTTTATGTAAGAAGCACGAAAGGGCTAAGAAACTTTGGCACTCGGTAGGATCTCTTTCCTGGATCGTACTTCTTATTTCCAGAGTGCTTTTTACAAAACTGATGCAAACACGGGGGCAGAAATCTTTTAATAACAATAACAATGTTATTGAGATACAGTAAACGTACCGTAAATTGATCCTTTTAAAGTAAACAGCTTGTTAGTTTTCGTATATTCACAGACTTGTGCAACCCTCACTACCACGTAACTTTAGAACATTTTCATAACGCCCCAAAATCTTGTCCTCAGTAGCAGTCACTTTGCATTCCCCCCAACTCCCAACTCTTGGCAGCCATTAGTCTACTTTGTGTCTCTGTAGATTTTCCTCTTCTAGACCGGAAATTCTTTATCTATAGCAATACTTCACTGTAAGTCAACATGCACATTGAGCAAGATAGAATGTTGCTTAAATCCTAGGTGTGTAAATCATCAGTGTACAACTCAGTGAGACTTTAGGAAATGAATACACTTGTGTATCCACCACCCAGGTATGGAAATAGATGATTATCAGCACTCTGGAAGCTCCCTGTTGTGTCCCCTGCACTGTCCCTGTTACTTAGAGGTAACCAACTATTTTGAATTGTCACCCTTTCTTATTTTTTTTCTATCTGTTTTTGAACATTATTTTTGAGATTCATTTGTGTTTTATTCTATTTAATTGTTGGTCCCTTTCAAGGAAGTCTGTCTTTTTTGGGGGGGGGCTGGGGTTTTTTTTTAGTTTTTTTTTTTTTCATTGCTCTTGGTTTGTATTCAGTTTCATTATAGTATGTCTAGATTCAGTTTTTATTGATGCTTCTTGGAGTACTTTGGAGTTTTTGATTTTATGATTGATTCTTTAGAGGATTATCCGTCATTGTATCTTCCAATATTGTTGTTCTTCCATTTTTGCTCTCTTCCTCCTCTTTAAAAACTCTAATTTTTTCTCCACTCTATTCTTTAAAAAGCCATTTTTACTAGTTGTAATTTATAACAAGTAAAATGCACTGATTATACAGAGTTGAAAAAATTTTGACAAGTATTTGCATGCATGTAGTCACCACCCCGGTCAAAGTAGAGCACATTTCTACCTGTGTAGTAAGCTTTCTCCCACTCCTTTCCAGTCAGTCTGCTTCCCTCGTAACAACCCCTGCTCTAGTTTCTACCCTCATGGATTAGTTTTTTTCTGTTTTTGAACTTCCTAGAAATGAGATCACCCAATGTGTACTGTCTGGTTTGTGGCTCTTTTGCTCAAAATAGCATTTTTGAGATTCACGTGTTGTTTCATGTATGAGAAATTCATTGCTTTTCAGTGGTGGGGAGGAATTCATTGTATGAATATCTCTTTATCCATTCACCCTTTGATCACATTTGCATTGTTTCTAGTTTGAGGCTCTTACACAGAGTGTTCTGAACATTCTCATGCACATCTTTTTGTGGACTGTAGATAATTTTCCCCTCTACCCTTCGAGGTTCTTGGCTGAGATTCCCCCTGTAATAAGAGACCGATTAACAAGAGAAAAATGAACAGAAGTTTAATAACCTGTACCTCCCACATGCATGGCAGAGACCCCAGGAAACTGAGTAACTCCCTAAAATGGGCAAAGCCACCACCTTAAATATCATCTCCAGCTAAAGGCAAAAGAAGATGCTGGGGATGGGGAGTCAGTTATGGGAGGTTACCAGGAAAAGCATAGTAAACTAGGGTATGGTTGTTATACAGGTTTAAGTCCTTGCCTTCTCTGCTGATAATGTTTCTAAAGATTGAGAGTCATCCTCCTCTTTCTGGTTTGGAGAGGAAAAAACCCTTACAAATGGAGATTTCCTTTATAAATGTCTTACAAAAGGGTAACTTCGCAGGTTTTCAGAGTTTTTTCTGTGTGTGCTGATTTTTAAAAATAGCCTAAAATAATCCTTATGCCATAGAGGCATATATTGGGGTGGCATATTCTGCTTCCCTTCAACCTTCTGAGACTAGTAGCCGCTATTTTTCTTTCATCTTCTGAATATCCTCTTGTCCCTAATTAACCAGGATCCAAACAGGGAGGGGATTCTGGGAAATGTACTAAACCACTTTAGAAAAAAATAGTGAGGTGAGGTTGTATTTTTCTGGTTAAGATTTTCTTTAAATTTTTTTTTTCAGATCTGCTTGGTTATTTTTTCATACCAGCTATGCTTGGAGATGTTTGTTGAAATTTTTCATTCTATTTGATCTTTGCTAATCTGGTTGGACAAAAGTTTCTCATTATTTCCCTATTTGCAGATTTGTCAGAAACTTTTTGAATATGTTTTATCCCTATTTATAATTATTTTATGAATTTCTTCTTTATTCTTTTTGTCCTTTTTTCGTATTAAAGTGTTTATTTTTAAAACTGATGTACAGGAGTTAACTATATAAGAATGCTTTATTTTTCTGGTCTTTTGCATATTGCATATATTGCAAATATTGACCCCAAGTTATCATTTGCCCTTTGTATTTGTTTGTGTGTTAATATTTGCATAGAACATTTAAAATTTTCAGATTGTCAAATCTGAATATTTTTCCCTTATGACTTCTATTTTGGGCCTCATTCTTAGAACGTCCCTTCTGTAATCCTGAAGATTACATTAAAATATATATGTTGCTTCTTTGAAAAACTTTTTAAATATTTGTGATCATATTTTGGAAGTATTTTTGCTGAAGTTCCAACATGAAAAAGGGTTTTCTGTTACTGAATTGAATTCAATGGGTATTTATTAAATGCCCACTGGATATGAGGTATTTTGTTGGCAATACAGAAATGAATACAGTTCCTACCCTTGAGAAATACATGGCTGGTGGAGGATCTACATATGTAAACAGTCACCATAATGTGATGTGATAAATATGTGCTTAGACCTGTTCCAGAAACATAAAATACAGAGAAAATGTTGCTGGATGTCTGAAAAGGATGTTTGGTAAGTACTGTTTATTAATTAAAAGCATATGGAGAATTAGGTCACAAAGGTACATATGTGGTCGTATTAACATTTTTGAATCATAAAATTATGAATGTTATGCTGTAACAAACTACATAATTCACAGGATACAGATAAACATTAGGCACAGGTGAAACCTTCTCTATCCCTGGAGGCTTCTGAAATGGTCAGAGCGAGCCTCCAAAAATGTCCTTTCCCCTCACATTAGGGACTTTTTGATTGCAGGTTAACAGAGGAGTGTTTGGCAGTGTGTATAAAAATAGTATTTATGAATGGAATCAAGTTTGATTTGGAACATTTTCTTTTTTGTACTCCGTAATTTAGATAGCTTCTTTGACTACCCCTCACCTGCAGATAGCTCTGTCTCATAAATGCACAAATTCTAGCTTTATTTACATTTTAAAAACCTGTTGGGAAATACCATTTGCATCTTGATAAGGAGGTCACTCGGAGTCAGTCATTGGCCAGGTTGGTGGTTGGGGACTAAGTCAAGGACCTGCTGGTAAACCTTTCTCTGGGCTTTTCCTCTCCATTCTTTAAGATCATCTCTTCAAATTATTTAGTTTATTGTCCTTGTTCAGTGTTTTTCCTTTTTTTAGTGAGTGTTGTCTGGGAGCCTAATATTTTCTAGGCACTGTGCTAATATTTTTCACAAGTTATTTCAGTGTAAAACTGTAGATTCAACTCTTGCAACCTTTAAGATAATAAGATACTAAGATGAAGTGCTCAGAGAAATGAAAATAGGTGAAAATAACTTGCTGTAATGAATAGAAGTTATTTTTTTTTCTTGGGAGCACATCTATTATAGGCAATAATACTGAAATTGGAACTGTGACAAGGTGATTATCATTTTGCATTTATCCAATACTTTTAAGAAACAAAACTCAAATGCGTTGTATTAGTTATGGCTGGGGTAACAAGCTACCCCGAAACTCAGTGGCTTCGGACAACCACCATTAATTCTTTGGGTTGGTAATCCAGACAAGGCTGAGCTGGGCCCTTTTTTTGTTGTTGTTGTTGTCTTACCACCTTCTTCATCTTAAAAATTGATTGCTTGAGGTAAGAACACTTAACATTAAGATATACTCTCAGCAAATTTTTAAGTATTCAATACTATAGTGTTAACTATATACTGTGCTGTACAGTAGATCTCTAGGACTTACTCATCTTGTATTATTGAAACTTTGTGCCTTTTGATTAATACCTTCCCCTCCCCCCACCCCTGCCTCTGGCAAACACATTGTACTTTCTGCTTCTATGAATTTGACTATTTTAGATTCATCATCTACCTGGGATCATGTAATATCTGTCCTTCCCCCTGAATTTTTTGTTTTTTTTTCATCTTAGCTAAGTTCCCTCGTGCATCTGCATTCAGATATGAGTCAGCCATGTGGTCCTGCTTCTATGGTTGGCTGCCTGTCATCCATGGTGTTAGAGGACAACTCGGCAATGTCTCTCTAATCCCCCAGCAGACTGGCCTAGGCTTGTTCACATTGCAGTAGTTTCCAAGAGAAGGAAGTGAATCTCAAGTCGTATGGCTTTTTCAAATTTTTTAGGGACCAAAGTAAGTCAGGTGGCCCAGCCTGGAGTCAATGTGAGGCAAAGTCTGAAAGGTATGGATTTAGGGAGATGTCAACAAAATGTGGGCCACTGTTGTAATAATCTACCACAAAAATCGTGCTTTTGAGAATATTTTTTTCCTGAAGTTTTCCCTAAGCTCTCAAATACCTCATCTATCTTATCTCTTTTTTTTGTCACTCTTGTTCTTACTGTTGAACATATACACATGCACACATACGTTTTGTTTTCTTTTTTTTCTTTTTTTTAAGATTTTATTTATTTGACAGAAACACAGCGAGAGAGGGAACACAAGCAGAGGGAATGGTAGCGGGAGAAGCAGGCTTCCCGCTGAGCAGGGAGCCCGATGCGGGGCTCGATCCCAGGACCCTGGGATCATGACCTGAGCCGAAGGCAGACGCCCAACGACCGAGCCAACCAGGTGCCCCATACGTTTTGTTTTCTAACAGAAATCAGATATCCTTGACAGAGAGCACAGAGACCCGTAGTATGTTTCAGAATGATGACATTATTTTTCAATTCTTGCCTTGTCCTAGCTCTCTGAAACAGGAGTAGGTATTGAAGATTATATATCCAGATTGCTATCAAAATTAAATCCTCAAATCAGCTTTTAAAAAAAACGTGTTATTTTAAAAACTGTGTTCCCAGTTTTATGGAGAAATAATTGATAAGTGTCACTGTGTAAGTTTAAGGAGTACAATAAAAAGAAAAGAATAAAGAAAAAAATTTTCTCCTTGTGATGAGAACTTTTAGGACTTATTCTCAGAGCTTTCCTAGATATGGTCCAGCACTACTGACTGTAGTCATCATGTGCTACTTTACATCCCCAGTACTTCTTTCTCTTACAACTGGAAGTCCGTGCCTTTTGATCACCTTCCTCCAAATCCCCGTATCCCGACCTTCCCCCCCCACCCCAGTTAGCTTTTCAAAAGAAACAAAAACTGACTGTGGATTCCGTATTGTTGAGGAGGAAAAATTTTCCTCTATCCTCAAGATTCTTCTGAGTGGTCTAAGAATTGAGTTGACATTAGACAGTTTAACGGGAGAGGATCACCTTTAATTGTGTACTTTCGAGGGTCCATAAGAATATGAGGCCCATAGGCAGTCAGGCACTTGAGGTTTATACGCCAGCCAGAGCTAAGGAGAAAGGGTCAGGGTCTGAGACTTCAACGCAACGAAGACCATTCATAAGAAGATAAAAAAAGGAGTAAATGTTCTGTAAACAAATGTTTGTGGGGTCATACAGAAACAATAGGACATGGAGAAGGATTTTAGTGAGCAGCTTTCTCTGGGTTCTTTCTGATCCATGACACCTGGTCATGTTATGCTGTAGCTCTCTGTGGTGATAGTCCCTTTCCTGGAGCAGGTCCTCTAAATTCTTTTAGGCGTGTGGGGGGTCGGGAGGGGGGGAGGCAAAAAAGAGAAACTTCTAGAGTCTTCTGTGTCTTAAAAATACTCAGCCTAAAATAATCCACTTGCCAAAGAGACATATTTTGGGGTGGTAAATTTTGCTCCCCTACAGCAGCAACAAAGAATTGCTGAACACAGCAGCCAGAGCAGTGAGATGCTGCCGGAAAGGAGCAGCACACCCAATTGCCTCGCCAACCTCGCTTCCAGAGCTGTGCAACAGGGTGCCCAGGCAGCTTTGAAGTGTTAGTTTCTATTTGCGCTTTGCTTCAGTGTTAACTTCCAATTTAGGCTTTTTAAATGGAAACTCAATCTTAAAATCAGTTTGGATGCCAGAAAAGCAGTTTTTGAAGAGGCGAGGAAACGAAGACATTATATTTATATAAAACATGGGCAGATGAGGAACTGTAATACGAATTTCGAGTGACTCGTATTCTAGAGTGCCTTTTTTCCCCTACCACGGTCTATTCTTTATCACTAGATAACTCAGAAACTTTAGATTAGAAAGTTGTAGAGGTTGTTTCTAGAATGTATTTGTAGAGCAACAAAGAAATATATGATCAGCCCGATTGTCTGAATATGAATTACCTACTGCGGTTCAGCCCTTCATTCAGCACCCACTGAGGCCAAGCACCGCTCTGTTCAGGCTAGTGTGCACCAAGGCAAGTAATCTAATAATTAAAATGGGAGCAGAAAAATGACCTGTGTTAGTGAGATTAGGATATCATTCAGTAGAAACTGGCGGTGCAGTCTAAATAAGATATGCCTTCTAAGGACCCTCAAGATAATAAAGAACCACGTCCAACAAACCCTATCTATAGATAATAATTTCTAAGTTAAGCTCTCTTTTTTAAATTTCCACAACAACTAAGTGAATTACAATCCTTTTTCCTGGATCTGTTGAGGAAGGAACTGAGTCTCAAAGAAGACACACATTTGTTCTTAGCCGGTGGAGTGGTGAACCTTGGGATGTGAACTTGAGAATACTCCTCTAACTCTAAAATTCATATTCTTTTCATTGCTTATTCCTAGTTTCCCTTCATCAACAGAGATACTGGATCTTTTTATATGTGGAAGATGTTAAACAGCTGTTAAATGGAACAAAATTAAACGTTGGCAGTTTCAGTGTCTGTCATCCTAGCCAAGTTAATTTAATACTCCTGCTAGTTTTTACTAAGATTACTTCTTTAAGAACTTGTTTTAAACTTTTTTTTAAAAAATACACAGAAAAGTTCCTCTTAAACAGGAACAGAACAACAGGTGTCTTTAATTTCAAATTCATTGCGGACATACATTTTTGTAATGAAACAATGAAAATCACTAAAAAAAATGAAATAAGGATATGAAAATACAGTACAAGTTAAAAACAAAAAAAACACTAGATTCCAACATAAAACTGCTTTGCCGAGTTGGTAAGGGAACATTTACAAGTGCACTTACTTGAAATTTCTGTACCTTTGTCCTTGTGGACTGGTAACATACACTTGGCGGACCAGTACAAGTCCACATGTCCATGAAACCACTTGAAGCAGTACTACACTATGAAATTGTTGGCCTTGTATAAAACAGCTTCTCTAGTGCTCGTCTAGGCAACACCTACTCTAAAAATGGAATGATGTGGGGGAGAAAAAGCATTTCAGATGTTTATGAACTGATAAGTAGTTTCCAGCATCTTTTGTGAGGTGGAAAACAAAGTACAAGAGAAGTAAAGATAGTTTGCTCCACTTTGGGTAAGAAAAAAGGGAAATAAGAAAATAGATAAGGATCTGCTCATTTTTCTGAAAACTGACCCAGGCAAGAGAAATCAGATACTAATGATGGATTACCTATAGCTGGTGGGTGGGAAGGGACAGATGGCAAAAATTGCAGACAGCATCTATACTGCATATTAATGTTGTAGTGATGCTAAATTTCCTGAATTGTGTGATTATGCTGTGGTGTGTATTAGTATGTTCTTGTGCTTAGGAAATACCCACTGAAACAGTCATGTGTACAAGGCCCTGATGTGTACAACCGACGCTCAGGTGGTTCATGGAAACAATGGTAGCAGTTGATATGACTGATAAGTTGTTTTTTCGGTTTCATTCTTGTATCTTTTCTGTAAGCTTGAAATTCTTTTCAGATAGACAAAGGACACTTAGGTAATCTATAAGATAAATATTCAGAACTGAAAAAAAGGAAGAAAAACATTAGCACCTAGCCTTTTTTTTTTTTCCCCAACTTCGCACACTGAACTACTACACTGATTGACTTTTAACCTTGAGAAGTGGGAGGAGTAATAAGGTAATTTTTTTTAGCCTGTATTTACCCTGGAAGAATTGTGTGCAATATTTAAAAATCATGCATTACACATTGCATCTAATTAATCTCCTGCCAGACGCTTAATCTCCTGTGAAATTTAGCTGCCAGGGAAATAATTTGACAAAGTGGCTTCCCTTGTTAATAGTAAAGGTATTTGAATATGCGAGCCAAATTATAGACTCCTCCATCATCTGTAGCTCGGTGGTGGCCTAAAAAGCAAAACCAACGTCCAAGAGTGGCCAATTTTGCATTTCTTTGGATTTCTTTATTATCTGCGGAAGTAGTAGACAGGGCTTTCTGCCACTAAATATTATCCCTCACACCTGTGGTTCCTAAGAGGGGATCTCAGATATTTGAGTTCTTTAATCTCTCCTGTTTGAATAAAATAAAGCCGTGGAAGGTAGTAGATACTTTCAGCCAACACATTTGTTGACTATCGACTAAGAATGAGACATTTTGAGAGTGGAAAATTGAAGAAGTTTGTACCAGAGGGAATTGGGCCTGAGGCACGCCGGATATTTTAATCAGGTCCTTGGCGCCTGGATGAGGGTTAAGAAACAGGGAGACGATCAGCAGTGGGAATGTGTTGAGGGATTGGGCGACGTGCCTACTGAGGTCTTGACAAGATAACGGAGTGAGCTCAAAATTAAAAACAAACAAAAAGGCACAGATGAAACCCAGCTCTGTCAAAATAGCCAGATTTCGAAGTATTTGTTCTGTGGAGCAGGGGAAGGCTGGAGGCCCAGGAGGGAGGAAAGGGTGTGGGTGTCACGTGTTGGGAGAAAGACAGAAGCTGTGAGAATCATGACGTCACTCGTGCACCGAAGGTTGTGGGACCGGAGGGATCTGCTGTTGAAGAGCCGCTTGCGGTGTCGGCGCGGTTTGCTGAGGTGGGCCTGCCTCTCCCCAGCAGGCAGGTGGACTGGCTCACAGTCCTCAGTTTGTCTGGCAGCAGGAGCCCTTCCGTGATGCACAGGGTGCCTTCACCTGATTCAGAGGGCAGTGCCGTTCCTTTTTTATATCTGGTTTTAAACATGCCCAGGGTTTGTCTCTTATCTCTGGCGAAGTTTTCCGCCCAGATTCCAGTCACAGCAGGTGTCTCTCTCTGATGAATTGGTAAATGCCTTCCCCGTTTTAAATCTCAACTCTGCCCATTCAGTATAATTTAAACAGTGGAAGCCAAGAATTTTAAGTAGCATATATCATTTGGGCTTGTGACCTCTGTCATGCTTTTCTACTACAGGACAGTAAACTTAATGGTCATGGACAGAAATAGTATCTTCTTTATTCTGTGCCAAGAAGTCTGTCTTAGCCCTCGAACTCATAACTTCAGGACTTGAACTACCTGAGATGAAAAAGTGTTAGTGTCTACCAAGATGATCTCCGTTATACCCTCTGTATCACCTACCAGGGATAACTCTTGGCACCAGATCTCGGAAAGCCCTAGCACATGTGAGGGAACCAAAGACAGAAATTTCCGAAGAGAACCTACGTGATTTTTTAAAGATCAGGGTTACAGAAAAGAAGAAATTGTAGGGGTGCCTGGGTGGCTCAGTGGGTTAAAGCCTCTGTCTTCGGCTCAGGTCATGATCTCAGGGTCCTGGGATCGAGCCCCACGTTGGGCTCTCTGCTCAGCAGGGAGCCTGCTTCCTTCTCTATCTCTGCCTGCCTCTCTGCCTATTTGTAATCTCTCTCTGTCAAATAAATAAATAAGATCTTTAAAAAAAAAAAGAAGAAATTGTAGTTTTCATACAATGCAGGCTCTGTGCTCCTTTTGCTCTGTACCTTAGTCTCATCTGTAGGAGGAAACTTAAGCCTAAGTTTTTCCCTGTATGAACAGGAAATTGAGATTCATTCTATGCAGTCAGTTGACAAGAAAAAAAAATTATCATGTCCTTAACATCCAAAGACCATTGGACCGAGTAGTCTAAAATTGAATAGTCCATTATAGTAGCCACTATATGTGGTTGTATAAATTTAAACTTAATTAACTAAAGTATCAAAATTCAGTCTCTCAGTTTCACTAGCTACATTTTATATTCTCAGCAACCATATTTGGGTAGTGGCTACCATACCGGGCAGCACAGATAAAAATTTTTTTTTCTTACGGTTGTGGAAAGATCTGTTGGATGGCACTAATAAAGGAGCTGTTGATTCATGGTGAGATAAATGTCTACATTGATGGGCACTCTGATTATCTGTGTTCAAATTCAATCTTGATCCCCCTTCTCTGATAATCAGATTTCGCAGTTAAGATTTTGTAACAACCTTGTAGAAACTCCTCTCTCCCATGGGGACCAAAAGTCGTAGGGGATTCAAAAAACTTGAAGAACCATCTCTGCTCATAAAAAGGCTAGGAGTCAAAGAATACATCCTTTTATGTACAGTGTAAAGTGGTCTTTTGGCCATAAAATCTTGTGGCCACATTATTGCTTCTGAAGAAGAGCAAACTGTTGTTAATGTGGTTAAGGCCCCATGTGTCTCTCGTTGACACTAGGGAGAGAGTTAACAACATACATTATTCCTCTTCCCTTAGATATTCAAAATCTCTTCATAGCTACCTGACAACTGACCGCTGAGTTTGATTCCCAATAGGCCTCTAGCTTTTGAGTCTTGTACTGTAAATTCTTTCAGCTCAGCCGTGTCATAATCAATTCCATCCAGAGAAAGCTCATCCCTGCCAGGTGGGGATCCTTCAGGAAGAACAGATGAATTGGAACTCAATGCCCTAGTGCCTTAGAAGGTCATAAAAATCAGAGCTTGTGTTTCTCTTGTTTCGAGAAAATAAGAAGTTCTGTCGTAAACCTCATGCTTTCTTGATTGGATCAGCCAGCCCACCTCCCTGTCTGTCCTCTTTTCTCTCAGAAGTATTCGTTATAACTTACTGCAGAGATGATACGTACTAATTACGTCTTAGTATGACTGTCATTAGCCGTTACATTTTCCAAGTATGTTAGTAGTTGATTCAGTATCTCTATAAGAAAGTGTTATAACTGGGGCATTAAAGAACTTTGAAGCTGAAGGAAAATTAAAGCAGTTCATTTTTCTTTGTTTTCTTCTAGAAGAGTTATAGTATTAGTTGTAGAATTAGCTCCTTAAATCCTTTTTAGCAGTAAAGGGATTCCTTCTAACATTTCCTTCTTTCATATGATGTCTCTAATGCATCAAAAAAGATACCTTTCATAACACAAAAGAATTTTCTTCGTATTCCGTTTGCCTGAGAGACACCTTTGGATCCTCATCTTCCTTGATGTCTCAGCGCTTTTACTAGAAGACTGTTCCCTCCTGCTTTTCCTTCTAACCGCCTGTCTCATTCTCATTCACCTCTCCCTCCTCTTTTTCTGACTTCTGCCTATTTTGTGAGGTCTATTTCTGGTCTTTTTCAACAATACAAATTTATTCTCATGGTCTTGAGAGAAATGTGGCTGCTTTAGGGTAGTAGGTAATCATGGATAGTGTGGTTGGTTCTGTACTAAGATCAGGCTTCCTGCTACTTGAATACTGATGTGTGCTACAGAATAAGTTTGCAAGCCAATGAAACACCTACTGAGCCAGCTTCTAGCACTGATAACAAATGCAGTGGAAGAATGGCTACCAGACATCTTTCTAATAGTAGACTTGGGCCTGACTCAGGAGTATGCAGAACACAGTCATATCCCAAGAGAGAGAGAACCTTGAAGGAGGTTAAGCTGTGCATGCCCATTTTTGTATTCTACTTTGGTCAATCAAAAAGCCCATTATATCTCCCTTGGAAAGAAATGAGGAAGGAAGATTGGGGATGGATCCAGTTTATTTCCCCAATATTATTCTCTCTTAGGACATGGCACAGAAATTAAAATTAGGAGATATGAGAAAAGGGGACAGAGCCTCCCGTTACAACCATTTCTGTGTTCATTACTTTGAAGTACGTATCTGTAGGACAGATCTTCCCTTAAATTTTCATATATCCAAGTGTTTTTATGATTTTTCCACTGAGTTGTATCATTGGCAGCTCAAGGCTAATATGTCTAACTTCTTAGCACATACACAGATGATCCCTGACTTAGGATGGTTTGACTTAAAAATCTTTGACTTTATGATGGTGCAAAAGAGATGCATTCGGTAGAAACCATACTTCAGATTTTCAGCTTGGATCTTTACCTGGGCAAGCAATATGTGGTCCAATCTTCTTTGGGATGCTAGACGGTGACAGCGAGCCATAGCTCCCAGTCAGCCACCTATCAAGAGGGTGAACCATCAATATGCATATAACCATTCTGTCCCCGTACACCCATGTTGTTTTTTTTACATTCAGTACAGTATTCCATAGATTACCTGTAATAATCAATACTTCATTTTAAGGTAGGCTTTGTGTTAGATGATTTTGCTTAGCTGTAGACTAAGGTAAATGTTCTGAGTGCGTTTAAGGTAAGCCAGGTTAAGCTGTGAGGTTCGGTTGGGTTAGGTGTATTAAATGCACGTTTGACTTAAGATATTTTCAACCTCCAGTAGGTTTATTGGGGTGTAGCCCCATCATAAGCCCAGGAAGATCTGTCATCTTAGTAGATAGTCTGACTCATCACAGTCAAGGTCATCTCCACCTACGTAGGTGCTCCAGCTACAAATCTAGGAGTCGTCTTTTATATTTCCCTTTCCATTCCATTGGTTCTACGTACAAAATACATAGTAACCCCATCTGGTCATCTCTATCCCTACTGCCACCAGCCTCTTCAAAGCACTTACATCTGTCTTCTGAACGATTGCACTGTCTTCCTAACCCTTTCCCCGCTTCTGCCTTCACTTTTCTCCAATCCTGGATCTACACAGTAGCCACAGAGGACTTTCAGTATTATAAATCAGACTGGAATGAGTCTGTCCTTTTCCTGAGGACAGAATGCATACACCCTCCCGCCCCCCTTACCGCCTATCTCAGTAGCTTGTTCGTTTCCATTTTAACCCTACATAAAGTCATTATTTTCTTTCAGTAAGTGTCTTTAGTATATGTTAGCTCTTCTACTGTAATGTGCACTCTGTGAAGGCAGAAGCTATCTCGTACCTGGTTGCTCACTGTGTCCCCAGAACATGAACGCCAGGCTCTGGGAAATTCTTTGGATATGTTCTTTCATTTGATGCTCACAGCACCCTGATAAGTTTGCTAGTATCTCCTGGTTAGATGGGAGGAAAAAAAAAGTACTCTGAGACTTAGCATGGCTAAATAACTTGGCCAAGATCACACAGCTCTGAAGGGATAAACGTTGTATTTGAACCTACATCTGTCTGACACCAAAGCCTGAGTGTCCCTGCCCCCCCCCCGCTGTTCTATTATTGGCACATGGAAACCAGGAATAAAGCTAATTATCTGCCTAACTCTTTTTTTCTCCTCTGAAAGAATGTACCTAACAAGGAGATAGGCCAAAAAACAATTTTTTTTTCCTTTCTGTAGGGAATATTTTAGTAGGTCAAATAATTACATTTTAGGGGGACATCTTTGCCTGGGAGAGTAGAACATTTGCCGTTTAAAAGAAACAGCCAGAAGCACAGGTCAATATGACAGGATGTTGCCACAGTGTGAAGGAAGGAGCTCACCATCAGGCATTTAGAACCAATCCATTCCTTGATTCATAATTAAACAATCAAGAAATGGTTTGGGGGCACTCACTGTGTGTCAATCAATACAACTTTGTTACAAGAATTACAGAGACAGTCTCTACTCTCAAGAAATTTAAAGTCAAATGGGAAAGACAACCGTGTAAATCAGTAAATGAAACACAAGTCAGAACAAAGAATGAAAGCAGAGGAAGAAGCCAAGTGTCTTTTTGACACACAATTTGTATTTTCAGTACTGAGTACGCTCTCGTGCATAGAATACTGATAATAAGCTTGATGATTTTCGTACGTTCATTTTATTTTTCTAAGTCAAATACATAACACCTTCAATTTTTATTTGCCACGTGTCTGCATATGAGACAGGAAGTGTGTGCAGTGTTGAAGACAGAGGCTTGGAAGGGCCCCGGCCAGCATTCCTGTGGCTCCAGCATCCCCCAGCTCTGCTTCCTTGGGCAAGTTCATCAATTCTCTAAACCTTCCTCATCGGTAAAAGAGGATAATAATAGTGTGTAACTCTCGGGGTTTGGGGGAAGATCAAATGAGACAACGTCTATAAAATTCTCAGCGTTCCTGGTACCTAGTAAGTTCTCAAAGGCATTAGTTCCTATCATGGTGGTAATGCAGATTAAAGATGCTTTTGAGTTCTTTATAAAATAGAGAAACATAAATGGAGTGTTAAAAAAAAAAAAAGAAAAAAGAGAAGCACCTGACACCAACCCCCCCAAGTCCCATACCATTAAGCTCCAATTCCTGCTCTGTTGCTTTCTGCTCAGGTGACTTGAGCAACGTTAACTCTTTATCTGTTCCAAACTGGTATTTCAATGATAAATAAACACTGTTCCCCCTCAATTACAAGGCAGCTGCGGCCAGGCCATGAAGGTAGAAACTGTTGCGCACACAGAGACACACACATGTTTATTTGATAAGCTGCTTTTCCGCAGATAATCCAAAAGCTGATGTAGTATGTATATTTAAATTTGTTTATGAGAGGTTGTAGAGTCTGAGAAGTAAGCAAAGACTATTTCTACTGTATGTGATTGCTTTTTAAGTTCAGGTGGCCTTGATAGATTTCACAACTGAAATATGTCAAACGGTAGTCATGCACACCAGGGTGACCTGAATTTCTCCAGAGCTTTTAGTAACTGTGTACTGTTGTCTCTCAAAAGGAAATGTCAAGTGCCCAGGTCCCTTGGGTCCCCCTCATTTGTGTGAACAGCTCCTCTATCATAAAAACTTCAAGGGCCGTAAGTCCCAAGCAGGACAACATCATTGTTGTGCTATGCAGATCAGTTCTATCACATTAGACAGTGGTTTTTAATGTGGGGTGATTCTGCCTGCCAGGGGACATTTAACAATGTCTGGAGATAGGTCCGGTTGTTACGGGGCGGGGGAGGAGGTGCAAAGCTACCGGCTTCTAGCGGGTGGCCTGGGATGCTGCTCACCATCCTTTAATGCACTGGACATCACCCGCACACTTACCCTCATGATGGCATTATCTGGCACCACTGTCAGTTGCTGTGGTTCAGAAACCCTGATACTTAGGTGGTTTCCACACGGTGGCCCAAATCAGAAACCTGGAAGGCAACCTTGATTCCTCCTCCAGCCACACAATATATAGACTATCTATAGGCCAGTCTGGCAAGAGAATGTTTTCTGTCTTTTCCTTCCCATTACCGTTTTAAGCTGAAGTAACTTGTGCCTCAAACTTCTCCAGTTTCCTTAGAATGGGGTTCTGTCACGGCTCCTTCTAACCCACTTCCTTTTTTGTTTTCAGAATTACTTTCCTGAAATGAGAGATTGTGAATATTCCCCTTCTACTTGTAGTAGTTCAAGAGTACACTCAAACTGTTCAGGACAGACTAGAGAAGGCCCTTCGGACATTAGAAACTGCTAGTCCATCTCTATAGGCCACCTCTCACCAAACCTCGATTTGCACTCAGGATTTCAGCACGTGGAGAGGTCTGCCAGGCTGGAGATCTCTCCCTCTAGCCCCAGTCTTGTCTTTGTCAAGCCTTTGTGCCTTCGAAACCTGGGCCCTCTACTGCAGTACTGTCCTAGCAACTCCCACACCGTGCCTCTTCATCCTTGCAAGGCCTTGCTCAGACGTGGCCTGCTTGGGAAGCTCTCCCTGACTCTTGTGTTTGGATTAATTACCCTCTCTTTGTAAATTCCTCTACAGTATCAAGTATGAAAATGTACTGGTGCCTAGATTGCGAGCTTCTTAAAGGAGGGTTGCATTTTTATACCTTAGCGTTCTCAGTACCTAGTAGTGTCTGGAACATATTTCTTGTACTTCACTTTGTTGAAGGAATCGAGTCAAACTACAATGGATAGAGTATTACTTGAGAAATGGAAAAAACAACATGGCCGTGTCAGAGTTTCAGTAGGAAACAGATGGAAGAGTCAGACTGAATAATCTGACGATGATGTCATAAGGAAACACTTTACATAGGGTTAGAGAAACCGACAGAAACCGCAGGGGATTTGAGTTCATAACACAAGGGTAGTGTTGCCACCATGGCCCACATGAGCGAGAAGTAGGAGCCGTGACTGGAATCGGGGTGGGGAGAGGGAGAGAGAATGAGAGAGCAGCATGTCCTAGAGACCGGCCGGCCGTCAGATCTCCTGCAGGGGCTCTTTTGTTTGAACCCAACCAAAAGCCAGAAGGAAATGGGGCATACCAGTGAATCCACACACATTAGGCTCAAAGGACCAAAACCAGGATGGAGACGGGTGAGAAGTAGATCTGGACAGGGTAAACGGAAAATACCCAGCACTATGACATAGTGAAAGGAAGCATGCATTTCAAAGTCTGGCAAACCTAGGTTTCAAATCCAAGTGTTCGTGTTCTCTAGTTGGGTGATCGTGGTTAAGATGCTTTATGTATCCAGACCATAGTTAACATTAATTTAACATCTCTTTAAGGTTACGAGGAGGATTAAATGAGGTAGTATGCATCTACACGCTTTATAGATTATCTAGTGTAGAGTAGGGCTAACAAGATAAAGATATCAGGTATATTAAAAAAAAAAAAAGATTCTAAGTGAAAAGAAAGGGGGAGGAGAGGGATTGTGCCAATTCCTAACCAGTCCCCTTGCAGATGGTGGATCCATAGCAGAACTAGTCCCATTAGTGGAAAAATTTCCGAAATCACCCTGAGTCAGTATCACCCTCACGAGTTTTTGTGTCTATGTACATACAAAATGAAGCTGGAAGGCTCAAATCTGCCTGCATGTGTACCTTTACGAGCTGTTTGTTATTTTACAGTGATGCAAAGTTTGCTTGAGAACTCTTTACATTTTCCTCATGTAGACTCTCTCTGCTTTCAGAAGTAGTCCAGTTTAAATAGCAAGAATTAATCCATTGAAGATACACAATTTGGTTGAAACATCTGTTTGATATTCTGTGCAACCAACTTCATCTATTCTTCATAGAAAAAGAGCACAGTCTTACTTATAATAAACATTTATTTTTGTAACAGCAATCATGCAGCTGCAGAAAACATGGTTTATCATTAGATAATCACATCCTTGGGGATTGGATGCACCCGACTGTGTCTTACGCTTTCTATGTTGGAAATTTAATTTTCTCATAAATGTCAGAACTGTTGCCTTGCCACATATTGCTTAATTAATAATTAAACCATAATTCCCTCCTCATAAACTATATTTAAATCTATATGCTATATGTATGTACACATAATACCAGCAGGACTAAACACAGATAGCAGAGCCTTTTGTATCTCAGACAAGTGCACTTACATCTCATACCCTGGTATTAACTTGTACTGGTTGGTACATTTACTTCCTCCATGAAAACGTCTCACAAAAATGATCCAATTGAACATAGCCCAGTTCTTGATGTCCCTCTTGGCTCTATACTCTGTCATCAGTCCGGATTTTTAAGAAAGCCAGCTAAGGGTAAGAGTGAATGTGAGTAGTAAGTAAAAGCTAAGGAATCACTTTTGAAATGGGACCTAAATCCTAGTCATGGTTGCCGACGGACTAGAACTATTTGGGTCACTCAGGAAAGACCGGCCATGGGTGGTGGTACAGCATCAGGGGATGATTTTTTTCCACGTTTTGAAAGTAGACAGTATCCTTCCCTGCTGTGGTCAGACTGCTGAAAACATGAAAATCTGTGATGACCTGTTGGATCATGCACAGCTTATTTCATTTTTTAAAATAATTTTTAAAAAGATTTTATTTACTTGAGAGAGTGAGAGAGAAAGAGAGCATGAGAGGGGAGAAGGTCAGAGGGAGACACAGACTCCCCACTGAGCAGGGACCCGATCCGAGCCTCCATCCTGGGACTCCAGGATCGTGACCTGAGCCGAAAGCAGTCGCTTAACCAACTGAGCCACCCAGGTGCCCAGATTATGTGCAATTTAAATCCATTTTTGAGCATGATGGCCCTCGGAGGCAGCAGGGTCTTGGGACTCCTGAGCTGGCAGGCAGAGCTTGGATGGGGTCCGCCGCGTCCCCTTCGAGCTGGTAGGCGTTTTAGTTGGTATGAAACTGTAGAGGAGGAAAAATTTTCCCTTTTTCCCTTCTGGCTTTATTGGCTAGCCTAATAATTCAGTTGACATAAAACAGATAAGAGAAGAAAAAAAAAATTTAATTTTGTACGTGCAGGAGCTCATAGAAATATGGGACTCGAAGAAGTCACCAAAGCAGGCAGCTTTTACACCTTTTAGACAAGGAAACAATAAATTTGTGACGAATTGACAAGACAAAGGGGTTTGGGCTTGGGGTAGCAAATTAGAGAAGGAGAAACAAGGTTTGTTTATATGGCCTCCTTGGCCCTAAATTCCTGTCTTTGGTGATAAGGATGCCTTCTACGCTCCTGTATGGGGAGGGCACCTTTCACATGGGAGATTGATTTCCTGCTTTCAGGGGAACAAAAGAGGGTCACAGTGTCCTTCTGGCACTGGCTGTTTCTTAAGCGACTTTAATTCAAAGTAATATGCCGAAGTGGCATGTTTTGGGTGGCATAACCTCCCCCTTCAAAACCCAAACCAAATTACAGTGAAGTTACATAACTATTGAGTATGTCCGTCTTTTACATTTCTTAACACTATGGGACGTATATACTAGTCCCAGGAGGAGGAGGAGATCTGTGCGGAGCAAAACCATTCCCAGCTGACCCAGTCCAAATCAAGTGTATTTCCTGCTGGCAGCAGACACGTGAGTGAGTCCAGCCTAGATCAGCCTAAATCAGCTGATAGCCCGCTAAGTACAGGTTTCTTGTTGTATGCCATTGAGATTTTATGGTTGTTTTGCATCGTGATTGTGACCATAACTAACTGTCCCTTGCCTCTTGCATCTTACCTCTATTGACATTAGGGTAGTTGTGTTGGCTGGTAATGATCACATTAATGGTGATTGCCGTCCATTGTATTTATGGCCTTCCATGTGCCAGGAGCTTGACGTATTCTATCTCTGATCCTCACATGATTATTACCCAATTTTGTAGCTAAGTAAAATGAAATTCAGAGAGATGAGATTCATCTAATTACTTTCTTCACATCTCTACCTTGTGTTCTCGTAGGCATCACAAAACATTTGTTCAGAATTTGAGTGCCTTATCTTGCTCCAACCTGTTCAACCCCCCAGTCACACACCCCCCACCCCCCACCCCCGTTAATGGCAATTCTGTCTTTCCAGTTGTTCGGGTACAAAACCTGGGCGCTCTCTTGGACTTTGTTCTCAGACCTCAAATCTGATTTGTCAGTAAGTTCTGTTGACTGTACGGACTGTACATTTTAAATATTTACAAAATCAGCCTACTTCTCATCACGATCCACTGCTCCCACGATCTTCCAAATAACCACCAGCTCTTGCCTGGATTATTGGAGTAGTCTTATCTAATCTGGCCACTTTCACACATGCATTGCTATAGTTGAGTTTCCACATGGCATCTAGATTAACTTCTGAAAAGTTTTGTTAAATCACCTCGCTCTGGTGTTAAAAATCATTCTCAGAAAAAAAAAATCATTCTCAGAATAAAATCCACAGTTCCTGCAATGGCATATAAGACCCTACACAGTTTTTCTCCAATGGAATGTAAGTTCCATGAAGACAGGGGTTATATTTTACTCACAAATATTTCCCTGGGGGCTCAATAAATACTTGTTGATGGAATGAATGAAACAAACCTTGAGTATATGTAGAAAATGGCAGAGATAGAATTTCCGTCCTGTTGAATCTAACTTAAGTGACATTATTTATTTATTTTTTTTGCCACTCACCTAATGTTCAACTTTTATGTATTGACGACAAATATTTCGGTTCTTTCCCTAATGACTTGTGTATTTCCTTCTTTCTTCTGTGTCATAGTAAATTTAACCAGGTAAAAAAAAAAACGAGTTGGTGGTCATGGTGATGATGGGCTAGTGTGCTACAGCATTTCACTTAGGTATTGGAATGGGAGAGTACCAAGTATGACTATCACCTCCTCTCATAGCAGCAAAAATCTCCACAGGAAAGTGGGGCTGGAAGGGGCCATGTACGAGATCTTGCCTCTCTTCTTTGATAGTGAGTCTTATATAAGTAAAAAACTTGCCCTTGTATAATCTTAAAGCTGTGTTTTCTAAGCTTGTGGCAGAATGTGTCACAGCATTCCCCCAGAAAACAGGTGGTCTACTTAACTGTGAGTATTTCCCTTTATTCTCTCAATACCGGACATGGAGACCCACACCTTTTGTAATAAGCCTTCATGTTGCGCAAATCATTATGAAAACACCTCCTGCCTTTCTTTTCTTTAGGTTGAAATAGTGTCAAATCATTTAACCTTTGTTCCTCAATCCTATTTCTGAGTCTTTAATCATTTTCCTTACTTCGCTATAAGTCCTCTTGAAATTCCTCACATATTGAAAGTTGAAGGGCCTCTACCGGCATTCTTCAGGAGGAGGTTTATCTACTTGTATTTAATACAGCACAGACATGATTAATTACACAGACTCTTTGGAACCAAATGCTTAACTAGAATGCAGATATATTCCTAGTGTAAATACTATTATAAGTTTGCTTTATGCCTTAGTTGATAGTTTTGACTTTTGGTTTTTATAATATTATTTAGTCAACTTTAGATTGCTTAAAAAAAATAACCCTCTCCTTTATGTACACACCACACTCTAAAACTGTTTAGAATAGTTTTAAATAGCTTCCAGGGCCCTGTGGTCTCTGTACCATTGCAGTTTTTTGATTTAGAGCACTAAGGTTTTAATTTATGAATGAACTAACGATTGCAGTATTACAGGGATATTGCCAAAAAAAAAAAAAAATCTTTGGGTCCCACCAAAAAACAGGTAATTCCATGATATTTGCATTGCTTCCACATGTATCACCAAACTGCTTCATTTCCACTGGGCTAAGAGACACTGTGTTCCAGAAACAGAATTTTCAGAGATTCTTTATAAATGTAATCCACGCATGCCCTCTCCTTTAATATAAAGACAGTGAGCCAACAGTTTGTGCTTACTTTCTGATTATGTTTTTAAGAATTAAAGAGATAATGTGCATCACTGATCTGTCAATTGCAACATTATTTCTTTTATGTACATTTAACCAGTAAGAAAATTCATCGATTGAGGCACCTGGGTGGCTCAGTCAGTTGAGCATCTGATTCTTGATTTTGGCTCAGGTCATGATCTCAGTGTGGTGGGATCAAGCCCCGCGTCAGGCTCCATGCCCAGCTTGGAGTCTGCTTGTCCCTCTTCCTCTACTCTTGTACTTGGGTGGGCTCTCTCTTTCTCTCAAATAAATAAATAAACAAAATCTAAAAAAAAAAAAATCTTGGATTATCCTTAAAATGCAGTAATAAGATGCACTCGATGTATCTGAATTAGTCATTAAGAGACTTGAAAGTTTGAGGGGCACCTGGGTGACTCCGTTGGTTTAGCATCTGCCTTTGACTCAAGTCATGATCCCCGGATCCTGGGATGGAGCCCTGCCTGTTCAGGCTCCTTTCTCAGCAGGGAGTCTGCTTCTCGGTCTCCCTCTGCCCCTCCCCCTCTGTGCTTGCGTGCTCCCTCTCCATCTCTTTCTCTCTCGTATAAATAAATAAAATCTTAAAAAAAAAAAAAAAGACTTGCAAGATTGTTTGATGGGAGTAAATAACTTGGCTGAATTGTTCACTTTGACATCCATGTTCTCATAAAATAGAAATGAACTAAGAACTATAAATTTGGGGTGTAAGGGAAGAGACACTTTTCCGTAAGTCCCTCTTTGGCTTTGATGAGATGTTTTCTGAGAAACATGTTTTCTCTTTGTTTCCGGAAGAATTATTTTATGACCTGATTTTCCATAAATGAAATTCTCATAAGTTCTTTCAGTTTACTTAGAGGACACTGGATTCCATGTTTAAGTTCCTCCTTCATTAAATATCAATGAATTGCCATTAGGTACATCTGGGAAAGCTTTGATTAGATAAAGCCCAGATGATCATAACCATTTTTTGAATCTATAGATATATTATGGAAATTTGTTTTATAGGACAAGCCAGAGACAGTACATTTTGTTGGTTTTGGAAGATAGGACTTTTTATTGCTGTTCCAAAAGAGAAAATTCTAATACATGAACTAGATCCAGTGTAGTCTTTAATCTACCCTCACCTTGAAATTTTACGTTGTTTTTTTTTTTAAGATTTATTTATGTATTTGAGAGAGAAAGGAAGCACACAGTGGAAAGGGAGAAGCAGGCTCCCGCTGAGCAGGGGGCCCAGTGAAACAGGGCTTGATCCCAGGACCTGACCTGAGCTAAAGGCAGACGCTTAACCGACTGGGCCACCCAGGCACCCCAAGCACTACTTTTCTGGTAGTCACAGTTCCATCCAGCTTCAGAGGCAGGAAACCTAGATCCCTGCTCTTTATGAGATATGGATGGATGCTTTTGGGACACCTTGAATTCGTAGGCCATTTTTGTTTTTATTTCCTTTTTTCTACAGATAACATTCATAATTTAATATTCTCAAACTAATTTAGGGATATAAACAAGTTTCATGACCCAAGGGGGAAATGCAGACTTCTTTATCACCCACCCGAGGGCACAGTCTTGGAAGTTAATGAGTAGTATGATGTATGACACTGTTGTATAGATTACTGTTTCTCATGCTTTAACATACATACCGATCACCTGAGGATCTTGTTTAAAATGTAAATTCTGAATCTGTAGGTCTGAGTGGGGAGGAGGTCTGGAGTTGGTCCTGGTCCTGTGTTTCCAGTAAGTTAGCAGGTGATGCTGATGCTGCTGGTCTGTGCTAGGCCATACTTAAGTGTTTTCCCCTACTGTAATTTGGAGCCTTGTATTGCTATATAGTATCATATTATATAACAATTATTAGTAAATAATAATTTTAATTACTAATGATGGAATAATCAAGTAATACAACATGAATAAAGTGCCAGCACATAGTCACTACAAATAATTTGTCGATGAATCCTTAATCTGCTGGTATATTCTTCTGGAGTAACATACCACTCGTCAGCCCCGTATTAAGGGCAACCACAGAGAGTCTGAGCTGTACACGGGTCACCTACTGTGGGTGTCATTTACACAGAGCAGGATATGAGCATTGACTCCTGGAGTTGTTGAATACAGGGGCCGTGAATGTTCTCTCAAAATATGAAGAGAAGCAGTATTATTTCGAAAAGTCATCCTAATTTCCTCTACTATTGCTCCTTCCGTTTATTTGGTTTTAAATTCTCAGTCCTCATTTGGGTCCTACTTTTGTCAATTCATTGACTTCTAACTTGTAGCGTTGGATGATACTGTCTGAAACCTCATTCTGCCCCCCCCCCCAAAGTCCCACACCTCTGTTCCCAGTTCTTATGCTTCTGTCAGAGTTGTTGGTCACAGAGAGTAGGTACTTAAATATTTTCGTGGAAGTCATAGCAAGCGTATAGAAGGGCTTTATTTCAGCCTGCACGCTAGGTCACACGCGTGACTGAGGCCGAGGAAGTCAGTAGTCTTGTTGATGGTCCCACAGGCCTTTGCTACAGTCTGGAGTGAATTTCCCATTTTTCTTTCGAAAGCAGGCCGTTGTATACAGAAGGGCTATTCTCAATTTTTTAACATTAAATAACGTGCTCTGGAAACAGTAGTGACAGATTTCCTGAAATAATTTTGGATTCAAAAGCTACTATGTGTACCAGGTACTGTGGTCTCTGAAGGGCACGGCTGCTGAAAACACCGAGTTCTCTGGAGCGGCTGCCCGCTAGGATAACTGAAAGTATCTAAGCCAAAGGATATCCAGGGGACAGTTCACAAGTGCCTCTCAGATGTGCATGTGACTTTCTTTCATTCCGAACTTTAGTTCACAAACCCCCATTTTTGCCACTTTTCCAATCAAAGGTAATGACATCCAGATTTAAATGTGATTAACTCAGAATTTAAACGTGATGTTTTACATTTTCCTCATCTCATGTCTGTGCATGGACATTCTAAAGTCTTGAAGAATTTGCACAGAATTGATACATTTTCCTGGTTGTATCACTTAGCTACTGCTGTGAAATAAGCCACCCCAGAACTCAGTGACTTAGACAATAAAAATGCGTTATTGCTCACAAGTCATTGATTAAGCATTCCTTATGGTCTCAGCTGGAATCAGTTAGGCGTCTGTAGATTTGCTGATTTGGCTGAGGCTCGCTCACATGTCTGGTGCTCCTCTGTCACTGGTGCGGTCTAGGATGACTTGTGCTGGGTTCATTGGGCTCTCTTGCAAATGATCTCTCATCCTCCAGCAGGTAGCCCAGACTTGATCAGGTGGTAGTGGCCAGGTTCCACAAGAATTCGTAGAAGAGGCTCAGGCTCAGAACTTAGACACCTTCCCTCTGGTTCATCCTCTGGGCCAAAGTAAATCACAAGGCCGGAGCACTTTCAAGAGTTGGGGAAATAAATTTGACCTCCGGATGGGAGTTGCTACGGAGTTACATTGCAAAGACTGTAAATACGGGGAGATTAAGTGTGATAACCATTTTTGTAATCAGTTCACTCCACTGTCATTGGAGGGGACATCTGAAATTGGTCTGAAAATCCCTGCCCTTGCTCACCTCTTTCTACTGTACTTGAGTTTACCAGGTTGGTGATCATCAAGCCCTTTGCTTAGATCCACAATTGGGGGTCTAAATGTCCTATGACAGCCTTCGATCGTGATGGCTACCTACTCTGTTCTCCTTTCCTTGACACCAGGTTCCATCTGTGTGTCCATTCTGTGTCTTGGACAATTTTGAGCTATTGCTGTACTCCATTTACCTTCACAGTTACTACCACTATAACTCAATAAACATATTACCGACTTAGCTCACCTTTTGTCTGTCTCTGCCAGTTAGGTGATACAGTCTTTGAGGGAGGGATTTTTGCCTATCAATTATTGCTATAGCTCTGGCACTCAGGCCAGTGTCTGGAACAAGGCAAGCCCCCAGAGAAGTTAGTTGAATTAATAAATGATGAAATGGGAGGATTCAGAGGGCTGTCCTCCCTCGTAGTCATCTACTTCCACAGCTCCCTCCTGTTTTGAATCTCCTACCACTTAAGTTTGAGCCCTCTAAAACATTTGGGTCTTAATATGCCTGATAAGTCTTTATAATTAAAAAAACAAAACAGGGGCGCCTGGGTGGCTCAGTCGTTAAGCGGCTGCCTTCGGCTCAGGTCATGATCCCAGAGTCCTGGGATCGAGCCCCGCATCGGGCTCCTTGCTCAGCAGGCAGGAAGCCTGCTTCTCCCGCTATCATTCCCTCTGTTTGTGTTCCCTCTCTCGCTGTGTTTCTCTCTGTCAAATAAATAAAATCTTTAAAAAAAAAACAAAAACAGTTTGTCTATCGAATTTGTGACTCTCGAGATGGAAACTGTGGCTCTCAGAATTAATGCCACCACCGTTGCCCTGTTTTCATTTTTCTTTCAGGAACTCCACTAACTTCTTGACTGTGTTCCTTCCCTCCTTGAGGAGGCTGATTGGTGGAGAGAAAAGCAATGGGCTCAAGGAAGCTTACATGGGAAAAAAAATCCCTCGATACCTCAAAACATTGTTCTGCTTTGCAAGTTAAAACTCGGCCATTTCTGGCCGATTCCAATTATGATGATTACTCAGAAGATTGAAAGTTGAGCTAAGCCATGCAATTTGATTGAATTAATTTCATTTTTGGGGATTTAAGGCAGAAATATCCTGTCTAAACCAATTTGTAATGGATGAGATTGCACTGAGTGTCAGAATCACACACTGATCTTTCCCCAAATCTGGTCCTACAATTACTGTCATCATCTCGGCCACTCTTCCTGCTTTTAGTTTGGCCTTCTGATCTGTTTTGAAGGATGTCCGATTAGCTTTCTTCAACCTTACAAAATAATAGGCCACTGGTTAAAAACTACAAGTATCTTAACTATTGCCCTTTAGAAATAAATGAGATTTCTTTTGTCGGCGTTCAGGATTTGATACAGAATGGTCCGGACAGCTTTTTCTTACCGGTGGTGTCTTAACCACCTCCATGTGACAAGTTTTATTGAAAGCTGTCTATCCTGAACCACGGTATATGTGGGTGTGAAGCGGGCCAGAGTTAGATAATTTTGTATTGACCCTAGCAAAAGACGCCACACCAGCATACAGCAGACCCTACAACAAACTATATTAAAGCCAGTCACAATTGATTCAAAGGAGAAATACACGTATTATGGTGGTCATGTAATAATAGACAAAAGCATATGGATAGGTTCTGTCTTCAGTGTCTTGGGCTCACAACCACTCAAGATCATTCTGCATCATTCACGTGAGCCTGGTAAAACCAACCAACTTCTTAGTCTTCAAAAGTATTCTTACCTATTTTAAAAAGGAAGGGAACTGACATTTACTGAGAATTATTTATGGTTTGCTAGTTTCAACCCCACAGATATGTCAGAAACTATGACCATTATGCTTCATATAAGCATAGGTAGTCTGTCCTTTTTTGTTTTTAATTTTATTTTTGCAGGATAATTGACACACGATATTACATCAGTCTCTTATTTATTTTTCTTCTTTTGAATGCTATTAGCAAAGATTAAGTATTAACTGTCGATAAATGTTCCTTAAGATTTAGATTGTGGAATACCAGTTGATGTTCTGAGTTACGTTAACTTCCACATCTTAGAACTACGTAAATTATGGTTCGTGGGAATGTTTAGGTTTGTATGTATAGATCTGGTCAGGTAAAATTGACTTTCCATTTTTTGAGAGTAAGGAAAGAGTTTTAGGTAGCTGTATAACTCTACATTTTTTCATTTTGCTAATCTTTATGCATGTTTTATATGTAGGGATAGACAGCAAACAGTTAACTTACAGATTTTGGCCAGGAGATCAGCATCTTCTTTGTAGAAGTGTTTGATTGCTGCTTTTGTTTTTGGCAAGGTACAGCAGAAATAGCAGGAAAATGTAAGAATAATAGGGGAAAATAATTCTAGTTGTTAGACACATATAAACAATAGGAAGGGTGGCACTTATAAAAGTGAAATCTCTACACTCAGAGGTGATAGAGAGCAGTAAAAGCCAAGAGAAGATGGTATGTGAGGGAATTATGGGCAAAAATTTATCTCCTTGTATTTCATCTGAAGCAGGAAAGAATCACAGAGAAAATACAATGTCGTCGGAGCTGTAATGTGTACTGTATTTCAGGGAGAATTGATTTGTATCATAGCTTCTGAAACTATAAAGTTTTATCTTAAAAGAATTGCTCATTTTTGAAACCAGGCTTCTGTATTTGCCGCTTAGGAACAGAAATTGTACCTTTTCACTAATTAATCATCAGACATCAACTGAGTACTTTGTGCATAAGAGGTTCTGTAGTAGACACCGGCACAACTCTGAGTACGTTGGAAAGCATGTCTCATCTTGAGGAGAGAATTACTTGAATATATCTTCTCTTGGTTTCCAGAATAATAATCTTTTTTAGTTTTCTTTTTCTAACTCTGTAATGCTTTTTGTTATTTTCATCTTTGGAGCACCCTCTTCCATCTTCCTCTTGGTGTCAGTATTCCTCATGTTCAGGTAGAATCTCCCTCTCATTGATCCCATCCTTTAACGTTACCTACTATCCGTGTATTGATGACGCCAAAAATCTTTTGTCTAAATTAAACACAGACGGCCTAAAATCCTGTCCTACGCATGACCAGGGTGACTGTATAATGTATGACAAAACCGGAGCCTGCGGGGGAAGCGAAAGGCAGGGCTATTAGTAATTTTTTCTGGGGCAACAATAATAAGCAAAAACTGTCCTGGGCAAATCTGTAGGTAGGGTTATAGCCCCTCAATCCAGCAGCCTATTGGATAGTTCTACTCGGTGTCTTTCAGGCACGTAAAATACGATGCGTTGGGAGAACTCAGCTTCCTCTCTTTCCAGATCTACTCCTCCTGCCTTCTCTACCTCAACACAATTCTCCCTGGTTGCCCAAGCCGGAAATATGGTCGGTGTCCGTAACGCCTCTGTCTATAGCTATATCTATATATGTCTCGCTCTCTATATCACTCCTCAGTTAAAAATCTTCCAGACTTCCTCCAAATATCCTTCAGGAGGAGGTCTGAATTCCTTAGGGCCCGAAAACCCTCCGTGACTTGGCTCTCGTGTACCTTTCAGCCTCTTGCGCCGTCATTCCTCACCGAAGTCACAACTTGGTGTCCATTCCTCCCTGGAATAGCCTTCTCTCCTCCTTCAGTCTTTCGTCCATGATCATTCTTCAGATCGCTTAGTGGCTACTACTTCTCTAGGAAACCGTGCCTCAGCCTTTCTGGAACATTTGCATTCATTCTTCCTTAAAGACTACTTCTGATTGTAATAATTCCCTGAAGTATTCAGTTCGCTCTTATGTTTTATTAAAT
>CM053612.1:85068574-85121177 GCA_028646535.1 Procyon lotor | reverse complement strand
GAGGGAGAGAGAGTGAGTCTCAAGCAGGCTCCGCGCTCAATGCAGAGCCTGACGCGGGACTGGATCCCACGACTCTGAGCCAAAACCATTTAGTCATGGAGTTGCAGCCTTGGAGGTATTGGTTGGGTAGCTTATCTGAAGCGTCCGGCTGGAAATCCTCAAGTGTGTCTTGCTGCTCGGAGGAACGGCATCATGGGGGTGAACACTGAGCTGCACTTCTCAAACCTCAGCGTTCACGGGCATCATCTGGGCATCGTGATAAAACAGATTCTGATTCAGAAGGTCCGGGGGTGGGGGGACCTGAGAGCCTGCCTTTATAAGGACGTGCATGTGTGGCGGCAGTCCTGCAGGCCATGCTTGGAGGAGCAAGGCATCCCCCTGAAGTCATCCTCATGTCCCTGACATGTGTCAGGCAGACCAGCCGCAGTTTAGGCTCATGCGGACACCCGAAGGGCAGTAGATCTTTGCTTTCCGGGAGCAAATAGGAATGATCCTTGGAGACAATGTACCCCCAGTAAACTCTGTTACCTGCGTGGTAAGAGAAAGCCCAGCTTGTTCTAATTAAGCAGATTGAATGCAGCTGGGTGCACCCTGCATGCTCTTCCGGGTTGCAAGAACCGAAGTGCGGTCATCTATGTGCCGCGGAGAAACTACCCTGGGTATAATCTAATATCGCTGGCGAGGAGGCATTTTAGGGTGTTGTAGGTATGCTTGCGATCATTACCCTGGCAAAGAGAAGAAGAGCTGCTTAATAGAGATGTCCAATTGATAGGATACTGCATAAACCAGCTTTCGGGATACTTTTGGTGATGATATCCAGATGAAGTCGGAGAGGGGACACCCCAGAAATACATGGACCAATATTCCATTATCCGTCTTGGAACCGTCCAGTGAGATTCTCACTTAATCCTTTCTTTGTCATAAAAGCCAAAGGAACAAGCATAAGCCATTACTCTAATCTGTAATTGAGAGACTGTGTGGCATACAGATTTACTGAGTATCTGCTACAGTATCAATCATATTAAAAATAATTGCTCAACTGCACACGATCTTAGAAAGTGTACCAGAAAAGAAATCCAGTCACGCGGGTGTTTGTGTATGGTAAAGCCTCCACGTTCGTAGGAAGATATATCTCAGTATGAGAGAATTGAACTACAGTTCATTGGCCTTTAATAAAGTTATGTAGCTCTAATCCTTAGGTAGATATAAGAAAATCAGACGTGCTTGATTCAGATAGACACTGGGTAAAATGAAAGGAAAAGAAAAGAAAAAAAAAAAAGACTTCCAGAAAAGTAATGCTGCACAGGCTTTATCAAATCCTCCCTATCAATGCTGTCGTTCTCAATAAAGCTCAGCATGACAGTTCAAAATAAAACAGGGAGATGCCAGGACAGTAACTCTGGGAGCATCAGAGTAAGGTTCAATATGTTCCCTTTCCCCCATTAATGCTCTCCCCGGTGTCCTCCCAAAGCCCCCGAAGGAGCCAAGGGGTAGCAAGATCTCTCCTCAC
This sequence comes from Procyon lotor, assembly GCA_028646535.1. Lineage (NCBI taxonomy): Eukaryota > Metazoa > Chordata > Mammalia > Carnivora > Procyonidae > Procyon > Procyon lotor. The sequence goes on along the minus strand of CM053612.1, from coordinate 85,119,667 downwards.
GTGTACGGGGACTGATTTTCTTTTCTTCCTTTTGTGGCTTCTTAAACCAGCCAGTGTTGTGGTTATTGAATTTTCTTGTAACGCCTTAACCCGGAAGCAGAAAGGGAAGGGTGAGTTACCTGTGATAAGAGCAGTGCTGTGTAAATAAGCCACTGCCAGAATCTCCCTAGAAAACAGTATGCGTTTCTTTCGCTCATGAGTCTGCTGACTGGCTATGAGTAAACGTTTCTAGATAGGGCTTGGCTGGGTTGGCTGCAGCCTCCTCCCTGACTCAAGTCAATAAAGAGGTCCTAGTGGGCAAGTGGAAACACGAAGTTCTTAATGCACGCTGCCATGTCTGCCCTGTTTTATTGGTCAAAGAAAGGAAGGCGGCTGAAGCCGAAGTCACTGGGTGGGAAAATAAACTCTTTATGAGGATCGTCTACAAAGTTTCAGGGCCCAGGTATAGGAATGGTGAAGATGTGGGTTCTTATTGTATATTTTGGTGGACAGAAGGACCTGAAACTAAGATCATCTTTTTTTTTTTTTTTTTTAAAAGAGAGAGAGAGTTCACCTGTCTGAGTGAGCACAGGGAGGGGCAAAGAGAGAATCTTAAGCAGGCTCCACGCTCAGCACAGAGCCCGATGTGGGGCTCGATCTCATGACCCTGAGAGCACCACGTGAGCTGAAATCAAGAGTCAGACCCTTAACTGACTGAGCCTCCCAGGCGTCCCTGAACTTCCATCTATTTTAAACAAAAAATATCTTGCGTTGGAAGGAAGAGAACACAGTGATAAATAGAATTGTCCAACAAGACACAGGATGCTCAGTTACATGTGAATTTCAGATAAACAATATTTTTTTCTATATAGATATGTCTCTTGCTATATTGGTATTTGGTTCAGGGTAAACTGGTCCACGTTGGATAGGTGCAATATTTTGGACACGTGTATGTACCAAATGTTGATGCTTTATCTGAAATTCAAATTTAACTCCATGTCATGTTATTTCCTTCACCTACATCTGGCAACCCCAAGGATAGAACTTTTGAGACAAGGGCACCTCCCAGAACCTAAGGAGGGACAATTCTTAGATAAAATGAGCCTTGAAAACCTGTCCTACTGCCTGCCTCCCAAGATGTTTTACAACTTTGATAGCTTTGTTCTTGCCCGTTTCCCACCAGGAGCACGGTTTTTGGCAGAGATGAGACTCGGCCAGTGCCAGTGTGGGAACCAGCTAGCGGCCCTTCCGAGGGATGGGGCCTCTGAACGATGGTCCGTGCCCACGCGGGACCAGCTGTTCAGTATTTTTATTTTCACTCCTGCTCCGTGCCAGACATGAAGGCGCTCGAGTGTGCGTTAACGCTGTAGGCCCACTGAGAAAGCTGATCATGTGGAGCCTGACAAGGCATTAATCTTTTTTTTTTTTATAAAGATTTTATTTATTTGACAGAGAGAAACACAGCGAGAGAGGGAACACAAGCAGAGGGAATGGTAGCGGGAGAAGCAGGCTGCCTGCCGAGCAAGGAGTCCGATGCAGGGCTCGATCCCAGGACCCTGGGATCTGACCTGGGCCGAAGGCAGATGCTTAACAAGGCATTAATCTTTTAATGTGTCCCCAAATATTTATTTAAAAGTTCAACTAAGCATTATAGGAGGAAAGGGCAAACCATATAACCCCCCTCAGCAAATATTAGAGCCGGATGGTCACAGGAACTGTGTTCCTCGGAAAGCAATTTTAAGTGTATCTCTTCTCATCTATTCATTTTTTTATTGCTGAAATAATAAATGGTGCCAAACTTAGTGGTTTCAAGCAGCAGTCACGTGTTATCTCAGAGTTGTGCGGGTTCCGCAGGTCAGGGCCAGGTTCTCAGCTCTGGGAGTCACGGGCTGAAATCTCCGGGGTCTGCCAGGCTGAGTTACATGGAGAGTGGCAAAAAATTCACTCGTGGGTGCGTTCTTGCTGGCAGAATTCAGTTCCTTGCAGCTCGAAGACTGCGGCGCCGCCCGTTCACTTGCTGGCTGTCAGCAGAGGCCGCTTTCCCTTCCTCTGTTCCTTGACATGTGGCCTCCCTTATTCTCAAGCCGCCAGTGGCACTTCTGCTCTCTTTGTCTTCCGCAACCAGCCACAGAAAATTCTATGCCTAAGGGGCTCATCTGATTAAATACGGATCCCACCTCAATGCTCTTTGTACCTTGAGATGGACTCATTGGAAGATTCCTTTACAGTAACGCCCAGCTCAATGTTGGAAGAGCTGTGAGAAGGCGGGTGTGCACCAGGGGCTGACAGTGCTTTCTGGGGGCTTTGCGAGGTCCCCCCACGCAGGAGGCTCCTATCGTGTCCAGAATCCAGGTGTCCCATTTAGCCAATCTGTTGCACTCTCTCAGAAATGAGCATTTCTTTCTTCATTACCGTCATTTCCCAGGGACGTGTGCCACAAGAGTGCCCCTTGTGATTGGTGCCCTGACCAGCTGTCGCAGATACAGCCCTGCTCTCCCATTCAGTGACTCTGTGTGGTGTGCTGCAGTCATTTTCTCTTGTGGGCTTCTTTATTCCATTTTATGTTATACATTATCTTCAATGGCAGGCAGGAAAAATACCACAGAATTTTTTTTTTCTCTGTCTCTTCTACTTTCCCATAGCAAAGCGATTTGAATCTAGTTGGAGCTCATGATTTACTTTTTTTTTCCCCCCAGTTAATTTCCAGAACAGAGATTTTCCTCCTATTGTGTATCATTTATGTGTTAAAAATGCCACAACGGCATGAGCTACCCACACAGTCTTCTGCTGCAAGTGAGGTTTGCTGCCCTTACGCAGTCGTTCCTTGACATCACAGATTCATTCCATGTTAAGTTCTTCTGTGATGACTAACACCTAAGGTTGATTTGCAGGCTTTCGTTGTGCTATGTACGTGAAGACGATCTATTTTTTCCTCAGGACTCTGAGTTTTACAAACACCCGCTAATTATTTCACATTCCATTTATTCCAGAAGATGGCGCTGCTGCTGCTTCTCTTGCAAAATAGCTTAGTAAAATAGGAAGAAAGCCTCAGTAGGATATTTTAGCATTTCATAATAATACACCAGGCATCCATATTGACAAAAATATATTTGAAAAATGACATTTGAAAATACCTAGTACATTACTTTTTCTCCTTATGTTCGGTTTAGTTCTATAGAAGAAAAGATCACAACTCCTACTCATTAAAAGAAATGTGCTGAGGTAGAAGGAGTGGAGACCTTCTGTGCTGTCGTGTTATCAGAATCAGGACTTAGTTGCTGACTGAATTGAATAGTTACTCTTTTTTGAGACGTGTGCAGTGGCTTCTGATATTAGATACAGACCCACAGAGGCCTTCCTAAGTGGTTCTACTTTGAATAATGTTGTCACCAACAGTTTTCACTTAAAGAATGAACAGTACCTATTGCTATTAATAGAAATGAGCTCTTGCTCTTAAATGATTTACCTTTTAGAGAGCTTCTTTTAAAAATGACATTAGTATGGTGAAGTATTCAGTAAGTATCAGAGATTGGACGTTCTTTTATACCTGGAAACCTCACAATGGAATTTAAAATTTTGACTTCAGCTGTTCAGGTGCTGAACGCTTTCTTTATTTTGTATTTTGTGTTTTATTTTTTTTTAAAAGATTTTATTTATTTGAGAGAGCACAAGTGCATGTGAGAGAGTACGAGTGGGGTGGGAGGAGGGCAGAGGGAGAAGCAGGCTCCCCGCTGAGCAGGCAGACGGATGATGCTGGAGCCCCATCCCAGGACCCTGGGATCATGACCTGAACCGAAAGCAGACGCTTAACCAGCTGAGTCACCCAGGCACCCGCTGAACGTTTTACCAATGGATTAAATCTTATTAACAAGTTCTTCGATTAGAGTCAATAAAGAGGTAGGGTACAGAGAAATAAGGACTCAAACTTTATACTAGTGACATGGAATCAAGGAAAAAAAGCTATTATTTACCTAAAAGTAGAGGCTCCGAAACAAATGAGTGGCCCTAAATGCTTTGGACAGTAACATAATTCCTTTGAAAATGTATTAACTCATGAGTTAGTCAACGTACTGCTTATTTTTATGGCTGTAGATGTGCATATCCTAGCGTATCTAAGAATTTGTAAAACTTTTGTCTGTATCCAGCTAATTTCACCGTATCTCCGGAGGCATCCTGATATCATCATGATGATGATACCATCATCATCAGTGTTCATTTGCTTGTTCTTCCAACAAATGATTATCGAGAGTCTTTCTCACGGCCAGAACAGCTCTAGCTTCTCCATAGTCAAGAATGCCTGCTCTAATGGAGCTTAGTATCTACTAGAGGGAGACAGGTATTATGGGTTCAGTTGTGCCCCCCAAAAGGGGGACAGCTCACCTCCAGTATGTGTGAAGGTGAGTGACCTTATACAGATATAGGTTCTTTGTAGATGTGATCAAATTAAAATGAGGTCCAGGGAGCGTGTCTTTCTCAGTCAGAAAGCATTCGACGCCTGATCTTGGGGATTGTGAGTTCAAGCCCCACGTTGGGTGTGGAGATAATCAATCAATAAAAACTAACTGAAAAAAAAAATAAATTTAGGTCCTACTTGATTCGGGTGGTCCCTAATCCAGTGGGCATTAGCCTATTCATAAGAAGAGGGAAATTTGGACACAGACTCCAACAGAGAAGAAAGACACCATGGCAACAGAGGCAGAGATTGGAGTGACGTGTCTATAAGCCATGGATGCCAAAAATTGCCGGCAACCACCAGAAGCTAGATAGAGGCAAGGAAGGATTCTTCACTAGAGCCTTCAGTGGGAGCATGGCCCAACTGATCTTGTTTTCAGGATCTTTGAGAAAGAAAAGATTTTTGATCTTGTTTTCAAGAACTTTGAGAAATTTCTATTGTCAGAAGCAACTCAGTTTGTGGTAATTTGTTATAACAACAGTGGCAATGTAATACAGCAAGTAGGAAAAATTTAAGTAGCAAGTTATATAATATAGGGAAAAATGGTTTTGAAAAATGATGCTAGGAAGGGGGATAGGGAACATCACACAAGTTGCACTTTTTAAAAAAATTTATTAGAGCTAGAACAGGGGGAAGGGGCAGAGGGACAGGCAGAGAGAGTCTCAAGCAGACACTGTGCTCAACACAGAGCCCAACGGGGGCTCAATCCCATGACCCCAAGATCATGACCTGAGCCAAAACCAAGAGTCAGATGCTGGGGCGCCTGGTGGCTCAGTCGTTAACCGTCTGCCTTCAGCTCAGGTCATGATCCCAGGGTCCTGGGATAGCGCCCCACATCGGGCTCCCTGCTCGGCAGGAGGCATGCTTCTCCCGCTACCATTCTCTCTGCTTGTGTTCCCTCTCTCGCTGTGTTTCTCGCTGTCAAATAAATAAAATGTTTAAAAAAAAAAAAAAAAGATGCTTAACCAGCTGCACCAGTAGGTGTCCCACAAATTGCACTTTTAAACAGGGTGGTCGCCGTAGGCCTTAAGAAGAAGTGACATTTGAACAAGGGATTAAAGGAATTGCTGGAGATGGTCATGCAGACATCTGGAGGGCATGGTCCAGGCAGAGGAGACAGCCAGTGCACAGGTCCTGAGAGGGGGGTATCTGTTGGATGGTTGTTTCAGTTTCTTAGAGTTACTGTAATACATTACCATAAGCCAGGCAGCTGAAAACAACCGAAATAGGTTCTCTGATGAATCTAAAAGTCAGAAGTCTGAAATCAAGCTATAAACAGGCCATGATCCCTCCAACGCTTTGAAACGAGGGTCCTTCCTGGCCTCTTCCAGTTCTGATGGCTCCAGGTGTTCCTTGCTTGCGGTTACATCGCTTTGATCTTTGCCTTCATCTCTGTATGACCTCCTCTGTGTCTCCGGCTTGGCCTTCTCTGTGTATCTGTGTCGTCTTTTGTGTGATGTGTAAGGATGCTTGTTGCTGAACTTAGCCGCGCCCCGCTCCCCCCCCCCACAGTAATCCAGAATGATTTCAGTCCAGACACTTAATTACATCTGCAAAGAACCTTTTCTCCGAGTAAGGCCACATTTATATTACACAGGACTCATCTTTTTGAGGTGCACCGTTCGGGCCGGTACATGTGTGCTTGGACAGCAGGCTAGGGACCTGTGTGGCTCTAGCAGACACGTGCAGAGCAAGAGATGGGAGAATGCTGTCAGAAAAGAATCACAGTGAAGGGTGAGAGCGATCACATAAGGCATCAGAGGTCGCTTTCCTGACCCTGCTTTGGACTCTGAGTTCAATAGGAACATACAGTTTACTCCGGAGCAACTGATTCCTTGACAAGTGTGAGATTACCTGCATTTTCTCCACATTTTTAAAAATTTTTTAAATTTCATTAATTTATTTGACAGAGAGAGATCACAAGTAGAGAGGCAGGCAGAGAGAGGGGGGGAAGCAGGCTCCCCTGCTGAGCAGAGAGCCCGATGCGGGGCTCGATCCCAGGTCTCCGTAAGAGTGTTAAATTGTGTCCTCCTCTTACTTAGTCATCAAGAACAAAAAGCTGTAATGATTTTCACTAGTAGCTCAAGAAAAAGCAAGAAGAGTTGTCCTAAGTCAAATACCAGACTAATATTTCCACCACTGCCGCGCATTTCCATGAACCTGTTGGATACCAGTTAGGGGGGAAAATAAGCCCCTGGAAGGTGCAGACCGGCTTCTGCTTCCTGTTTTCTGCCTTTGAAGGTACAAGTCTTTTAGCTCAAAACTTCCAGGTCATAGTGGCAGGTTAGTGCTTTCACCCAGCCTGTACTGGGGGTCCTTCTTTACCGTCTACAGCTGTGACTTCTGCCCCGAGGAGACGCACTCAGAGTCGACTCCCAGTGCAAAGAATAAGCCATGACAGCACCAGCCAGTTTTTCTGTCCATGTGGACTCTGCATTTACTACCTATGGTCTTCTGCGCAAGCTGGAAATTTCAACATGCCGTTATGGGTATTTCATACTTGTTTGGTAAAAACATAATGATAAAATATAGTATCAATTGCAGCTACCACTTAAAAAAAAATCCAAGTCCCTGCCACTACCAGTGCCCCCTAAGATCTATTCTCAGCCCAGAAGCCAGAAGGAGGTTGTTTTGTTTTTTGTTTGGTTTGGTTTGGTTTTGAGATAAAAGTCAGTTTAGGTTATTTCTGTTATTTCTGATAAAATGTTATCTCATTTTATTCTTAAAAGCAAAATATGGTATTATCTGTATTTTACACATTAGAAAAGTGAGGCTTACAGAGGTTAAGTAAATTTTGTGAAGTTGTAAAAGGTATATGGCCCAGATGGTACTAGAATCTGGGTGCTCTGTCTCCTGAGTCTCGGCTGTTAAGGTCTCCAGTTTACAGATAGTATCATAGGCACAGAAAGTTCACGTCATGTTTGCGAAGTCGCGGTATTAGACTGCAGTAGAGCCAAGGTTCATAGCCAGTTCTGAGCAATCATAAAGTCCTTATTTCTAATCACTGTGGTAAATGTGGTGAACCAAATCCATGGCTGATTTTTATAAAAATACAGTAAGAAAACAAAAAAACCCAAACCCACATATCATAAAATGTACCATCTTGACCATTTTTAGGAGTACATTTCAGTAGCATCGAGTATATTCACATTGTGCAACAGCTCTCTAGCACTTGTTCGTCTTTGTTCTTTGCCTTCCCTCATGCCGCTTCTATAAACTCCCCTATTTATTGTAGCCTAATGGGGTACCTTCAAGATGCTTAGTTTTCATATCCATTTTCATTTTAGCACGGTCTCTTACTGTCCTTCCTTCCTCCCTTACCCAGATTTCTGTCTTACTCTGTGCTTTACTGTCATGGGGTAGGAAAAAAAAACAGTCCTTCCAAAAAATATTTATGGGGCAACTGAAACTCTATCCCCAGTGATTACCAATTCCCCATTTCCTCCTCCCCTAGTCCCTTGTAAATACCATTTCACTTTCTGATGCTCTGAGTTTGACTACTGTAGCTATCTCCTATGGGTATAATCACACTGTAGTTGTTTGTTTTCTGGTGTGTGTGTGTGTGTGTGTGTGTGTGTGTGTGTGTGTCTGTGTGTCTGTGTCTCTCTCTCTCACTTCACTTAGCCTCAGGTCTTCAAGGTTCATCCATGCCGTAGTATGCAATCAGATCTCCTTCTTTTTTAAGGTTGGATAATATTTCACTGTATGCGTCTACCACATTTTCTTTATCCATTCACCCGCCGACAGATAACTTGGGTTGCTTCCACCTCTTGGCTATTGTGACAAAAGCTGCAATGAACGTGGGTGTCCATATATCTCTCTGAGATCCTGCTTTGAGTTCTTTTGGACACATACCCAGACACTGCTGATCATTTTGAAAGTCTTGACGCTGTTCCAAAAATTATTAGTGAGATTTCATAACTCCTTTTTTGGCCCTAGTTTTAGAATTCATTTTAGATTTTTTCATCTCTGTGGCACTTACTACACTCCTGAAGGACCAGCAGCCAAGTAATCTATGCATCTACCTGTTCTAAGACGTCAGCTATTCTAAAACATCAGACAGATCTAATCGTTCATCATTTATTTTCAAGGAAAAAGGAGTCACCTGAAATTTATTTTGCATTTTATTGATTTGTCTGCTCAGCTACTTAGTGATAAATGCAATGAGAAGTTCTGGTGATAACTGGCATTTATTGTTCCTACCCTAAACTCTAGATCCCTGACTCTGGTAGAATAGCCTCAGAAACCTGAACTTCATGGAATTTGTTAGAATTTCCCCCTCTTTTTCTTGCTTTTGGAAATTTGAGAAAAATACTTGTTTATTTTTTACTTGACACTTCTATGTTTTATAATATGATTGCCATTGTAATAATAGTGTGCACCACTGGTATATTACAGAATTATATTTCTTTTTTGTGATGGGAATAATTAAGATCTGGTCTCTTAACAAGTTTGATTATAGTGCAATATTATTGTCTGTATTCACTGTTCTGTGCATCAGATGTCCAAGACTTATTTTTCTATTAATTGCAAGTTTGTACCCCTAAACAACATCTCTCCTATTTCCCTACCTCCCAGCCTCTGGTAACCATCATTTTACTCTGTATTTATGACTTAAAACCTTTTTAGGTTCCACATGTAAGTGGTAATTTACAGTATTTGCTTTCTTTGTGTGGCTTCTCTCACTTAGGGTCCTCAGGGTCCATTTGTATTACCGCAAATGTTAGGATTTCCTTCTTTTTCATGGCTGTATAATATTAGTGTGTGTGTGTGTGCGCGTGTGTGTGCGCGCGCGCGCGCACGCACGTGCGCGCGCATGCACGTGCACGCACGCGCACGCACGTGCACGCGCATCTGCGTCTCACATCTTTTTTTTTTTTCTTCTTCTCATCTTAATCCCTTTATTCATTGATGACTACTTAGGTTGTTTCTGTTTGTTGGCCATTAGGGATAAGGCTGCACTAAACATGGGACTACAGATATCTTTTTGATACCCTGTTTTCATTTTCATTGGGTGTATATTCGGAAGTGGGATTGCTGGATCCTAGTGTAGTTCTATTTTTAGTATTTTGAGGAATCTTGATACTGTTTTCCATAATAGCTGTACAGTTTACATTTGCAACAGCAGCATGCAAGCGTTCTCTTCTCCACATTCCCTTGTTATTCACTGCACTTGTTATCTTTCATCTTTTTGATAATAGCCATTCTAATAGCTTTGTAGGAACAGCTCACTGTGGTTTTGATTTGCACTTCCCTGATGATTAGTGATATTGAGCATCTTTTCATGTGTCCGTTGGCCATTTCAGAAATATCTGTTTAGGTCCTTTGCCCATGTTTTAATTGGGTTACTTATTTTTTCACTATTGAGTTGTAGGAGTTCCTTATTTATTTTGGATATTAACCACTTACTAGATTGATGATTTGCAAATACTTTCTCGCACCCTGTGGGTTACCTTTTCACTGTCGTTTGTTTCCTTTGCTGTGCAGAAATGTCTAATACTTCAAATAAAGCCTTAAATAGTAGCAGGGAATGTGGGCATCTTAGCCTTATTCATTATAGCAGTGAAGCTCTTGCTGTTTATTAAGTAAAATGCTGGCTTTGAGGCACGCACATGTGTGTGTAATAATACTCTGAAATATAATCGTTGGGCTTTTAGTCAGAAACGGATGCTGAAGATTTTTTTGAGTATCTTTTTAGCATCTATGAAGTTCATCACATCATCTTTCTCCTGAGCTCTATTAATACTGTGAGCTATTTTAATAAGTTACTTAATATGAAACCATTCTTAGACTTCTTGGGAAAACCTCACTTGCCCCTGATATGCTGTTGTGGTGATGCCTTCATAAATGTCCTTGCTGATATTTTATTTGGGATTGTTGCTTTAATAGTCGTAAGTGAGACTGGTCCGCATGTTTCTATTGTCCAGCTTCTATCCAGTTTTTGCATCAGTGTTAAATTCGCTTCGTAAAAACACTTTGTAAATGTCCCTTCTTTTTCTGTGCTCTGAAACCACTTAGTGGCATTGGGTCTATTTGGCCTTCACGGAATTGGTTTGTTCCTTTGAGCCTGCGCTTGGCCTTTAGGAAGGGGTAGTTACTTGACAACTTTCTCTGTTCCTTCTACCTTTGTTATCTATTTGTACTTTTTCTTTCTATTAGAATCAATTTGGGTAAATTATATTTCTTAGAAAATTATCAATTTAGCCTGTTTTTCACATATACTTGCAGACTATATATACTATGATTTTTCTCTGTTAGAATCCTGGCAAGAAATAATTGGCGTATTTAACCTGAGCATTCTGAGGAAAGCTAAATAACAGAACAAAGATGTGGGCAAGGTTTAAGGAACTCAAAGAGGAATAGCACAGGATATTGGGCTTTTAACAATGGGGAGCTCTCACCAGTGCAGGGAAGGGGTGAAGGGAAAGATTGATTACTGGAACCAGAGAGGATGGTTTTATAGTGAAGGCTGCCTAGCAGGAACTGTAGGTTGGGGGAAGAAATGCAGATAGTCCAAAGTAGCTTAGTGGGAGGGTTCTTGGGGTCACTAAATAGCCCAATCTCATTTCCGTACCATTCTCTGATTTTTCCATTTGGCCACACCCAAATGAAAACCAGAGGGAAAGGAAGCTTGCAAATTTTGAGTCAGCCTTCCCTTGGCACGGGGCAAAGCAGAGAAAATAGGGAGGGGCAAATGGGAGAAATCCAGCAATTTTTAAAATGTAGTCCTTTAGTGATTATTTTTCCCAAGTCCTTTCTTATTTTGTTTTACATTGTGCTTTCTTTACATGATTAGGTTAGCAAGTGGTTGATCTGTTTTATATGTGTTTTTTTTTTTTAAAGCTTTTATGTATTTTGGGGTGCCTGGGTGGCTCAGTGGGTTAAGCCTCTGACTTCAGCTCAGGTCGTGATCTCAGGGTCCTGGGATTGAGCCCCGCATCAGGCTCTCTGCTCAGCGGGGAGCCAGCTTCCCCCCACCCCTGCCTGCTTCTCTGCCTACTTGTGATCTCTTTCTCTGTCAGATAAACAAATAAAGTCTTTAAAAAAGAAGATTTTATTTATTTTATTTGACAGAGACAGAGCAAGAGAGAGTATATAAGTGGGGGAAAGGGGGAGAGGCAAGGGAAGAAGCAGACTTCCCATTGATCAGGGAGCCCAATGTGGGGCTCATTCCCAGGACCCTGAAATCATGAGCTGAAGGCAGAAACTTAACCAACTGAGCCACCCAGGCGCCCCTACAGATTTTTTCAAAAGCTCATTTATTTTACTTTCTCTTTTCAACTGCATGAAATTTTTCTTTCATCTTTATTAGTTTTTTTATATTTTCTTTTTGTTTACTTTTTGTTCTTTTTTTTCACCTTCCCAGTTGGATGATTAATTTGTATTAATTCATTCACTGCTGTTTTCATCACTATGTAAGGCTAAGTTTTCTGTGCACTAAGTGTATCCCAAGATGACTATTTTTTTTTAGATTTTTTTATTATTATGTTCAATTAGCCAGTATACAGTATATCATTAGTTTTTGATGTAGTGTTCAACAATTCATTAGTTGCATATAATACCCAGTGCTCATCACCACATGTGCTGTCCTTAATACCCATCACCTGGTTACCCTGCCCCACCACCCCTCTCCCTTCTGTAACCCTCAATTTGATTCCCAGAGTCCAGAGTCTCTCATGGTTTGTCTCCCTCTCTGATTTCTTCCCATTCAGTTTTCCCTCCCTTCTCCTGTGATCCTCTGTGCTATTCCTTATATTCCACATATGAGTGAAACCCTATGATAATTGTCTTTCTCTGTTTGACTTACTTCACGTAGCATAATCCCCTCTAGTTCCATCCATGTCGATGCAAATGGTGGGTATTCATCCTTTTTGTTGGCTGAGTAATATTCCATTGTATACATGACCACATCTTCTTTATCCATTCATCCGTTGAAGGACATTTTGCTTCCTTCTACAGTTTGGCTCTCGTGGACATTGCTGTTATGAACATTGGGGTGCATGTGCCCTGCCTTTTCACTACATCTGGATCTTTGGGGTAAATACCCAGCAGTGCCATTGCTCTATTTTTAACGTCTTGAGGAACCTCCGTACTGTTTTCCAGAGTGGCTGTACCAGCTTGCATCCCACCAATAGTGTAAGAGGGTTCCCCTTTCCCCACATTCTCGCCGACACTTACTCCCTGTCTTGTTAATTTTGGCCATTCTAACTGGTGTAAGGTGGTATCTCATTATGGTTTAGATTTATATTTCCCTGATGGCTAGTGATGTTGAGCACTTTTTCATGTGTCTGTTGGCCATTTGTATCCAAGATGACCATTTCTATTATTGTGTCTAGATCAGGACTCTTCTTTGGACTTCCTAGGTTCATAATTTTACAACTGTGGCTGTTGGAGATTGTAAACAAACCTGTTACGGAACACTAAAATCCAATGACACTTGGCTCTATCTCAGCAAATACCCACTTACAGAATGAATACAAAGCGAGCAGCAGCCCTACGGGTATGAGAATCAGTGCTTGTGGGCTTGCGCTCCAGTGGCCAGTGATAGTCTTATAGATGGGGTGGGAAGGTGCTGTGGCTCAGTTGATGTTGGCGAAAGTAACAATAACGTGTTCAGAAAACTGCATGGGATGCCTAAACCCTGGCTCCAGTGAGTTGAAGGTCCTGATATTATCAAGTGTGGCAATAGCAATTGCTTCCCAAAATGTGATATTAGAAAAAGAAATGTTGTCTTTCTTAATTAATATGTTATTTTCTAAAATAGGTGACTTTAAATATACTTATGTGTTACCATGTTAATAAATTAAGTATTGAAATGGGGCACTTGAACGTATCAAGTCCATCCCCAAGAATTTTTTTATATATTCAAATTGGAAGAAATATATCCTTTTTTTTTTCTTTTGGTAGATGTATGCAGCAAGGGTGGGTATCTCCAAATTGGGAAGAGAAGGTAATTCCTTTAATTTAGGATTGGCTTAGGAGCATGAATTTTTTTTTTTTTAAGATTTTACTTATTTATTTGCCAGGAGAGAGATCACAAGTCGACAGAGAGGCAGGGAAAGGGGTGGGGGGGGGGGAAGTTGGCTCCCTGCTGAGCAGAGAGCCTGATGCAGGGCTCGATCCCAGGACCCTGAGATCATGACCCGAGCCAAAGGCAGAGGTTTTAACCCACTGAGCCACCCAGGCGCCCCTAAGAGCATGAATTTAAATATGATTTCTGTCTGACAAAACTGTTTACTTTGGAAAAGTTATTTAACTTCCTAAACCATGATGACCTCCCTGTAATTTGGGCATATTGATCATTTCTATTCTACAGAGATGTTGTTGGAATTAGTAGTTTTTTATGTGAAATACTTGTCTCAGTGTTTGTCGTAAAGATGTTAATTTATATCCAATCAGAGTTTAATTAATATCTGATGATTGTGTGTTTTTCTTCTTTTACCTTTTTACCTTCTGGGGTTTCATAATCATGGTACCAAGTCTTACCCTCTGCTAATCTCCCAACACAGTGCTGAGCACAGAGCCATTGCCCTGTAAATATTTTTTGGAAGGATCATTTTTTACCCCATGATGATAAAGGACAGTGTAAGAGATCTGGGGAAGAGAGGAGGGAAGTGCAATAAGAGACTGTACTCAAATTAAAATGGGTTTGAAAACTAAGCATATTGAAGGTAACCCATTAGGCTACAGGAGATAGGGGAGTGTATGGGGGCAGCGTGATGTGATGCAAAGAACAAAGGCTTAAGAATTAGACTTGCACTTGAATTTGATTTTCTTTAGTTCAGAGCTATGGATCTTGGGAGAGGTTACTTGACAACTCTGAGCTTCTGTTTTCACATCTGTTATTAAGATGTAAAAATAAAATAAAACTAAAATGGCTAGGGAATAGTATCTTTCTGAGTATTAATTGAGATGTCTCTGTAGTACTAACTGTATCGTGTGGCATACAGTAACCGTCCAGTAAGTGTTTCTTGAAAGAACATCCTTTTGAACTTAAATAACATCCAGATCCCAGTTTTAGTGAAACTAACTGGACAAAGAAATGCTTTTCTGACTGCGAGCTAAGAGAAGTCCTGTAGTCCCTTTTCATGAAGTTCATGGTGTGATTTCTTAAATTCTATTTTCTGTGCTTCTCCTGTGATCTACAAGGTGACATACAGTTTTGATAAGGAAGAGTTTAATTTCTCATAATTCTAATGCTCTAAAGAAGAGAGAATGTAAAATATAATGGACTTTTTATGAGTTTCTTTGGAAAGAGCACAAAGCTAATATTCTTGCTCTTAACTCTACAGTTGTGACCTGTACGACCAAACGATGACACTGCTAGGCTGTAATCAGGGATACGTGTGGTTAGGGTTGTCTGGAACTGATCACGTGCATTTGCTTGGCCCTCCCTAGGACCAAACGTAGGTTTGTCATTCCATTTGTTACTTAAAACCTTTCAGTTTGCCACCTGTATTCAAAATACAAATAGCTGATGATATAGGCTTGCCGAGTAAATAGTTTTCCCAAACTCTGATAGAACACTTTGGGGGGAAAAAGTAGCCTTGTTATGCTTTAAATGTGGTGGAGGCTCCCTCATGAAAGGATGATAGCAAAGCACGTTGTTAATAGTCTGAGCAATCTTTTGTCATCTGTGAAGCAAGTATGCCGAGAACCAGCTACTGGAGTGAACCACTTTCTGGTAATGACGTCACCATTTTGTTACAAAGCAAGCACTCGCCACAATTAAGCCCAACTACCAGGTGTGTAAAAAACTAACAAAAAAAGTGTTTCAGAAGCAGAATCTCCTATGCCTTAGGTATTCTCTTTTCGGCCTGTAGACATTTTGTACATTGACGAATGAGAAGTTGCCATTGTGCTCTGTAATTATTGTCTGAAAAGTTATTTCTGACAATTGAATGCACGGCCTGATATTGATTATCTTGAAGGGATACAGTGAGTTCATAAAATGGTTTTCTACTTTACTAAGCTGTACGAAGGTTAAGAAATGATGAAGCCGATTTCAGACTTAGTCAGGAAGAGAATTTAGAGAAGACTAAGATGTCTGATGGATAAAGGTTCCCAGGAACTTGTAACTATTGAGGAATCAATATATGCTTGTTGAGTGAAAAATTAAGTGATAACTCGGGCTGAATTTCAATGTGCAATATCAAAAAAACACATTTGTGAACTTCATGGGAATATAATTTAGGATTGTAATATTAAAAGTTTCATAAGTTACTAAGGAAAACTTAATATCTTTCATTGTGAACAACTCAGGGGAATAGGGGATATAAAATGTGTTTCTAGTCATAGCTGTGTATATTCTTATTAAAAATTTTTGTTTCTCACCTGAAGTCTAATGGGAAATATATAGGAAAGCCTAGTAAAAATAATGCGCATATATCTACATATATGAGATTGTATGTGTATGTGTATAGATAGATAGGGATATATATTTCGAACTCTGACCTTTAAAATTAAGTATGGGAATTTTCTATAATGAGATATTGGGTGCCCAGTAAGATCATAGTGGTCATATTTCTAGTGCTACTCCACAGTTGTAATTCATCCTATTGTTTCAAAGTTTTACTTAAATTTTCTCTCCATGGGTTTGGCACTGCTGGATTTCATTGATATGATGTTGTCACTAAAAATTGCTGTTAAGCTGCCTTTTTGCACTAATAGTATAATTTTAAATGTAAGTCATTTCTTCTTTTTTAACCCTACAGATGGGCTTTTTAATCTCAACTATCCACCTATAGATTTCTATCCAAAGCTAATGCAAAGGGATACAGGATTCATTTAGGTTTATCCCTTTTTTTTTTTTTTTAAGATTTTTAAATTTTATTTGAAAGAGAGCACAAAGAGGGGGAGGGGCAGAGGGGGAGGGAGAAGCAGGCTCCCCCTGGAGCTGGGAGCCTGACATGCTCGGCTTGATCCCGGGACTCCAGGATGGTGACCTGAGTAGAAGGCAGACCCTTAACTGACTCAGCCACCCAGATGCCCCTGGTTTACCCCCTTCTTAACAAGAAATGTGTGACCCCACAGTAGAGACTCCTAAGGTATGGCACCTACTTCATAGCCTCGGAGAGAGAGAGTCATGTATGGACGAAGGGGTTTAGCATGTACAGTCTGGTGACATAAGAGAGAGCACCCCCCCAAACCCTATAAAACCCTATAAAATGGAACTTTATATCAAGTCTGTTTCACCTGAGACACTAAGCAAAAAATATTCAGTAATTAACTCTTCTGAAGGTTTGTTCAGGCTTTTATAGTGGATGCACCCCCAAGGTGGCCTGAGAGGTAGGCAGAGGTAGCAGGGTGAGGAGCATGAAGTGGTGGTTTCTGGAAGGACTTGGTCCATACCTTGAGTCAGAGTATCTGAACTCTCTTCATACCTTGTCTAGTCATGATCCTCTTTAAAAGGCTTTGTTTGGTGCAGTGATCGTGGTAAGAGTTAATATGGAGTGATCACAAGAGGAGTAAATTACGGTGGATTATCCTGCAAACTGGATGGGCGCCATTATGTCCTGTGAAACCACAAGGCCAAGCATCTAGCACTCTCTGTAGTGATAGATCTTCTACAGGTTGGAGCCCAAGACAACTTAAATCAGATAAAAGCTACCACTGAAGATGAGTTATCTGAAGAGCTTTGATATAAATTAGGCCAATGCGTTCTTGTCAGAAATGAGGAAAGCCAAGCTCCAGGATATTACATTGAAAGGTCACACAGCCATCTACTGGAAAAATCAAACACAGATCCTTAATCCTTGACTCTTATTCTTGGATTCCTCCCTGTGTACATCATTCTTTCCATTTTCTGGGAAGAATATTAATTAGTTCTGAGTACTAGTTCACCCCCAGAATCTTCACTGCTACTGTAACTGCTACTAATGCTGCTACTGGTTCTGCTAACATTCCTATTTTGCTCGCTCTGTAGCAGGCCCTACCCTAAATTATGTAAATATCTTAGCTAAATTAAGCCTCCTAAAAACTCCAAAGAGATGTTGCTATCATCTCCATTTCATAGGTGAGGACGTTGAAATTTAAACAGTAAGGTATCATGCTCAAGGTCATAGTGCTAGTGATTATTTTAAGAAATTAAATCCCTTAAGCATTGACGTATTTCACTCTGATTAAATTCATGAGAACAGAATTGTATAGTAGACTTTGTGATCTGTCTGTGGCTTGATCTGGATGTCTCTGTCTCTCTCTCTTCTTTCCTCCATCTCTCCCTCCCTCCTTCACACACACACACACACACACACACACACACACACACACACACACAGACACAGATTATCAATGATGCGTATTGCCGGGGTCCAGCCCAGGCAGTCCGGGGGTTCCCTGAAGGATGGACGGTGGCGGCAAAAGGAATGAGAGAGCCAGAGGTTTCTTTCCATCACCAGGCAGGCATCTCTGCCTCATTGGTTTTTGACTCTTTATTTATAGGCAGCAGGTTACATGGAAAACAGTCAATGATTTTCTCAGATAAGGAGGCTTAGATCAACAAAAGTTTTTTTTGTAGAACCTAGAGTTTTTTCTAAGACTGAGGCACAGACAGGCTTATCTCATTTTGAACAGCAAGACCCGTAACAATTTTTATGACTCTGTTTCTATGTATTGGAAAAAAGATTTAGTCATGTATATCTTTTGCACATTAACCAAAAGAAGAGGGGATGACATTTGAGTTTATTATAGAATGGCCCGAGCTGTTTGTAGAGGCCCTTTTTTGCTGCTGGGTGAGCAGACACTTGGGAGCCTCATCTTGTATATTCTTTAGCCAAGTCTGAAGTAAAACTCTACTGTCTTTATATTTAACCACTCCTACCTTATCTTGTGTGTACTCTCCATTGTAAGGGAATGCAGGCGTTGGTGTGGATGACATAACGTGAATCCCTAGGGGGAACTAAGGTTGGCTGTACATTATTAAAGGTCTGTGTAAGTGTTGGCCTTTAAGTACCTTATCATCTTATCTGCAATAATTGGGTGGACAAACATTGGAAGGGAGCCTCGCAGTTACCTGCTCAAACGGTTTTATGGCGGGGGACTGGTTTGGTTGCTTTATGTAGTTTCTGTAAGGAGATCTCGGGCTGGTTAGAAGTGGGTTAAGTGGGTCAGAGCCTCAATGTGAGCAAAAGGCTTAGGCCAAAAAGAAAGAAGGAAAAAGGAATTGGAGTAACACAAAGAGATAGAGGAGGAGATACCGATCCCCATTCATATGGGGGGAGCCGTGCAAACCTGCCCCTTGCTGGACCGTGTCAAATGGCGAGGTTTCTGCGGCTCTCGGCAGTGTATTAAAAATGTGACTGTGGGTGTTTAATGAAGCGTCTGTGTTGGAAAGATCCGTGTAGCAGTCGCTCTACAGGCCAGACTGTGGGATTCGCATGGTGGTTCCAAGGATTATACTTGGAAACGCTGCGTTGCTGTTTCTCTTTTGACCTCCCTCTCTTCCCCCTTTGCATTTTCCTCTTCCCTGCCTCCGTTACACTCTGTCTTCACCAAGTTTCTCCTTTGTCACCATTTCTTCCTTCTTCCTTCCTTCCGAGTTTTTTTCATCAACATTCTCAGGCCCCTCATTCCTGAATGTTCCCTCTGTGATTATCTGTGTCGTCGTTCTTTTCCCAAGTGAATTCCTCAGTTCTTTTACTTCTCCTTACTGAAGACATAATAACTAAAATGCTAAATCAGTCTTTCAAATAAGTTGGTGCTTTTCTTCTTCTGAATGTTGCCATTAATTACTGTAGTCGGTGTCCTGTTTTTACTTGTAGCAAATCAAGCCAAAACCCTTTAATCCTTACCCTGCTCGAAACTCTACCTTCTGAAGATCAGTGAATTTGCTCACAGTGCTGAAAAGGAGATGTGATTTTTTTTTTTTTTTCTTTTTGGCCTTTCCTCTGCTATTTTGGGGGCTTACTCTGTTTCAGCACTTTAAAGTGCTGTAGCTTTCAGACAGAAGCATGCTTCAGAAAACCAAAACTTACACACTATGAAAAAGATGGAAATGAAAAACTCTTGAAATAATGCTTCCAAAACAATGATGGGGAAAAAAATCATTCAGAGGAAGATAACTCTTACTATATTAATAATAACTTATAAATATTTTGATGGGTTTGAAGTTAGCCTGGGAGAGAGATTAACTCAAGACTCTTCTGGTAAGGATGTGAAACAGAAAATGAGAATGATTTTGAATTAATTACCCTGTAACAGAATTTCTCTCAGAAAAATAACGCATCCATGTTTGTAAAGAGGTAACCCAAGTAGGAAATGAATCAGCTCGTGTCCTCTTTCCCATTTGCTCTCCTAAAGCCAAAGTATTAAGAAATATCTAAAAGAGGAGATGAGATCACTCTTCAAATGAATACTATCAATCACTTTAAAAGATTCAAACATTGGGTGAAAATTACTCAAAGGATTATGATAAAGAGAGCAGAGGAAGGGATAATTTGTCTGGAAATGCTGCCGACAGGGAGAGAGAGCGTGGCTATTAGTGGAAGCTGAAATGGTCTGACCTTTTGGAATAGGAGTGACTAAGGTTAGACACCCAGAGCTCTTTTGGGGGAAATCAGTCAACAGATGTTTCTAGCATCACTTGGCAACTGTAAAGTTCAAATTGTTACTCAGAGCTGAGGTGGGCAGCATGATAACAGAGAACAGAAGTATGAGAAGTAGCTATTGGCCGCCCTCATCTGGAATAAATTTGCATAGGCTTTGCTTCTGCAAGTATTCGAGGATTAACAGCCTTACCCTCCAGTTTACAAACAGATACAGAGGCGAGCTAGCTGCTTGCTGGGGCTGCTGGGGACACAAGGAGGAGAAACAGGAGGCTCAGTGTTTCCTGCTGGTCCAGAACAGAGTTGTGGAACAGTGAATATGTTAAGAGCGTACTCTTTAAAACTCTGGGTTTAAAGTTTATCTGTAGCTCAGAGATACTGTGGGTTTTTTTAAATTTTATTCATTTATTTATTTGACAGGGAGAGATCACAAGTAGGCAGAGAGGCAGACAGATGTGGGGGTGGTGGAGCTGGTCCCCCGCTGAGCAGAGAGCCCGATGCGGGGCTCGATCCCAGGACCCTGAGATCATGACCTGAGCCAGAGGCAGAAGCTTTAACCCACTGAGCCACCCAGGCGCCCCTGTGTTTCTAGAAGTAGAAAATTTTAAAGCTTCTTTTGAGAGATGTAGAGACTCTCACAGTAGGGAAAAACAGCGAGTAACCGTACACAAATTGGTGTGTGTATTGTTGCTGGGATTTGTTTCAGGGAGAGGAAGAGTGCTAAAACATCCTTACCAACTGTCCAGAGTACCTAAATTTCTAAATTGGAAATAATGAGATTTTATGACAGTAAATGTCTCACAGTACTTTACCGTAAGTATGAGTCAGTGAATCTGAAAATTCACGTAAGATCTGTAGGTGGCCATTATAATAGTTACTTTATCCAGGAAGAAAGTTGTTGTCTGAACAACCCTCTTAAATCCATAGACCGATGGGGGTTACTGCAGCCCAGAGCTCTGTGTCTGGTCCCGTATTCCTGTCCAGGGCTGTTTGTGCGGAGCGCGTTCTGTCTGCCCAGTTAGAGGCCTTTGGCAAATTCAAAGTTTCAGAGGGGCTTGACACACTGTGTTGAATCATTTGTATTGTTTAAAATCAGTGGATTCACCACTTCCACAGAGGGATCATAATAAGAACATGAAATTATGAAACTTGAAATCACTAGATTGAACTACAGATTAAAGCTGTTACATGGTGCTTTTTTAGGCTCGGGAGTCCTACTTTAGAGAAGACAGAGAATGTTGATAAAAAAAATTAATACAACAGTGACACTGAAAATCAGTGGAGAAAATGGGAATTGGGAAGTGGATGGGGTTACCAAAACTCGCTTATTTTATATAAGACACATATATGCAACCTGTGTATCCCTAGATACAATGAATATATGTGATTATATGTATATATTTGCACACACAGTCAAGATAGATTAATACTTAATTATGAGAGGCAAAACTATAAAATTAATAGAAGAAAAAGTAGAAGGATATTTTGGAGATCTAGGGCTGAGAAGAGTTTCTTAAATCAAACTCCTAAAGTTTATGTGCTTTGGAGAGGATACCAGTAAAACAGCCATTCTGAAAAAAAATCTGATGATATTTAGTGAACTTAAGTGTATCTCTAGCCAGGATATATAGCTCAGAGAATTCTGACCCAGGTCCTTAAAGTGTTTAAATGATTCCTTTGTATAATTTACACAGTGTTGTGTATCAATTATATCTCACTGAAGCTGGAAAAAAAAAAGAAGTTGAAGACAACCACATGCAGGGGAAAATGAGAAGCAAAATGTGGTCAGTGGGTTCTATAGAATGGGATGGAGCAGTTACAACCAACTAGGTACGTCTACGGAACAGCTAGGGAAAACAAATAGCTCTTAAAAAGGACAGGGTGAAGTTGAAACAGTAAGAAAAACAAACTTACGTGCGTGCACACAATACAATACACATATAAGAATGAGTACCTAACAGATTGGAGAATGGGTCCCTGGCAGGGGATGGAAATACTGAATGGGGATAAAAGAGAAAATAAATACGTAGAACACGAGATTGGCCTTCCAGGCGTGAACATTGAGGATGTTCTCTGAATTAGGGAGTAGAATTAGTCAAACTGCTGTAAACAAACAGCCAAATAATTAATGACTTAGAAATGCGGATGAGCCAGGTATTATTTGGACAAGGAGAGGTTTGTTTATTCAAATGACTTCAGGTTAAAGCAGATGGCGTGATGGAGAGGAACATCTTGGTAAACTGGAAAGAAAGGGGAAGATGCGATGTTAAAAGCCGGTGTTGGGTCTTGAGTTCTGGCAGCACTATGTTAGCTTTGTCAGTTATTTAAGATCCCTGAGCCTTAGTTTCCTCATTTGTATAAGAGAATGATAATATACTATACACACATAGCAATAGGGCTTTGTGCATTTTTAAGGGTCATAAAATATAAATAGTTACAATCTGTAGGGGCACCAGGGTGGCTCAATCGTTAAGCGTCTGCCTTCGGCTCAGGTCATGATCCCAGGGTCCTGGGATCGAGCCCCACATCGGGCGCCCTGCTCAGTGGGAAGCCTGCTTCTCCCTCTGCCACTCCCCCTGCTTGTGTTCCCTGTCTTGCTTGTCTCTTTCTGTCAAATAAATAAAACCTTTAAAAATTAAAAAAAAATTTTTTTTACATTTAATAAATTAAAAAAAGATTTACAGCCTGTAAATGGATTTTTAAATGATGGCCTGTTATTTTGTATATGCTCCTAGTTCCCAGATCTGTTCAGCCACAACTTTCATTTGTTATCCAGAATCGTAGACTTACATTGTTGTTTGATATCTCTACTTGGATATCCAGCAGAATCATTATTCTCAGCTCTTGAAACCTGTTCTTTCAAATTTTTCCCTCTTTCAGTGATTGGTGTTACTATTCACATATTTTCTAACACCGAGTCCTCAGAATGTAACTGCGGTCTTTTCTTTCTGATTTATCCCCTCTTCCAGACAACAGTGCAGTTCTATTAATTATAACTCCTGATTGTCCGTCCTTAGCCTCAAAACAACTGTCTTCACTTTGGCACCATTCTACATTGCCTACATTGCTTAAAAAAAAACTCTTAACATTGCTCTGCTTTCCCATAACCTTTTCAGTCCTTTTTGGAACGATTTAGAATGATCTTTCTCAACGTAAATGGTATTATGTTACCCTGCTCAAAATGCTTCCTTGTGTCCCTACTTCCCGATGTGTAATGTCTAATCTAAACAGTTTATTACGATCGGACCTTTGCTTATCACCCTTCAACCTTCGGCTGTTTACACAAGTGTCTCTCAAACAGCAGGTCATGACACTTTAGTGTCTCATGTCCTTTATGTCAGTAGGAACTAGAGTAGAAGGTAGAGTACATTGCTTGTAGTGTGGCTAAGTATCATGTGACATTTTGATTTACACACGCATACACAGCCACATACAAACGTGCATACATACATGCATATATGCCTGCGTGTACATACATATAGACTCTACGATGTGAAATGTGTTTTGTTCTGACACCCAGCATCCTCCATCTTATTGTCATTTCTGTCTGTCAACCACCCCGAGCACACTGCTTGCTGCTTTTTCAACACAGTGTGCTTTTTCTTTCCTCCTGGGATTTCTTTCTCTACTCCTAGAAATGCCCTTACTCCACATAGGCTGTGCCGCTCTTAGTCTTTCTTTATTCATTCAGCATCAGAGTCGTCTCTTCAGGCAAGTGACTTTTGAACCTCCCAGGGTCCCCAAAGCAAGAGATCATCACGTCATTGCTGTGCAATGCTACATTCTGTGCGCCTGTTGGCCCCTCCCATTACACTGTATCGGAATTTCCTATTTAGGGATTCTTGTCCCAGGAAGCTGATAGCTACCTGAGAACAGGGAATGTGTGTTACTGTCATCATTTTGATTGCATCTTCCACCAAACTGATGGATCAGAGAAGATAATCTCCAAAATCCTCCCCAGCTCTTAATTTCTAGAGCCATCTGATTCTTAGATTTGGCATTTCAGGGAATGTTTATGATACGTAGCCTAGCTACTGACCGAATTTGCCTTATCAGTGTGGCTGAGCTACTACTCAGGATTTGTCAACTTAGGCATGTTTGTGTCTCTTAGTGATGGAAGCTCATACACTGGTGGTAGGGGACAATTTTCCCAGTCATCCTCAGTCATTACCGATATGTAAGATGGATGGGAAAAAAGGCTGCTAGGATTGGATGGAAGCTCTTTCTGTCGGTGAGCAAACGTGCTGGTAAAGTGTGAAAAACCCAGTCAACCATGTGTCCCCTAAGTATCTGCTTGTCTGCTGTAATGAAGATGGTGGATCTCGTTGCCATTTCTGTTTGTAATCCAGATGTTCTATGTTTCATACGCATACACGTAGCAATGCCCTTGCACCAGAGATATTTTAAATGATAAATGATATGTTTTCAACACCCAGTCATCCAAATACCTAATAAACTATCCTTCCTTTAGTATTTTCAATAAACAAAAGTTATTATGTTTCTCTAAGGGAGTTTTGCAACTGTGGAATTAATGGCAGTGCCAGAACCACCAATTTTGTTAAGGCCAAGAGCAAAAGGAGGGGGGGAAAAAGCCTCAGAAAACTAACTATGTACCTAATGAAAACAAATCAATGGTGAGAAAAAAGACATTGTTATAAATGCCTTAGCTCTGCTGACTAACCATCCCATTTTTCTTTTTAGAGGAAAAAAAAAATTCAAGAGAATCCTTTGGGGCAGACAGTTTCTTCTCTGAATTTTGCTAATACATATTTTTAATTCTAAACTTATATTGCCAGACACCGTTTGGAATTCACTGACTTGTACAATTCTAGTTTTGAAATGCCTTTGTCGTTCAGTTATCACTTGGGGTCTTAGATTGATTCAGAGAACTGTGGAGATTTGAATTCGGTCCTGTCCCCTCTCGTCTTCTTGGCTTCTGCAATTGCCGTCCTCTCCCCAGTCCTCTCTCCTGATCACACCCTTGCCTCCTTCCTTTGGCAAGAGCTGGTTTCAGTCTCCTGAAGTAAGACCATTCTCCCCTTCCCTTGAAGAAACCAGAAGAGAACTCAAAAATATTAGTTCCATTTTATCTCAGCCTCCACCCATCCATTTGTTCGTTCGTTCGTTCGTTCGTTCGTTCATTCATTCATTCATTCATTCATTCAGTAAATACTGTTGAGCTCCTGCTGTGTGCTAGGCTGCGTTCTAGACACTCCAGATCAGGGAACATACAAAAATGCCTGCCCTCGTAAACCTTACTCCTGGGTCTGTCTTTGCATAATGTAAATAATCTGTTAGTGGGCTTTTTTTTTTTTTCCTTCTTATTAAGTCCAATTAGCCAACACATAGTACATCATTAGTTTTTGAAGTAGTATTCAATGATTCCTTAGTTGCATATAACACCCAGTGCTCATCACTCCGTGTGCCCTCCTTAATACCCATCACCTGGTTACCCTGCTCCCCTACCCCCCCCCTTCTGTAACCCTCAATTTGATTCCCGGAGTCCAGAGTCTCTCATGGTTTGTCTCCTTCTCTGGCTTCTTCCCATTCAGTTTTCCCTCCCTTCCCCTGTGATCCTCCGTGCTATTCCTTATATTCCACATATGAGTGAAACCCTATGATAATTGTCTTTCTCTGTTTGACTTACTTCACGTAGCATAATCCCCTCCAGTTCCATCCATGTTGATGCAAATGGTGGGTATTCCTCCTTCCTGATGGCTGAGTTATATTCCATTGCCAATATGGACCACATCTTCATTATCCGTTCATCTGTTGAAGGACATCTCACCTCCTTCCACGATTCGGCTCTTGTGGACATTGCTGCTATGAACATTAGGGTGCATGTGCCCTGCCTTTTCACTACATCTGGATCTTTGGGGTAAATGCCCAGCAGTGCCATTGCTGGGTTGTAGGGCAGCTCTATTTTTAACATCTTGAGGAACCTCCATACTGTTTTCTAGAGTGGCTGTACCAGCTTGCATCCCACCAATAGAGGGTTCCCCCTTTCCCCACATCCTTGCCAACATTTGTTGTTCCTTGGCTTGTTGACTTTTGCCCTTCTTGAGGAACCTCCATACTGTTTTCTAGAGTGGCTGTACCAGCTTGCATCCCACCAATAGAGGGTTCCCCCTTTCCCCACATCCTTGCCAACATTTGTTGTTCCTTGGCTTGTTGACTTTTGCCCTTCTGACTGGTGTGAGATGGTGTCTCACTGTGGTTTTGATTTGTGTTTCCCTAATGGTAAGTGATGTGGAGCATTTTTTCTGTTCTGTTCTGTCTGTTGGCCGTTTGTATGTCGTCTTTAGAGAAGTGTCTGTTCCTGTCTTCAACCCATTTCTTGACTGGACTATTTGTTTTTTGGGTGCTGAGTTTCAGAAGTACTTTATAGATCTTGGATACCAGCCACTTATCTGTTACATCATGTGCAAGTATCTTCTCCCATTCTGTGGGTTACTTTTTAGTTTTGCTGTTTCCTTTGCTATGCAGAAGCTTTTTATCTTGATGAAGTCCCAATAGTCGATTTTTGCTTTTGTTTCTATTAGTGAGCTTTCTTAAATGTAAGTGCCTTCTACTTGTGAGATAAATCCAGAAGATATTTCACTCAGGAAGACCAGATTTAGTTGAAATCTCTGAAAGCTCTATCACTTACAGTTGAATGATACAATATAAAGATACAGGAAGTTATATTAATAATTCCTCTTGGTATTCCCATAACCATGATGTTAAGTGTTTTAATATTACACACACACACACACACACACATACTGTTCAGTTAAAAAAAACTTACATCGATGGAACGTATTTACAGTTATAACATCTGGATTCTAGTTTCACCAGGCCCTGTTCATAATAAGACACTTTACTGAAAACTAACTCTTTTACTATGCTTTAACAAACTGAAGTTCCCTTTCCTTATTAATAGGGCTGTAAAATGCCCAGATTTGCAAAATAATCAGGAGGCCAGGTAGGAAGACTTTCTGATCATGTTAGATATCTTCCTGCTATATGACTGAGAGCTTGGCAGGTCATTTAAGCTTCCTTTTAAATCCACCCCGTGATGGGAATTTGATTTCTTTATATGAAGCGTCCTTCTAATAATAGTATTAATAGTTATTTTCTTTATTAACTTGCAATCTACTCTTCTAAACTATTCACTTCGTAATTTAGATTCTTCCCTCAAAGCATCCCATTTGGCAGCTTATCCTGGTTTTCCTATGGCTCTTCTTGTGGCTCTTCCTGTGTCTGCCTTCTTACTCGGGGGGTGGGGGGGTGGGGTGGGGTGTTATTCCATATCTATCATCTTTTTTCTCCTGGCCTGTTTTCTAGATCTCTCTCTTTCTGGTTCCCTTCCAGAATGAAGCAAATATAGTTTCTATACTTCATTATTTCTGGTAAACCATGGAATGTGGGACTGAACATAGCATTCTAGATGTGGTCTGTCTAGTATACTGTGTACCACCAAATTCTCCATAGTAATATGTGCTTATATGTCCTATATGTGTGCTGTGTGTTTGTAACTTCTTTACCCAACAAGCTCCAGTACATTGAGTTTGTGGTGAGCTATACTTACAATACAAAGAAATTTTAGTGTTATAGTTGATTGAGGTGTCAAAATGAAAAGCCAGCATTAGGGTTAAATCCACAAGGTCTACAGTGACTTTATTTTAATTATTACCACAGGGATTCATTGTGCCAATTATCTTGTTGTTCAGCATTCACCAACCATGGCAAGTGCTGACAAGGAAATTTATACTTCTGCCTCCAATTAAAAAAAAACAAATTACGAAAAACAAAGTTTTAGTTGTACTTAATACGTGAGCAATATTTTTAAATTTTATTTAGTTTTTTAATTCCAGAGCGTTAACATACAGTGTTAAATTAGTTTCAAGTATACAGTATGGTGATGAGCAATATTTTTTTTTAAATGTATTCTCTCAGGGGCCACCTGGATGGCTCAGTAGGTTAAAGCCTCTGCCTT
This sequence comes from Procyon lotor, assembly GCA_028646535.1. Taxonomy (NCBI): domain Eukaryota; kingdom Metazoa; phylum Chordata; class Mammalia; order Carnivora; family Procyonidae; genus Procyon; species Procyon lotor. The sequence continues at coordinate 85,091,715 of CM053612.1, read as the reverse complement.
TGGCTCAGGTCATGATCTCAGGGTCCTGGGATCGAGCCCCGCCTTGGGCTCCCTGCTCAGCGGGGAGCCTGCTTCTCCCTCTCTCTCTGCCTGCCTCTCTGCCTACTTGTGATCTCTCTCTCTCTCTGTCAAATAAATAAAATCTTAAAAATATATATATATATATTCTCTCTGACTGGTCTCAAATTCAACACAATAAAGGAATCGGCCCTACTCTGGAGCTTATTTTAGGTGTTGCTGACCATGTTAATCTCATGTTGCAAAGATAAAGCCAGGTTTTGAAGACCAAATCAGAAGAATTCTGACAGAACAATAAATGGCTGAGGAGTCCATTGTAAACAGAAATGGTTCTCCTAAGGGTGCCTGGGTGGCTCAGTTAGTCTGCCTTTGGCTTGTTATGTCCAGATCGAGACCCTCCCAAAAGAACCCACAAAAGGCAGGCTAGATGCAACAGCAAGAGGATTTATTTCCAGCTAGCTGAGGCTCTCACCAGCACATAGGATGCGGCGCAGTGCTAAGGCGAGAAGCCCCGCCTCTCCCCTTCGCAGCATTTTTGTGCACTCGAGTAAACAAGCACATACGTCACTACACACGTAGGTGAGTTCCTTATTCTTTATATGGCAATTACTTAAATCTGTGCATTTCATTGGTGCATTTGAACAACTCAGGGGCTAGGCATCACATAGGGAAGCTAAATTCCAGGAATAGTTTCACGCCCATACCCTTAGGCCCGTCTTTTTCTGGCACGCCCATACCTTGTACCCTAAGGCCTGTCTTTTTCTGGCTTAAAATGAAGCCTGTCATGGAGGAACTTAAAACTGAACTCCACGGGCTCAGGTCATGATCCCAGTGGGATCGAGCCCCGCGTTGGGCTCCCTGCTCAGTGGGGATTCTCCTTCTCCCCCTCCTTCCTGCTCATGCTGTCTGTCACTATCTCTATCTCTCAGATAGATAGATAGATAGATAGATAATATTTTTTTAAAAAAGAAAGAAAGAAATGGTTCTCATTAAAGAAGACAACGAAGAGTGTCTTCATTTATTCAGGCTGCTATAACAGAGTACCACACCCTGGGTGGCTTCTAAATAAGAGAATTTGTTTCTCCTGGTTCTGAGGCTGGGGTGTGCCAGAGCAAAGCCCTGGCCTTCAGCATTCATAGATGATCTTGCTGTGTCCTCACGTGGTAGAAGGGGTAAGAGAGCTCTCTGGGGCCTCTTTGATAAAAGCCCAATGCCATTCATGATGACCTAATCACTTCCCGAAGACTTCACTTCCTAATACTGTGACACTCAAGGGTAGGCTTTGACATGTGACTTTGGTTGTGTGGGGGGACACGTATGTTCAGTCTGTAATATGTAGTGTAGTAAACACCACTAAATTGTGTTTCTCATGGTCCTCATAATGATAAGACCAAAAAGAGAAATGAAATTGGAGAACTATAAATCATCGTTATGGAGTATCCATGTGACCGGTTGTAGGCAAGAGAATAAAAGCTGTTGTAACTTTGGGGCATAGTTAGTTAGTTACTCATTCACGCGTCCGCTATATTAACATGCAATTAAAGAAAGGTCTGCACTCTGAATTGTATCACAGAACTGGCAGAATTGCTGTTTTTAGCCTTTTTATGCTTGCATTTTGTAACTCAAAATTGGAAACACGGTCTGTGAAGACAGCTCTACAGCTCTGCCCTATGGGGGTAAGTTCTCATAACCTCATGGCTAGGCCTCAACTAAATCTCTTTGGGTATCTATTATTTGGGGCTTATATGGATGAGAGATTTGTGCTGTTTTTTTCAAATGGAGAAGAAAGGCTTTTCATTGTGACATCCGGGAGTAGCAGTTGGCATGGAAATGGAGGGTATAGGCAATGGAGGGGATAGGATGGTGGCATTTTTCTCACTTTCTCTGAGAGATTTGATGTTTTTTTGAGATCTGACTCTGTTATAAAATGAAATCTGTACACTAAAAATGCAAGCAATATAGTAAAAATGCAAAAAATTGAACCAACTCAAATTGTCATCGGAATTCATTGCTGTGAATATTTTGGGAATCATTACAGAGCTCCCTGATTTATACATATGGAGAGAAAAATGGAGAGAGAGAAATAATTTTATAAAAACTGGGTCCCCTTATATATGCTAACTTAAATAAAGCTATTAAATGGGATCTGACTTATTTCATTGAAGTCAAAAGAAATGAAGTGCAACTGAAGCTGCCATTTGTATTCAATATAGGATGTCCCAGTTACGCACACACCCACCTGAGATTTAGACGAAAGGTTATATAGAGCAAATAATCTGACGCTGTTCTGCCCCTACTCGAAGCTAGGTTTCATTTGTAGATTGTATTAATTTTACTCCCTTCTATTACAGACAAGGTTGTTAACATTCTTAAAATTGATTTTATCTTTTGATTTTTGTTGGGCATATATTTTAACTTTGCCAAGATTGACAGTAGAATCTTTAACTCGTGCACTGATTTTACAAGCTAGCCTTTTATCTTCGCAATCACAAGCAACTTTATTAACATTTATTATGTTTGTAGATGCTTGATATTTAAACAAGTTGGAGTAAATTCTGTAGACAAGGAGGAACTCTTTAGAATTCTCAATCCCTTTTCCAGTCACCACTGAATTTTATTTTTTTTTTTAATTCCCAGAGAGCTGCGTAGTGAATAAATGCATAATATTAAGACAGAATGGAATCAACACTGCAGGAGAGAAGAAGTAGTTTTGAATTCTCTACCAATCCCCCAATCACAGTAAGTATTTGATAACTAGCTTAAAGGCAGAATTGTTTGAATACCCAGTTATCTGCATACAGATTTCCTTTTGTTCCCTCCATTTGTCTAGGGAATAGTTCTCAAGTAAGTGTATTTATAATATTTAACGTATTAGGCTGTAGGCACAAAACTATGTATGTTGAACTGTATTAGAGGCTTAAAGGATCTTTAAGGGTAATTTTTATCTTAATATGACTCTTACCTTTCACATGTGTTAACCTCCAAGCTAAGAAGTCACAGTCCTATATAACATTTAATATATATATGCGTATATGAATATATATGTATAGGTATGTACATATGTATTTGTATCTGTATATGTACGTATGTGTATGTTTCTGTGTACGTGTGTGTATAGACATGCGAGAGAAAGAGAAAGAGCAAGACTGAGACAGAGTGTGTGTATGTGTGTCCTAACTGCCCTAACCATTTAAGCTTGGTCCTGTTTTTAGTTCCAGGGTTCCCTATCAATCCTTTTTATCTATTGGTTTCCTGCAGGTTTTTTTAGAGTCGTTTTTCCAAAAGTGTGTTGAGGAATTGCATTCTTTAATGTTTAAAAACATCTCTCTTTTGCTGAGCTTCTTAAGCAACAGTGTGTTCTGCTGTCTTCGGCTTGATCCTCAAAACTCGGGGAGAGCGTTCCCGTGCCCTCTGGCATTAGCTACTCACATGGGGAGTCCGAGGCTGGTGTACATTTCCCCTTTGATAGGTGACTCCATTTTTCTTCCAGGATTACTAAGGAATTAGTTATCTATATTTGAATGCTTATTGAATGTCTGCAGAAGAACCTCATGAATTTTTTTCCTTCCTTCCTTCCTTCCTTCCTTCCTTCCTTCCTTCCTTCCTTCCTTCCTTCCTTCCCTCCTTCCCTCCTTCCCTCCTTCCCTCCTTCCCTCCCTCGCTCCCTCCCTCCCTCCCTCCCTCCTTCCCTCCTTCCCTCCTTCCCTCCTTCCCTCCTTCCCTCCCAGAGTGGCGTGGTCCCTAAGTGACCTTTCTTCAGTCTGAAATTCATGTCATTTCTCTGAAATTGTTTTCTAGCTTAACTTCTGCAGAGGAATGTTCCCCACCCCTGTCTTGGTCATACAGGTCAGCTTTTCTCACCTTACTCTCTGGTGGGCTCATCTAGCTGGGATATCCTTTACTTCCCAAAGAATCTGTTACAACCATACCTTGTTACTTCACTGGGAATAAATTCACAACTAACACAGAGTACAAGACGACTTTTATGTACTTCAGAAAAACCTACCACTGCAAAATTTAAGAGTCAAAGATAAACTGGGAAAATATTTCCTGCAAATATTATAGATGTGAGGCAGGCCCCAACCTAACTGTTATCAACATTTTGAGTTGGATAAATTTTTGTTGTAGGGCTGCTCCTATACATTATAGGATGCTCACTAGCATCCCTGCTCTCTACTAAGCAGACGCCAGGAATATACTCCCGCTTGTGACTAACAGAAATGTCTCCAGGCAATGCCATTGTCCCCTGTGGGGCGCACAACCCACCGCCCACTTTAGAACCACTGATGTCGGGCTCATTTCTTTATTTAGGCTGTGCTGGGTCGTATTGGTTCTGTGGGGTCTGGACACGAAAGTATTTGGTTTCACTCACGTCACAGTCTTTTGCAGGTCGGTTGGCTCTTCTGTGCCGTCTTTCCCCAAGGAAGGATTTCTAGGACAGCTTCCGTATTGATTATGCGTGCCTCTGCATTGCAACTTCCCGTGTCCTATTTGCAGTTTGCCACTTAAGGAGTTCTTTACTTCTTGCTGTATGGATGAGAGGGAGAGAGAGAGAGAGAGAAGAATTTACAACACTCTTAACTAGAAGTCGTACATGACTTTGGCTCCTGTTCCAGTTTAATAATTTTAAAATAATTTTACTAACTTGAAAATACTGAGTTTTCAGTGCTGGTCAGCTTGATCAGCAATAAGACACCAAGGAAATACAATTAAATAACAAATAAATGATACATATATTAAATTGTTCAAGCTAACTAGTGATCAAAGGAAAAATACGATTATTTTCTCCTATCATATTGACAAATACTAAAAAATGGTAATACTCAGAGCCTACATGCTGGTAAGAATAAAGTAAGATAGCACTTGTATATATTGCTGTAAGGTGGTGAATTATTAAATCATTTGTGGAAAGACATTGTCAGTATGTGTCAAAGACCTTATAATCCTCATACTTGTTTTATTGAGATATAATGTATAATGTGATACTTGTTTCAGATTTGCAACATAATGATTTGGAATTTGTATACAATGAAATGATGAGCATGAATAAGTCTGGTTTACATCCGTCATAGTTATTTTCTTGAGTCGAGGACTTGAAAGACGTATTCTCTTCCCAACTTTGAAATATCCAATACGGTATTATTACCAGTGCCTCTGACCTCCACCTCTTAACCTAGATCTTGGAACTTGTTTGACTGTAAATTCAATCAAGAGGTCAGAGAGGATGGATCACAGATGTCACACACTTGGGATGAGCCTGCCAAAAGCTAGGACTCTGTGCTTTAAGAGACAAGAAAGAGTGTGGCCTGTCTTGCTTTTAGGTGCCCCTGATAACATGGAGCCGTGTGGTTCAGGCTCCAAGCATATTCCATTCAGATAATCCATTTCTTTTCCTAAAAGTGGTAAGTGAAGAACTGGATAAAGAGTCAGGTGTTCCACGGTGCTACGTTGCCCGCTAATGGGTGATGTGGCGGAGATGTCCTCATAGAGGATGCACAATTTAGGGGATGTGCATTTACTCGCTGGCACAGGCGGACCATACGCCTGCTTCTTTTGTGCCTGGATGACAGGCAGATGAGCATCGTGTCATATTAACGGTGGCATCAGATTAAGGGTTCAGGGAAGGAGCAAGGGCTGGGGAAAGGGTTACATCGAATATAAGGGTCTCTTCAGTTGTGGGTCAGCTAAATCAACCAAAAAATTTTTTAAGTTTATACGTGGCTGAGGGGTAGGAAAAACAGGAAATGTGTGCCAAAATGAGTTCCAGGGCCCACGCAGTTACCATTTGGCAGATGTATAACAGAACCTAGATCGTTCGTGTTTATTGAGCGGCTCCCAGTCTAGGATTTCCGCAAAAACTTCTTATGATTTATATAAGGAGAAATACAGACGCAAGTTACTAGCAGAAGGGAAGACCCGCACGTGGTTCTGAACGTTACTGAGAGTCACTTTTGAGTCAGCCTAATGGAGGTGTTTACATATTGCTGATAATTGAGAACAGTTGGCTGCATCATGAGTGGGGGCCAAGGAACTGATCCTTTTTTTTTTTTTTTTTTTTTTTTTAGCAGAGAGAGTTCACTGACACAGGTTGTGCTCTGTAAGTTCTGTGTCTCCTTTTCAATATTTCTGCTCCTCCCTCACTGCTGCTCTGACAACCATAACAGTGTCTGTTTCCAGCAGAGTGTTAACTTTGCCTCAAATTAAAGCTTGTGTTGTGTGTGTATTGGAAATCTGATAATCTGTTCAAAATATATGCTGAGTGAGTTAATGCATCTCAGAGGGTTCCCACTTTAGTATCTCTACTTTGTGAGAGCTATTTTGGTGTCTGAATAGCTTTTATCTCTCTGTAGGGTAGGGTATGGATGTGGCCCCGAGCACTGGTTCTTGAACGTTGCTACCAGACCGGCCTCATCAGCACCTGTGAATACAAATTCTTAGGCATCCATCCCAGATCTAATGATTTAGGACCTTTGGGGATAGAACCCAGCACTCTGTTTAACAAGCCTTCCAGGGAACGTGGCTTTGTTCAACTCTGGGTACCACCCGACTAGAGCCTTGATACTTAACGCATGGTTGCTGAAACACTGTAGGAATTACAAAAATGCTTATTAGAAATCCAGAATCATGGGCCATACTCTGGGGTCACTGCCTCAAACTCTGTACTTCAACATCTTCAAGTGCTTGGCATGCATATTACAGTTCGGCGACCAGTGAGAACCACCTCCAGTGATCCAGTTACTAGATTTCCATTTATTTGGGATAGGACTCATGCCTCGGTTATTGTGTTTTTTAATGCTTTGTTGAAGGATAACATATATGTAAAATTCATACTGAACACCATCTTAAGCATTTGTATGTTTAAAAGCTTCCTCTGGTGAATCTAATGTGTAGCCAGTGTTAGGCACTCATATTGAGGGGAGACAACCATGAAGTCCTCATGTCCTTGATAGCCTTCTTCCTTTATCCGTTGAATTCACATTTTTAATTTCTCTGTTCTTGTTAAGAGTCTATCTACAATTGATGTTAAAGTAATTATGCTTGTCTTTCCTCAACAATGTGGACACTAAGCACATACACAATTAAGGTACTCTAAATGTGCTAACTTTTTTTTTTTTTAAAGATTTTATTTATTTATTTGACAGTGAGAGAGAGATCACAAGTAGGCAGAGAGGCAGGCAGAGAGAGGGTGAAGCAGGCTCCCTGCTGAGCAGAGAGCCCGATGCGGGGCTCCATCCCAGGACCCTGAGATCATGACCTGGGCCGAAGGCAGAGGCTTTAACCCGCTGAGCCACCCAGGTGCCCCCTAACTTTTTATAATACTCTTTGAGGAATCCTTTCTTAAAGGTGCCAAGGATTTGAAAAATTTTGCCTACCCAACTCCATTAATATTTAGTGAAGAGCCTAGATTAAATTGGGCTAATCACTGAACAGGTGCAAAGGGACCTCCTTAATAAGTGGTGTATCTCCATGGGATCAACATAGTTTTATTCTTTGTAGACAAATGAATGTGATTTAGTTTGCATGCATGAAGCACAATTTCTCTGTTGGCCCAGATGTTGATTAGCAACGCTAGAAATAAGGGGGCCAGTCTGAAAATTTGGATGGAAAACTAAAGTATTTGTTCAGAATCAAAAATATTTGTGGCTCAACTGGCTGTAAGGGCAAAAAATATGCTGCCATTTAGCCTCTTTTCCACAGATAACAAGCACCAGAAAAATAGTCCAGATTATGCTGCCTAGGCTGAATGAACAAAGAGTAGCTGTAATCTAATTTATGTGGTTAAAACTGTGCCACTGGTATCTTTGCTCATGCAGGCTGTGGGGCTACAAGAGAACAGGGAAGTAAAACTATACAGTAAATATTGACCTTTCAGCATTCTTATCTTCAGTATTGAAAGGGAAACAAAGGAACCCTAACAAGCAGCAGTTACTTCTTTGAGTGCCATTATTTTTATAATAGTATGGAACAAACTTTAAACAACAGGAGCACTTGTTACTGAGCTCTAGATTCTGAGGTCTCGTATTAAATACGTGAACATAAGCACCTATAAACAAGACATACTGACAGTATAATTTTAATTATGAATCATTCTTCATAGACCCAGTGATTTGAAATTCATCACTAACTAGAACATTCAGTGTTTCTGTCTCATAATTTATGCAACTTCTCAAAGTCTGGCATTGCTGAGAATCATGAGCCTCATTGTTCTTTGTTACTTTAAGAGAGCAATAGCAAGGAGATGGAAAAAGGTGGGTTGAAAGCCTGCCTTGAATGAGGCTGGACTGTGAGAGTGAGAAGCACCAAGAGGTCTAGATGGGCACATTAAGCTTTATGCATTAAAATTAGGAGTCTATTTTCATGCTATAAAAATCTGAAAAGGGTAGACTTCTGGGGAAAATGGTGGAATAGGAGGACCCCAAGCTCACTTTGTCCCACCGTTGCAAGTGGATAACACATCACTATAAATAACCCAGAAAATGATTCAGACTAGCAGAGCAAACTCCCCAACTAAATATAGAGAAGATGGTGCACAGAAGATGGTAGGAAGGATGGAAACGTGGTGGGAATTAAACCTCATGGATCTGGCCATTGGAGGAAGGGAACCAAGGGAGCAGGGAGGGGAGAAAAGCAGACCATGACACTGAGGAGCCTACAAGGGGAAGACAAATCCCCATAACATTTGGCTTTGAAAACCAGAGGGGCCAATTTTTTGAGTTCTTACAACCAGTGGGACTTAAAGCCTAGAACTTTAAAAATGAATAGGCTCGGCTCTGGGAGGACCAAGAGGTCTAGAGGAAACTGAGTTCCTGCCCCTAAAGAGACTGCACAACAAACAGCCCTGGGAGATCCAACAAAGAAGCAGCAATTTGAGAAACACCTGTGGCATGTACAGGAGGGAGAGTTATTAGTAACCTCAGAGTTCACTGAAAGACTTCTCCCAGGAACAGAGAAGCTGGCAAGCACCCTTTCCCTCCCCTGCCCCCCAGCATAAGTACATGGCCATTTGTGGGAACCAACATGGCACCAGCATTCACTACCTGACTTGCTTACACCGTGTCCTGCCCTCCCCCCCAGGCCTGCCTCAGTCCCAGCCCTCTGGAGTACCCTCCCCCTAGAAGACCAGCACAAACCTTGCCACCGCTGAGTCTACCAACTGCGTGCTTTGTGAGGCTTTGGTTTCAGTGGTGGCGGTGGCCAGTCACCTCCCACAGTGAATGTACACACTTGGTTAAAACTGTGTGCTCTACCTGCACACTTTGCGCTGCAGCCTCGCTGGCCTGGTCTTGGCAAAGGCTGTGTATCTGCTGTGGAAGAGAACCAGCATGTGCAACTTGCAGGCACCACATGCCTGCATGTGCTCTGTGGAACAACCCCAGCTGGCCCCAGGCTCAGTGGCAGCTGCATGTCCCCTGTGGGAGGGGACCAGTGCTGTCTTGTTACAAGTACATTCCCTGCCCACTACTTTCAAGGGCATGAGACTTGGCTGACTTTCTTCACACACAGAAATAGACACAGAGAGTTAGACAAAGTGAGACAAGGGAATATGTCCCAAATGAAAGAACAGGACAGATCACAGCAAGAGACCTAAGCAAAATGGAGGTAATATACCTGCTAGAGAATTTAAAGTAATGATCATAATGATACTCACTGGACTTGATGAAAGAGTAGAGGACATCAGTGAGAACCTTAACAAGGAGATAAAAAACAGAACCAGTCACAGATGAGGAGTACAATAATTAAAACTAGAGATACTTTAGATGGAATAAATAGCAACCTGGAAGAAGAACAAATGAGTGGCCTGGAGGACAGAATAATGGAAAATAATTGAGCTGAGCAGCTAAGAGGGGAAAAAAATTATGCAAAAAGAGAATAGACTTAGGGAATTCAGGGACTCCGTGAAACCCAGTAACATTCTCATTATAGGGATCCCAGAAGAAGAGAGAGAAAACGGATCAGAAAATTTATTTGAAGAAAAAATAATTGAAAACTTCCCAAATTTGGAGAAGAAAACAGAAATTCAGATCCAGGAGGCACAGAGATTCCCCCAACAAAATCAACCCAAGGAGGCCCACACTAAGACACATAGTAACTAAAACGGCAAAAAGCAGTGATAAAGTTTTAAAGTGGCAAGAAAAAAACTAGTTACATGAAATGGAGACCCCATAAGACTATCAGCAGATTTTTCAACAGAAACTTCGTAGGCCAGAAGATATTATGATAAATGTAAAGTGCTGAAAGGGAAAAATCTGCAGCCCAGAATACTCTATCCAGCAAGGGCATTGTTCAGAATAGAAGGAGAGATAAAGAGTTTCCCAAACAAAGAAAAGTTAAAGGAGTTCATGACCACTAAACCAGTCCTACAGGAAATTTTAAGGGAGACTCTTTGAGTGGAAGGGAGGGACCATAAATAAGAGTAGGAGAAGCATGAAGCAGAAAAGCAGTAAAAATAAGTATATCTGTAAAAATCAGTTAAGGGACTTACAAAATAAAAAGATGAATAGCACCATATACCTAAAACATGCTGAAGAGAGGAGTAAAGAACGGGTTCAAACTTAAGCAGCCATCAACTTGATAGAGACTACTCTGTGCAAAAGATGTTATATACAAACCTAATGGTAACCACAGATCAAAAATCAGTAATAGATACGCAAGCAATAAAGAGAAAGGAACCCGAGTACATGACTAAAGAAAGCAAACTATGAGAGAAGAGAACAACAGAAGAAAGGAACAGAGAAGATCCACAAAAACACACAACAAATAACAAAATGGTAATACGTACCTGTCAATAATTACTTTGAATGTAAATGGACTAAATGCTCCAATCAAAAGATAGAGGGTGACCAAAAAGAGACAAAGGGTGATAGAATGGATAAAAAAACAAAACCCATCTATATGCTGCCTGCAAGAGACTCACTTCAGAACTAAAGACACATGCAGATTGAAAATGAGGGGATGAAGAGACATTTGCCATGCAAAGGGATATGAAAAGAGAGCTGGAGTGGCAGTACTTAGACAAAATTGACTTTAAAACGAAGACTCTAATGAGAGACAAAGAAGGACACTACTAAGCATTAAGGGGACAATCGAACAAAACATAACATTTGTAAATATTTATGCACTCAACATGGGAGCACTCAAATACATAAAACAATGACAAACATAGGAACTAATCAATAGTAATGCAGTAATAGTGGGACGCAAGCACCCAACTTACATCAATGGACAGATAATCTAAACAGAAAATTAACAAGGAAACAGTGGCTTTGAAGGATGCACCAGACCAGATGGATTTGGTAGATACATTTAGAACTTTCCATGTTAAACCAGTAGGATATACACATTCTTTTCAAGTGCACATAAAATATTTTCCAAAATAGATCACATATTAGTGTGCCTGGCTGGCTCAGTCAGTTAAGCATCTGCCTTCAGCTCAGGTCATGATCCCAGGATCCTGGGATCAAGCCCCACATTGGGCTCCCTGCTCTGTGAGGAGCCTGCTTCTCCCTCTCCCTCTGCCACTCCTCCTGCTTGTAGCTCACTTGCTCACTCGCTCTCTCCCTCTGTGTCAAATAAATTAATTAATTAAATCTTTAAAAAGATCTAATACTAGGTCACAAAACAAGTCTTAACAATTTCAGAAAGATGGAAATTATACCACACATTTTTTCTGATGACGAACTAGAAATCAACCACATGAAAAAAATCTGGAAAGTAAAGAACATGCTACTAAATAGTGAAATAGTGAATGAATCAACCAAAAAATCAAAGAGGAAATCTAAAAATACCTAGAGACAAATGAAAATGTAAACACCTCAAAATCTTTGGGATGTAGCAAAAGCAGTTCTAAAGAGGGAAGTTTATACCAATACAGCCTACACCAAGAAGCAAGAAAAAAATTTCAAGCAACCTAAACTTTTCACCTAAAGGAACTAGAAAAAAGAAAAACCCAAACCCAGCAGAAGGAAGGATATAATAAAGATGAGAGCAGAAATAAATGATAGAGACACTAAAAGCAAAAGAAAACAGAAACAATAGAACAGATCAATGAAACCAGGATCTGTTTCTTTGAAAAGATCAAAACATAGATAAACTTGTAGCCAGATGCATCCCCCCCACCCTGCCCCAGAAAAAAAGGACTCCAAATAAGAAATGAAATAGGAGAAATAACAGTTGACAGCACAGAAATAGAAAGGATTGTAAGAGAATATTATGAAAAATTACATGCCAACAAACTGTTCAACCTAGAAGAAATGGATACATTCTTAGAATCCTATAACTTTTCAAAACTGAAGCAGGAAGAAATAGAAAATTTGAACAGACTGATTACCAGTCTTGAAATTGAAACTAATCAAAAACTCCCAAGAAACAAAAGTCCAGGAGCCAATGGTTTCACAGGTCAATTCTACCAAACAATTAAAAACAAAATTAAAAAACAGTTGAACTGAGGATTGGAACCCTCTTTCATAGCTGATGGGAATGTAAAATAGTGCAGCCCCTGTGGTAAAGTTCAGTAGTTATTCAAATTGTTAACTGTAGGATTAGCCTATAACTCAACAGTTCTGCTATTAGGTATATACCCACAGCAGTAAAAATACAACTCCATACAAAAACATGTTCATGCATGCTCATAGCTGCATTATATAATAGCCCAAAAAGGAGGTGACAAAGGTGTTGGTCAACTGATGAAAGTTAAAAAAAAAAAAAAGTGTTCTATCTGTACAATAGAATGTTACTCGGTCCTGAAAAGGAACTAAATACTGGTACACTACACAGATGAACCTTGAACTCATTTTGCTAGGTGAGAGAAGACAGCCACAAGAGACCACAAATTGTATCACTTCTTTTTTTTTTTTTTTTTTTTTAAGATTTTATTTATTTGACAGAGAGAAACACAGCGAGAGAGGGAACACAAGCAGAGGGAATGGTAGCGGGAGAAGCAGGCTTCCTGTTGAGCAGGGAACCCGATGCGGGGCTCGATCCCAGGCCCCTGGGATCATGACCTGGGCCGAAGGCAGACGCTTAACGACTGAGCCACCCAGGCGCCCCTGTATCACTTCTTTTATGTGAAGTACACAGGACAGGCAAATCTATAGAGATGAAAAGTAGCTGAAAGCTGGGGGGTGATGCTTAAGGGGTAAAGGGGTTTGACTGCTAATGTGTACAGGGCTTCATTTTGGGGGGTGATGAAAATGTTCTGGAATTCAGGAGTCGATGTGTTTGCATAACTGTGAATATATGAAAAGCCACTAAATTGTACATTTTAAAAGGGTAAAGCTTATGGTATGTGAAATTCTATCTCAATAAAACTATTACGCCAAAAAAAAAAAAAACCCCCAAAAACCCAGATGAACTAAGCAGTGATACCAAATAGTGATTACTTCAAATAAGCTGTGACCTGAGGAACAGCAGACGTTGTTTAGAATTTCTCTTCTCAACAAAGGCAATAATGGAGATGAATCGGGACTGTGTAATTATACTCAGCTGGCAGAAATACAAACTTTTTCAGCCAAAGTTTAAACAATGTAGAAGAAGAAAAATTCAGATCATGTCTGTAAGGTTCAGGTTTCAACTGTGTTGAGAAAAAAAAACAACAACCAATTTAACAACCCATTGAAATCAGCAAAATAACTGTTCTTGGAGGCTATTGTATGAAATTACTGATTTAAACATACAATTAGTAATACTTTGCACATTGTCTAATTTGCTGAGGCACTTCTTGTTTTTGTTTTGTTTTGTTTTGGTGTGCCTAAGAATGTGTGAGGTATTACTTCACAGAAAACCGCAGAATATGTGTTACTTTATGAATGATCATCACAATCAATTTATGTATCATTTAATTATTACAAAAACCATTATCCAGCCCAGAAAATCCTAAGTATGTTTTTTTCCAATCATTTGGGGTTTTTGTTTGTTTGTTTGTTTATTTATTTATTTATTTGACAGAGATCACAAGTAGGCAGAGAAGCAGGTGGAGAGACAAGAGGAAGCAGGCTCCCTGCTGAGCAGAGAGCCCGATGTGGGGCTTGATCCTAGGACCCTGAGATCATGACCTGAGCCGAAGGCAGAGGCTTTAACCCACTGAGTCACCCAGGCGCCCCTTTCCCAAATATTTTGGACCTGAGGAATTTTAAATTTCAGAGTTGAGATTTCTTATGATGTTCCTCCTTTCACAGTAGTTACAGAGCTGAAATGTGGGTGTGTGAATAGAGAAGTATACGCTTTTCCCTCCTCCCTTCTTATGTCTAGCCTAGCCTTCAAGTGGCCTTGTTCACAGAGCAATGATTAGTTCATGGTGCGTTCTCAATGAGATCATATGGGGACGGAATTATAACATGAACAATCATATACAGATGAAGTAGAAGTTACTTAAAGGCAGGATTAAACATATTTATATGTGAATAGCCAATTTCACTTAGGTGGGAAAGTCTTCAGAGACGTTTGGAAGAAGCTTGCACGGCAAAGAAGTCAATGAGGGAATCAGGAATGTGATCTGGATCATATATTAAAGGATTTACGTGAAGTAGTAAACAGGACAGTTTTGGATGTTGCAGATCTGTTAATTCTCCAACTTTGGTCAGTTATAAGTAATAAGTAATGTAGATTTTCTACATTTTCTCACAGGTTTTTAACACTCATTCTTATCTCTGAAGGGAACCTAGAAACCTAGAGCTACATAAGCAATCAGCTTTCCAATAGATGTAGATTTCTCAGCACTTAGCATTTGTTTTTTGAAGACTAAAACAATCTGGAAATGGGCCCGTGGAATTGGGTGCTATCATGAAATTCTTAGTGAAATGTGCTATAATTACTTGTGGTTTTGTATTTTTTGAGTTAAATCTTGTGGGTCACTGTAGGGTAATTATAAAAGTGTGTAGGATGGCAAATATAAGTCAACTTTCTGACTACGATAATAGGCATTTACAAATTGCACTATTTAGCACATTGATTTGATAATTCTCAATATTTGGACTTTTCAGGTGTCTTTCGTCTGGGTTGGGTTGGGAAAACTTGGGGCAATAAGTGTGTATCTAAAGGTTTCTATAAAAATCAGAGTTCGTTAGAATTCCTGTGCCCCGAATGAACATTGCTTAAGGCAAAGAAAATTAGATTGAGATAGTGGATCTCAATTAAATATGGGGGTTCAGGCATATATTTTCAGTTCATGGAAATGAAAACTGGAAGGTTTTTTGCAAAAACCTTGCAGTTCATTTTAAATTGTCATTTTCCACTAATTGCATGGGTTTGGTTTGGATTTAAGTGCTCTATGCCTTTAATATTTTGGTGTTCCTCTGGGATTAGTTTGGATTTCTTTGTCTTTTTACAGAGGGCTGGGTTCAGGTGAAGTTGGCACAGTAGATCATGTAGACTTGTACAGTTTCGAGCCACTTTTAGGATAGTCTGCCCCCATGTGCAAATGTACAAAAAGAAAATACTGATGAAAGCAGATTTCAAGTCTTTCTGGAGTGAAGGGCTGGGGTACAGGGCATCACTGCCATTTAATCACGCGCACAGTACATAGTGGGACATTTTTAAGAGCAGATCACTTGAAAGATGGTAATTCAAATGAGAAAAATTATAGTGATGTAAGAAGCTCTCTTACTAAAGTGTAAAGGTAAGTTAAGGTAGAACTAACTTGGAAAATCAATATGAACTCCTGACCCTCTGACCGTCCTTTCTTTTTAAGAGTACTCTTTTTTTTTTTTTTCCCCAGTAGAGTGTCCTAAGGTGCCGTCCTGGCAACTCAGGTCATTAGACAAAGCAAACTACTGTGCACTCTGTTTCCTCTATTTTTGAACACACCGTTGTATTCCACTAAAAGGAAACATTTCTTGTTTGGGCCGGAAGAAATAAAGGTGAGCTCGGAATACCTTACTGTCACAAGAAAGCTAGGATGTATTTAGAGAAATATGAAGTGTTTATAAGGACGAAGAGGTCAGTATAAAAAGAGGGCTGTTAGTTACCAAGGAGTAGAAGTTTGACATTAAAAAGGGAGTTAGAAGAATGAGTTGAGAAGTTCTGATTTCATGTTGATAGTGCAAAGGGGAGGGGAATTGAGAACTTGTGAAATGTGATTGTAATGCGTAAACTGTAGTTGATGAATTTCTAATAGTGTCTATAAAATGTATGTCAGTTAACATAAATTAGATGATGCCTACACTGGATCAACAATAGACAGGTTGTCAAAATACAGATTTTTTTTTTAAACAGAGGGACACAACTTTAATAGTGAGAATGCTGCGTGGGAAGTAGAAGGGAAATGAATGGGAGATGATAAGAAGGGGCTTAAAAGGGCAGCCTGTTGCACAGAAGAGACTAGCATAAATATTGTCTTAAAGAAATTAAAAAGAGGGACTTTATACATTTAAAATAAATTTTAGAGATTAGGCTGACCTTTGGGAAGAAGAAAAAGTAAAACTGTGGAATAATTTGGATTCTTCTGGCCATAGAAATGAATGCAATGAGGAACACAGTGAAGGTCAAACTAAGTGGGGTTATTACCCAGATTGAGGGCTTCTTGTGTATGTTCCAGATTTGTCAGGATGGCATTGAGTCCCAATCCCCGTGCTGATGGAAACACGACCAAAGGAAAACTCACATTTAAGTGATGTTTGTTGAAAAGTGAGGATAAACATGATCTAATTTTTTTTTTTTTTTTACCTAAATGGAAAGTCTAGGGCCAAGTTTGGCAGAGATTGGTGTGGGAGATAGAAAAATGATATCATATGAAGAATTTCAATTATGTACAAAAGGATGAACATAAACTAGCACACTTGATAAGGTTTCCTGGTACTACAGACGTGCTGCTTCTACGCTCCTCAGATTAATGGAGTTTTCAAATAATGTTATTTATCTATAGTGTCTTAGATAATCCTCATGCTGGCTTTGCTGCTAGGAGCTCAGCCTGGAGAAAGACTGGGTGTGTTGGCTTAGATTTAGAGTCAAGATAGGGTGGAACAGAATAGGGAAAGAATAATCACAATGTATTTGAGAAAATTCTCACTCTCAAAAGCCAAAAGGCTATGCCAAATAGATGTATAGACTCCTTAAGCATTGACAAGTGAAAGTTCCATCTTGATCCCTGGGGCCTCATGTGGTAAAGTGAGTTACCGAAGATCACCCTGATGCTTGATGGCAGAGCATGCCGTAGGGCTTTTACAATCAGTACTCTGTCTCCTGTTATGAGCTGCTCTGGTATTAACAAATATCAAGTAAGTTCTCGTGTGATCCAAACATGACATTTTATTTATTTTTTAAATTTTTTTTCAAACATAACATTTTAAACGATAAGTTAACAACAGTTGGCCACACATAAATGATGTAAATACGAAGATAAAGAGTTAGAAAATAAAGAGTAAGTCAAGAGAAAGGAGTAGAAATATCAATATGGTTCTTATGTCAGAAATGAATAGACAGGCTAATTTGTCTGAATTTTACCAGACTTGGTTGCATTCACCATGTTAATGATGTGTAGATATACCCAAATGCATCAAAATTTAATCCTGGCAAATGAGAGGGGCCAGCTTGATTTAATGGAAAATCTGATTTCGAAAACATAATTAAAATTAATGGAGTTTTATTACTTTCGGGTAAACATAGTAACTAGTCATCAAGTAAAGTGTTTTGTTGTTGTTTTGCCAGATTTACTCACATCAGAATAGTGACTAATTAGTGATTTATTCCATATATACTACAAAAAAATGTTTACAGTTCTCTTTGGTATGTTAAATACCTCTCATTTTTTTTTATTCAAATGGAATCTGTTTATTTTGCTTTTTTCTTTTTTAAATTTTATTATTTCAGTGTTCCAAGATTCATTGTTCATGCACCACACCCAGTGCTCCATGCAATACGTGCCCTCCTCGATACCCACCACCAGGCTCACCCAATCCCCCATGATGGAGGCATAATATTCCATTGTATATATGGACCGTATCTTCTTTATCCATTCATCTGTTGAAGGGCATCTTGGCTCTTTCCACAGTTTGGCGATTGTGGCCATTGCTGCTATGAACATTGGGGTACATGTGGCCCTTCTTTGTACTGCATCTGTATCTTTGGGGTAAATACCCAGTAGTGCAATTGCAGGGTCGTAGAGTAGCTCTATTTTTAACTTTTTGAGGAACCTCCACACTGTTTTCCAATGTGGCTGTACCAACTTGCATTCCTACCAACAGTGGAAGAGAGTTCCCTTTCTCCACAGCCTCTCCAACATTTCTCGTTTCCCGCCTCGTCAATTTTTGCCATTCTAACTGGTGTACTGGTGTAAGGTGGTATCTCAATGTGGTTTTGATTTGAATCTCCCTGATGGCTAAAGATGATGAACATTTTTTCATGGGTCTGTTAGCCATTTGTATGTCTTCTTTGGAGAAGGATCTGTTCATGTCTTCTCATTTTTTGACGTGATTATCTGTTCTGTGAGTGTTGAGTTTGAGGAGTTCTTTATAGATCTTAGATATCAGCCCTTTGTCTGTAGTATCATTTGTGAATATCTTTTCCCATTTGGTGGGTTGCCTGTTTGTTTTGTTGACTGTTTCCTTTGCTGTACAGAAGCTTTTTATCCTGATGAAGTCCCAGTAGTTCATTTTTGCTTTTGTTTCCCTTGCCTTTGGCGATGTGTCTAATAAGAAGCTGTTGTGGTCAAAGTCAAAGAGGTTGCTTCCTGTGTTCTCTTCTAGGATTTTGAGTTTCCTGCCTCACATTTAGGTCTTTCATCCAGTTTGAATTTATTTTTGTATCTGTCTCGTGCCGGTACCATACTGTCTTACTGACTACAACTTTGTAATATAGCTTGAAATCTGGAATTGTGATACTTTCATTTTTGTTTTTCTTTTTCAGAATTGCTTTGGCTATTCAGGGTTGAGATATAAATGATTTTTTAATATTAATCTTATACTCAAGACATAACAAATTACAGCTTGTACTAATAAACATATACTTTATACTAATGATTTATCTATAGTTTTGGATTTTCTAAGTAATCTCATTATTTTGAATACCAAGTATTTTATTTTTTCCTCTCTAATTCATAAGCTTTTTGTTTCCTTTTCTTTGCTTGTTAGCGCGAGGTTCTTCAGTGTAATATTGACTCAAGACAATGCCAACAGGCATTGTTATTTTATCCCTATATCAGAGGAAAATCTTTCATCAGTGTTTCACTAAATATTATGCTTGTTCCAAAAACAAACTTTTATCCAGTTAAGGACGTGCCTCTCTATTTCTGGGCTGCAGGTGGTTTTTGTTTTGGTTTTTATTCTTTTAAGATAGTGGCTACTGTTGATTGATTTTTCAAAGTTAAACCAACTTGGCATTCTTCTAATAGATTCAATATGTTCTTTATCGTTTTTGACTATCGCCGGATTTGATGTGTTCATGCATCGTTCAGGAGATTTTTGGTGCATGTTGATGCATTCCATTTTCCTTTCTTGTGAAGCTTCTATTATGTTTCGGTATCTGGATTATGTTGGTCATAAAATTAGTTAAGGAATATTCTCTTTTCCCCCTCTCTTTTGAAATACTTGGTTTGAGATGCATGTTATTTATTCTTAAATGTATGATATCATTTACTGGTTGAGTTAATGAGCCAGAGCTTTTCTTTGTGGGAAAACTTTAAGTTATGATTCCGTTTTGGCAGGGAATATTCAGGTTTTCTACTCCTTGAGGCACTGTGAATAAGTTCTGCTTTACAGTCAAATTAAGTCCATGTCATATAGTTTTTAAATGTACTGATGCAACATTTTTGATAATAACCTCTTTTTAAATGTCTTCTTTCCTTCTTACATGTTTCAGCCTTCCATTGGCATCATTTTTATCATGTCTGCCAAAACACCCTTGGCACTTCTTTCTTTAGGAGAGAATCTCTTTCTGATAAATTGTGTTTTATTTGTCTGAAGTGTTTTTATCATACTTTTATTTTTGAAGAATATTTTACTGGAAATGGAAATATAAGTTGGTCATTTCTTTCAGCCCTTTTTAATATCATGCCCTTGTTTTCTGGTTTCCTTCATCTTTTGGGGAAAGTCAGCTTTTGGTCGTATTTTTACAATTCTTTGAAAATAAATTATACTTTGCCCCTCTGGACACTTCTTAGATTTTCTTTTTCGTTGTTGGTTTTCAGCAGTTTTATTAGAATCATTCTTGATAAGGTTTTCTTTGAATTTATCCTGCTAGAAGTTCATATTACTTCTTTAAATCTGTGGCCTGATGACTTCTGTCAGATTAGGAAAATTCTCAGGAATTCTCTCTTCCAGTGCGGCTTCTTATCCAATCCCCTTTACCTCTTTCTGAGCCACCAAATCCTAGGCTCAGGTCCTTTCTGGATCTTAGTTCTACAAACGCTCACTGCCCTAGTAGCTTTCTGCTGCCTTAAATAGATGTGGATGTTTTGTAAAATATTTTATCCATATTTTCTAGGTGGTGTTAGTGGAAGAGTTGATCTGAATCAACCTATTCTGTCATTGTTAGATTTCAAAAATATATGAAATTTAATTTACTAGAGTCAGTTAATTGCCTAGGTTTTTCATCTGTTAAAAAATCTCAATATTTTTATTCTTGTGATGTTTTCATAGGATACACAGGATTCATAGGATAATTTCTGTATATTATGTTATATATCACATATTTTAGTGAAACCTGCAGTTTTCCTGTAACCTTTTATTGTTTTTGTTAGAAGAGTACACTTGTGCTCCTCTAATTTCTCCCTCTGTTTTTCACAGATAAATGTTGCAATCCATGCCTGGGAACCAATAGGAAAAAAATCTGCCCTCACTTTCCTCCCTAATATAATTATTTTGCTTTGTTTATAAGCTAACCAAAGAGTATCATCAAATTGCGTAGACTATGAAACCACAGTCTATCACTCATTTTCAAAATGGAGTATGACATATAAGAGGTTTTTTTTTCCCAAAACTCTCTAGACTATTATTGAAGTGTTAAATACAATTGACACAGATTCTTACTGTGATTTTGAAATGTGTCGTGAATCACCATCTTTCGACTGATACACACTTGCCAGTTGGAATGGGCATATCTGGGGTTGTATAACAATGAAATTAAACCATTAAAGTTTGGGTGGCATAAAAGTTGGCAGAGTGAAATAAGTCAAACAGAGAAAGTCAATTATCGTATGGTTTCACTTATTTGTAGAACATGAGGAATAGCATGGAAGACATTAGGAGAAGGAAAGGAAAAATGAAGTGGGAGAAATCGGAGTGGGAGACAAACCATGAGAGTCTATGGACTCTGGAAAACAAACTGAGGGTTTTAGAAGGGAGGCGGGGTAGGGGGATGGGTTAGCCTGGTGATGGCTATTAAGGAGGGCACAGATTGCATGGAGCACTGGGTGTTATACGCAAACAATGAATCTTGGAACACTGCATCAAAAACTAATGTTGTACTGCATGGTGACTAATGGAACATAATAAAAATAAATAAATTTTAAAAAACAATGAAATTAAACCATTAAGGATTGGGTGGCATAAGAGTTAGATGGGAAGAGCCAGATTTTGTACAGGGAGGGTATAGGATGGAGAGCCAAAATTTAATAGCTGTCTATTGATCCTTAAGCCC
The DNA here is from genome assembly GCA_028646535.1 of Procyon lotor. Classification (NCBI taxonomy): domain Eukaryota; kingdom Metazoa; phylum Chordata; class Mammalia; order Carnivora; family Procyonidae; genus Procyon; species Procyon lotor. The sequence goes on along the minus strand of CM053612.1, from coordinate 85,070,130 downwards.
AAACTCTGAAGTTACGTTTGAGTCCTAGGAAGAGAGTGCTGAATTGTAATTAAAAGTAGTGGCATCAGAGGCTATGCTCTTCCCAGCAGTGTTGTAGGAAACAAAGGACATTTCAGTATACCTCACTACTAAGAGGTTGGAACAGGCAAGAGCTATCATAGCAGATTCCACTATGATAGACAGGTTTCTTTTATGTGTACATATGGGTATGAGTTGTGTTTTTAAATGTAATGTATTTCTTTCTGTAGAACGTCCTGATGGTAGATAGTAATCAGAATATCAGATGAGAAATCAGAACTCAAGCTGTCATTTTCTCTCTCTCTTGCTAACGCTTTTTAGTTAAGATTTCTGTGGTCAAAAATAATATAAAACAATAATTGATGCTGTCAGTGAGTTAAGTCACCAGCTGCTTCTAATCATAGCAAGCTAAAACCCTTGTGAAGATTTTTGTATCTTACGGAGAATAATTATTCACACTACTTTCCTAACCTGGGTAATAATAATAGTTGGAAACAGACAGTTATGGAATGACTAAGTTACGGGAATAAGAGGTATAGCATAGGGAACATGGTGATACTGTAACAGCATTGAATGGTGACAGATGGTGGCTTCATTTGTGGTGAGCATAACATAGAGTAAAAAGATGTTGTGTCACTATGTTGTACCCCTGAAACTAATGTAACTTCGGTCATCAACTACACTCAAACACAAAAATTTTTGAAAAGATTAGTTGGAAACTGAATCCTTTCCCTCACGTATTCATTCACTAATTCATTTGAGACTTTTGATGCTCCAGAGACTCTAGTTCCCTAGAACTTCCATTTGCTTAGACCGTTCTTGCTGTGACAAAATTGTCCTCACTGCCATGATGGTTCTCTAATGCCTTCAGCCAGGTCAGTACTTATCTGTTTGGTGTAGTCCGTAATTTGTAGTTTTCAGCAGGAAATTGATTTTGACCGATAATAAATAGCAGGAAGTACTCACTTTGAAGGGTATTTCAAGACCATAAAAATGACTGTGTGGGTTCAGTGAAAATAATCTTAATAATCAATGGGGAAAATTGTGATTTTTTTTTTTAACGACCTTTGAAAACTCTTGTCAAAATACCATGACTCTCATTTTCAGTTAATGTATAGGAAAATAAAGCCGTAGTAAAACTCACATTTATATTGTGCCCGTGATTTAAAACAGAGACATTGATAAACAGTTTTATTTCTTTTTAGACAACTTATCAAGAGTAGTATGAATAGTGCTTGCTTGCTTCTTATGATGTAACTTATGATACGGAAGAAAAACCTTTTCAGTGCTTGGGTGAGCGATCATACTCTTTTCAAAGATCGGATCAACTTCCAATATTTTGTCACCTGTTCATTGTCATGAACTATCTCCGAGAGTTCCTTTCTTGGGAAGATTTTGTTGTTGGCATCACTTCCTCGAGAGCAGCTTCATTCTTTCTATCACAGCCACTTGCTTTAGTTACATTGCTAAGATCACCTTGCCCAAGTTGCTCCGGCAGCATATCCAGCTAGAGAGGTTCCTCAAATGGGGGGGGGGGG
>CM053612.1:85025155-85068074 GCA_028646535.1 Procyon lotor | reverse complement strand
TAAACATTTGGGTGCACGTGCCTGTTCGGAAGTCTGATGCTCTTTTACTGGCTTGAATACCAAGGTTCCTCCTGGGCAAAAATTAGTCCCAGAGAATGGGGTAGGGATAAACCTTTGGTGGGGAATAAAAGTGTTCACTTCTTTGTGCTAAAGTGTTATAATTAAGAAGCCGAACAGACTATTGTAATATGAACCTTGTCTAGGAGGCTGGCAGGTAATGAGGAAATTCAAAGGTGGATTTGAAGTGCATCAGGAGGGAGGAATTGATTGAATATGTGGGTTAGCTGGAGGTTGAGAAGATGTCAGTGAGCTTTTTTAAACTTTGTGTACCTGAGACCAGTTGATAGAAAAAGGATGGGTCAATAGGAGTCGCTCTTTGGGGTGAGGAGGATTAGTTTGGTGTTAAGCATACTGAATTTAATGTGATTGTGGAAATAGTTCTAGAAACAACTGAGCCGCGTGAGAAAAATGTTGCATGACCTACTACAGTGAATGGTCTTATATTCTTATGTAACTATAACCATCCTACATAATCATTTGTTGGTCTCAGTGTTTCTGTAGCTTGCAGGCCTGAGCACATACTGAGATGATAGAGGAAAAGACAAATAATTAAAATTTATGGAGAATATTTGTCATCTGCTTCGAGAAACACCAAGTGGGGCATGACATCGGTGCTGTGGGAGGGCCTGAAGGGCCCAGGGCCCTAGAATGGGAGGCCGAGTTGGCCTCCAAAGAGGCTTTGGCAGCAGCCCTGGGAGCAGGGCTGAGGCGTGGAGCTTGCGGGGACAAGGCCAAGGACGAGTGGATCTCCGTCATGAAGCTGGGCTCCCTGATCGGGGGCATGGAGAGCAAGTCCCCGGAGGAGATCCGTCTTTTTTCCCTGCCCATCAGGGACTCTGGGATCATTGTCTTTTAACTGGGGGCATCCCTCAAGGATGAGGTTTTGAAGATTGTGCCTGTGCAGAAGCAGGCCCGAGCTGGCCAGCGGACCAGGTGTTGGCATTTGTTGCCATCAGAGACTCCAGTGGACACGTGGGTCTGGGTGTTCAGTGCTCCGAGGAGGTAGCCGCTGCCATCTGTGGGACCATCCTCCGGGCAAAGCCACTGGGGGACGAGATCGGCAAGCCCCGTGCTGTCGCATGCAAGGCTGACGGGCCCCTGGGGCTCTGTGCCGGTGCGCCGCCTCCCTGCTCCCAGAGGCGCTGCCGAAGAAGCTGCTGATGACATCCGGTATGGACACCTGCTGCACCTCACCCCGGGGCTGCACTGCCACCCGAGGCAACCTCACCGAGGCCACTTTTGATGCCATCTCCAAGACCTGTGGCTCACCTATGACCTCTGGGAAGAGATTGTGTTCACCAAGTCTCCCTATTAGGAATTCACTGACCGTCTTGTCAAGACTCGCACCAGAGTCTCCGTGCGGAGAACCCAGGCTCCACATGTGGCAAGCACAGAGTTTTATACAAGAAAAATGAAGTTATTTAAAGCCTGTTGAAATAATAATAATAATAATAATAAATACATTTACAGAGAAGAGTTGCCTTTCTTCCTAAAAAGACTAATTTGAAATTAAAAATGAGCTACATTAAAGTATATAGTTGTTTAGCAGAAAAGCCAAGTTCATTTAAATATATAAAACAGTGAGGCTGCAGACAGCTCCGGGGGATATCATTTATACTGTACTGTGTATGAAAGAGGCACATTGGAATTGCATATTACATAACCCAAGCAACTATACTTGATGACTGCAGATATGGAGCTCATAAATACATTTTATAATAACACGTATGACTTGAAAGTAAACAAATAGAACAAAGCAGAAGTAAAATGCAATATTCTAATCCCATCCAAGAAATTTAAAGCTTAAAAAAAAGCCCCAAATGTATAAGAACTATCTGAAGAAAATAACAAAATTTTAAGGAGAGTCTTGGAGGAAGGATTGGCTAAATGGAGACACACACTGTTTTCTTGGGTGGATGCTTCAGTGCTATAAAGATGAAAATTATATCTTCAGCCCATCTATACATTTAACATAGTTCCTGTGAAAATCCCAGTGGCATGGTATTTTTTTCTGAACTTGAAAATAGGGATTCTATAGCTTATCCAAACAGACAAATGTGAGAATAGCAAGAACAAAATTCTGGAAGAAATACACTGACAAGTGTGCAGCTTTGTGGTAGTATTTAATCTTATAGATAGATTCATGTATTGGAAACTACAGTAACCAAAGTGGATATCAGTATATAGATTGATAGAGAGTAGAGTTGAGGAGAACTGAAAGTACAGAAAAAAATGTAATTTCATTTTATTTTTTAAAGATTTTTATTTGTTTGACAGAGACAGGAAATACAAGCAGGAGCAGAGGGAGAGGAGAAGCAGATTCCTCACTGAGCAGGGAGGCTGCTCAATGTGGGGCTCAATCCCAGGACCCTGGGATCATGACCCTGAGCTGAAGGCAGACGCTTAACTGACTGACCCATTTAGGTACCCCCAAAAGAAATGTAATTTTAGATATAAAGAGCATACTGTGGGGGCACCTGGGTGGCTCAGTTGGTTGGGTGTCTGCCTTCGGCTCAGGTCATGGTCCCAGGGTCCTGGGATTGAGCCCCGTGTCAGATTCCCCTCCATGGGGAGCCTGCTTCTCCCTTTCCCTCTGCCTGCTGCTTCCCCTGCCTGTGTGTCCTCTTGCTCTCTTGCATGTTCTCTCTGTCAAATGGATAAATAAAATCTTTAAAAAAAAAAACAAAACAACTTATCATACTCTGAAATTGGTATTTCAAATCAAGTGAAATGTTGGGCTATCCATTAAATGATATAGAAGCAACAGGTTAAGTAAATAAGACAAATATTAAGTGTATATATGATCATATGTTACCTTAGCAAAATGGCAGATGTCTTAAAGATAAAGATAAAAAAATTAAATAGCAAAAGGGACCAAGAAAATGCTGTTGAAAAATGATGTAATGTTGACATGAGGGAGGAATTTCATAAGGGGGAAATATGATTGTAAATAAAAGCAGTAACAATAATGATAAACTTGACTGTGTGTGTTAATATATAATGACCTAAAAACATGAATTAATTATGAAATTAAAAATACTATGTTAGGGAGAAACATAAGAAAACATATTCATGGTTCCAGCATAGGCAGAAATTTTCTGAACAGGGTATGAAAAACACTAACCCTAAGGGGGGAAAAAAAGGAAAATTAGAGTGTCATGGAATTAGGAACTTTTGTTCATTAAAGAACAAAATTAAGAAAGCTAAAAAGTAACACATAGAGTGTAATAAAATATTCTCAATACCTTTATCCAACAGATTTGTTTCTAGAACATATACAGGCTCCTAAAAGTCAATTAAAAACTTGACCACAATAGAAAAATGATGAAAGGCACATCACAAAATAAGACATTGAAGTGACTAAGAAACACATGAAAAGGCAGTAAACCATCACCCTGGATTAGAATAAAAGGGGAAAACGAATAGATTTTGCTTTCCCAGAAGCCTTTGGACAAGACTACTGTTTATATCTCACTGACCAGAAGTACATCAGTTGGTCAACTCTAGTTGCAAGAAGGACACTAAAGGAGAATTTGTCTTCTCTAACTTCTGTTGTGTAACTGGCCAAAGAGAAGGAGGTTGGATATTAGTGAGGAGTACCGCCGGTCACGATTTATGATAGAGTCAAATGTCTAAGAAACGTATTGAATAGACAGGTCTGGAGCTCAACAGAGAGATCAGTCTGGAAGTAATAACTGAGGTTCGTAAGTGTGCAGGGGGTTCTAAAAGCCCTGGTCATAGATATGATCACCAAAGAAGGGAGGGTAGAGTGAACAGGGATGTGAGCATCCATTTAACAATGTAGCAGAGACAAGGGAAATCCAAAAGGAGTTTGAAGAGCTGCAGGAGAAAAATCAGGAGAGAATAGTGTTTGGGGAGCAAAGGGGAGTGGGTTTCTAGGGGGAAGTAGTCAAAACTTCAGAATAGTAATGCTGGATCTGAATAGACAAAGTCTGAATGAGCCCTCTTAAATCCCCAGAAGATGGGAAAGAGGTAGGCTAATCAGAGAATACTTAAAAACTTGAGGAATTTTTCACTCCAGTTCTATACATATTTCATGTCAAGATGTATAGAGTTTTTGGGGGGGATGCAGCAAGATCGAAAGGTATTTCTTCAGATGACAGCGGTTGGAACTCATTTCAGAATTTAACTCTTGCTTCCCGTGACTGCTCCACTTTGACCATGGGCCCGGGCCCTGAGTGCTGCCTCAAAAGCCCCTGATGATCACCTGTGCTGTTGGTCTCGGTGCTGCCTTGTTAGCCAAATGGGAATCTGGACTGATACTGGCATGGGTCTCATTGGTTTCACTGAAGGTGGTGATGGTTTCCTTCTCTCAAGCTTCCTAACAGCTGTGAAGGGACTTCACAGTCCCCTTAATAATAAGTAGCCTTGCCACTGCAGTGGTGAAAAGGAAATTCAGCCTTTTGTCTTGTAATATACAAGGCAACCTGTGCCTGTTTCCCTCCTAACAGTACTGATTTTCACATGGAAGGTAACTTACCCAAATTTCCCTGCTAAGTTTGAAATGGCAGCTGAATGCTTTACTAGGTTTCTTAACGACTTTCTATCTTGAGGTTGGCTGCCGGCCCATCAACGCAAAGAGATTTGCCGGTTGGGAAGGTGGTCCATTGCACAAGATTGAGGACTTTGAAAGTTCCATTCTCACTTTGGTCCAGGCAGTATTGGAATCATAGTGGATTTTTACCCTTTGAAGATTCTGTTATCTCTTCAAAAAATATGCTGCTAATGTCTTAATCACTTCATTTGACCTAGGAAGGGCGTTTTTATTGTGTGAGAATATGGTCTCAGGGCAAGTGGTCTTTGCTGGACCACAGGAGTGGTGGAGTGTTTGGCTTGTACACTGTCTTACCCTCTGTAAATTCAGTAACCAGGGATTTTCTCCTGCCATGCGCAGTGTAGATTTGGATTCAGTCTACAGACTGAATATCACAGGACTATTCATGAGTCAGTAAAGGTGGAATTTCTTTCAATTTGTATTATTTTTTTTCATCTTCGCACTCTGGTCTTTCTCACATAACTGTATGGATGACTGTGAACGGAACATTTATTTTACTTAATTTCTCTTGCACTGATGGCTTTCAGATGTCAAATTTTGTTCCATCTTGTCTTCAAGATTTGCCATTTTCTTACGATTTTTTATGTTTTAATAATAAATTTCTGTCCTGTTAGAGTTTGAAGTAATATTAAGGTAGGGGCGCCTGGGTGGCTCAGTCAAGTAAGCATCTGCCTTTGGCTCAGGTCATGATCCCAGGGCTCTGGGATTGAGCCCTGCATTGGGCTCCCTGCTTCTCCCTCTCCCTCTCGTTCTGTCACTCCCCCTACTTGTGCTCTCTCTCTCTGTGTCAAATAAATAAAATCTTAAAAAAAAAAGATACTTTCTTCACAAATCATAAGTGTCCTAATGAAATAAAATACTGTGAATTTCAGTGACCAATAACCTAGATTATTTTCACAAGGAAATCAGTCTATATTAGAACATTATAATACTACATGATAGAATGCAGGTTATAATAAATGATTTTTCAGGTGCCACTAACATCCTCATCAATTTCAAGAATGAAAATAGTTTTTGTATTACATATAACATTTTACATCTCCCTTTTTAACAATATATTTTAAGGTTAATACTAAGTGATATAAGTCAGAGAAAGACAAATACCATATTATTTCATTTATATGGGAAATCTAAAAAAAGTGAAACAAATGAATCAGCAAAAAGAGAATCAGATGCATGAATACAGAAAACAAACTGATAGGTACCAGAGGGGAGGGGGTTGGAGGTTGGACAAAACGGGTGCAGGGGAGTGGGTGGTACAGGCTTCCAGTTATGGAATAAATAAGTCACAGTAATAAAAGGTACAGAATCAGGAAACCAGTCAACGGTATTGTTAATGTGTTATATGGTGAGAGATGGTAGCTACAGTTTTGGTGAGCATAGTGTAATATATAAACTTGTTGAATCTATGTTGGACACTTGAAGCTAATGTAACATTGTGTATCAACTATACTCAAAAAAATAAAGTTATGATATACAATAAGTAAATGTTTAGAAAAATAACAAGGTAAGGCTCACTTAAAACATAGAAGGGCAAAAGGAAATTAAAACTTCATTCACATAAATTTTCAAGCATGAAAATAATTGATTAAAAATGTTGAATGTGCCTTTTTATGTTAATGATGTTGCTTTTTAAGGAAGTTACACATGCTCAAGATTAAAGTAAAGTATAAGAAATGAAATTTCACCCAAAAAAGACTTAAAAATTTAACAGAATAAAACTGTAATTAACTTTTTTTCTATTCTAAGTATCTCCTTATGAATAGATAGGGAGAGAGGAAGGCCTAGGATTTAAAAAGAGTGCTTACCAAAGTAGGATTTTAGTGTGAGTACAAATTTCAAATAGAATGATTTTATTTGAACTCAACAAGAGGAAAAAAGGAGGTAAAGAGAAGGTACTTGCTAAGTTCACTCCTCACAAATAATAGTGTTTTTTGTTCCCGCTGTAATGAGGTATATGTAATTGATCTATAGTGTTGTGTAAGTTTAAGATGGAGAACCTGTTGGTTCAGTACACATATGTATTAGAAAATGATTATGACAGGGTTAGCTAACACCCGCGTCATGTCATGTGATTACCATTTCTGTTTTGCGGTGAGAACCTTTAAGATTTATGCTCTTAGCAACTTCTGATTACATAAAATGCTGTTACTAACTCTAATTACCCTGCTGTACATTAGATCCCCAGAACTTTTTCATCTTATAACTGGAACTTTGTACCCCTGACCAACATCTCTGTTTCCCCCACCCCTAACCCCTGGCAATTCTCATTCTCTATTTCTATGAGTTTGGCTCTTTTAGATTCTACATATAAGTGAGGTCGTATACTATTTGTCCTTCCCAATCTGTCTTATTTCACTTAGCATAATGCTTTAAAGTCCCATCAGTGTTGTCACAAACGAGAGCTAATAATTTTCACTGTTTTTAGTACTTCATGGCATTCCTTACTACCTTTAAAGGATACAGTTGGTTCTCTCTCTGTTTAGTGGTTTTTTTGTCATTGGGCAATATACTTCTACTCCAAGTTAGGAAAGAAGAGGATTAGGTACCTTATGTGGCATATCACCACCCTCTTCTATATTTGAGCTAATTAAAAATCAGTTTTTTGATTACCCATATTTTAATAATTTACACAAGCACGTTTCTTTATGAACTTCACAAAGTACATCCTGATTTTCCACCATGTGAAATGAGGAACTTTGACCTGCTGCTCCTCTCCATTTCTCCTTCCTCTTGGACCTCTCACGTCCTATCCGCAATAGTGTGACTTGGACATTGTCATTATTTCATGCTATTGGTTGATTCTGATAAAAAGAATTTCAAAACTCATAAAGTACATTTACAGAATCAAGGAGTGGCTTCCAAGGTCATTCTGGTTATGGCCATTCCAAGAGTAGAGCAGAGTTACATGTTCTTTGGTACAGGTACTCATGTCATCCACCTGCATTTCACTGGGAAGAATTGAGAGGTGTGGTTATATGTACCTGCAAGACAGGTCAATATGAGGGATGACCTAGAACACCTGGTTTGGGGCACCTGGGTGGCTCAGTGGTTAAGCGTCTGCCTTCGGCCCAGGTCAGATCCCAGGGGCCTGGGATCCAGCCCCGCATCGGGCTCTCTGCTCTGCAGGAAGCCTGCTTCTCCCGCTAGAACACCTGGTTTGTATAAACACCTGATTTGTATCTCATTTTGCATTGGCATGTGTGTATGTGTGGAGGATCAGTTCCCAGAAGTGGAATTGTTTGGTGAAGTGGCATAGGTATTTCTAATTGAGAAATGGATGAGAATGTCTATTTCACTGGGCATTCAAGGCAGAAGGGTTACAAAATTTTTTAGTTTTGCTTATTTGAAAGATGAAAAAATGGTATCTCAGTGTTTTCATTTGCATTTCTTCTCTTTTGAGTGAGGTTCAGCATGTTTTCATGTTTGATATCCATTTGAATTTCTATGACCTGCCTATTCATGTCTTCTACTTGCTTTTTTTTAATAGGCTACTGGTTTTTTGGCCCAGTTGTAATAACACTATGTATGGGAAAGAAAGAATTCAGTGAGTGTTATGGAACATTTGTCAGTAGTGAGCAAGAAGCTAACATACTTATTCTCTTAAAGAAATCAGCCTGTTTCAAGCACACAGCTCTTTTTTTTTTTTTAATTGAAGATGTAATTTTTTGGGGTACATTTGAAAAACTAAATTTAATCTTCATTGAGGTATAAATTTGGAAACAGAGAGTTTACTTTTCTACATAGTACTTGCCCTTGGTAGGAAGAATGATCTTCTCCTTTAATTCTATTTCATCTTAAATTTTATTTCACAGAGGAACACCTTTGTTACTCCCTCTGTGTCCTTGGAATGAAGGCAAGACAAACTAAAATACACTGAAAAAGTTTCCCACTTTCTGTTAAGGAGACGCTAAAGCTGGTGTGGGGACAAAAAGAAATGACTTTACTGAGAAAGCTGATATTTCCCCCCAAATTTAGAAAATTATATCACTTAGGGTCCAAGGGAAGTTACAAGTAAGAACTAAGGCATAATCATTAGTAGAAAACAATTGATTAATTGCAGGGTGTAGAAAACTCCAAAATTTATAATTTTAGGCATGACATTTTTCAAGTCAGATTATATAATTATCAATTATTATCTGAAAAAATGCTAAAATTTATAAAGATTTTTAAATGCCATAAAATGAATCGAAGGGGAAAGAAGTGATATTAAAGGGTAAAATTATTTAAAAATCAACATGTCCACAAAAGTAATTCCAAAGTGTCTTCAATTTGGTTTATTTTATCTTAACTCAGTATAGTACAACATTCAGTTTTATTAAGTAAATTATTTCTTTCTGCTGTCTATTTAACAAACAAGCAATTTTAATGAATTGGCCTCTATTATATTCTTCATCAGTAATAGAGTACTTTAAAGAAATATATACTATAATAAAACCATGAGGAAAAAATGGTGAGTGGAGTTCTCAGCACAATGTATTGCTAATTTATTGACAGAATGGAAAGACATCGACACAGATGAGTGGTTCCAGTTAATATAAAAGAGGAATGAAATAATAGAAATCAGAAAATCTTATTGCCATTAATAAGTATAATTAATATTATAGAAATAAAACAATATTTCATGATCAAATGACTGCATTAAATGCTTAAGTCAGAAGTGAACAGATGTGGAAGAATGCTGACCTTGAACTTCATGTAAAAGCAGTGGTCGTGGGAGTTATAAGTATTATCGTAAACTTTTGCCTGAGAATAGCTAGGTTATAGGAGAAGTCAGATTTTATTTTATTTATTTATTTTTAAGATTTTATTTATTCATTTAACAGAGAGATCACAAGTAGGCTAAAGGCAGGCAGAGAGAGAAGGAGAAGCATGCTCCCTGCTGAGCAGAGAGCCCTACGCAGGGCTCGATCCCAGGACCCTGAGATGATGACCTGAGCCGAAGGCAGAGGCTTTAACCCACTGAGCCACCCAGGGGCCCCGAGAAGTCAGATTTTAAAATTTTACTATAAAATTTCTTTACTTGGGTTTAAAAAAAATTTTCCAATATATTAAAATTCCACATTTATTATTATTATATTAATAATTATATTCTAAATACATAAAATATAAAACATAAATACATACTATTATTGAATTGTTATTAATTCAAGGAAGGAGAGATTTAACAATTGTGAAATTAGTGATAGAGATGACTATATCATTGAAAGCTTATCTCATTTAACATTCAATGTCTTCATATCCTATTTTCTTTGACAGAACTTTTCTTTCCTTGGCCATTGATTTCTATCTCTAGCTCCTTAAGTGATAAGGTAAGCAGTAAGATGACTGTGGACTTTGCAGACATTTGGCTCTTTTATGTGTATTTGGGGATCAAAACTGACATGGAGGGAAAACATGCAGAGCCTCATGCTATATGCAGTAACTTAGCATCACCTAGGTAGGATGTAGATTTCTTTAAAAATATGGCCTTGAGTCACTGTATTAAAACCACTGTAATACAGCCACTTTAAAGTCACAAAAAATTTGAGGAAAGAGAGATGGATTTCAAACATGCACTAAAGGCCATGAATCTCTTCTGTGGTTTCTGATCCTATGATTGCATTCCACCTGTGGTATGTATTTCCAAGGATAGTACCAAATGCCCAAGACTTGCATTACTCCCCTCCTTTCTGATCTGTTACCTTATCTATGGTTGATTTAGAAATGAGGTCTTGGTATTTTAAGAAAGCGCTTTGCTGACCTGGGAAAGGACTCGTATGGCTTCCGATGGGCTGCATTTGAACATGTCTTATAGCTCGATCCACATTCTGCCATGTAATTATTTGTATTTTCTCATCCTCATTACTGAATTGTAAATTCATTTAAGAGAGATACTGTGCTTTCACTCATTTTTTATCACCCGCCAAGAATGGCACACTGGCTTGCCTGTAGCAGAGGCTCAAATAGGGTTCCTAGCCACGTTAGGCTGGCTGATGGTATTACGGAGGTATTTCCTTGCTGGCTCATAATTTTTTTAGAGTTATAATCATCAGTGTATTTCTGCCTAGTGCCTTGTGCCAAGTGCACAAACCTCAGGCACTTGTTCTTTGTGAAAGAGACTGTTGTACCATTTTGTGTTTTATGAAATTTCTCTTCTTTCTCTGCCTTACTCTGACATATTAAGAAGTGAAAGAAACAAAAACTGAAAATAATGTAGGTTCTGCATATATTGTAATATGAATAGGTTAAGGAACTTTTAGATCTACCAATTGGGTAATTAATCCAAAGTTAAACGGTCTACTGATTTCCGTTTCTTTCTTTCTTCCTTCACTGTAGACCTTAGAATACATTCTAATGGGAAAAGCATATGAACTAGTAAGCAAATAAACTAATATGAGTTATTTATTTGAAACGGAGAAATTTTCCGTGAAGATCATTAATAGGAAGATGTGAGATAAGTACGGAGCTGGGAGATGACTGCTTCTTAGCATGGCTAGAGAAGGCCCGACTTAGCATGGCTAGAGGAGGCCCGACTTAGCATGGCTAGAGGAGGCCCGACTTAGCATGGCTAGAGGAGGCCCGACTTAGCATGGCTAGAGGAGGCCCGACTTAGCATGGCTAGAGGAGGCCTGACTTAGCATGGCTAGAGGAGGCCGACTTAGAAGATACATAAAAAAGAGCTAAGCATGTGATAGACTGGGAAGACAGTATCATGTAGGTGAAAGGAAAAGTATATTCAGAATCTGTAGGAAAGACTCCATTATTAAACTGAAAGGACACCAGATGTTTTTCTTTAAGTTTTAATTACATGTCTTCAGGAGCTTAATGACAATTATTCTGGTGCAAGAGGAAATTGAACTACAGTGTACTGAGCGTTCTCTTATGTGCCAGGCTTTTTTCCAGATGCTTTACATTTCCCAGTGAATGTTTCATGAATACCTCATACTCTGAAGGATTATCATCAAACCCACCATCGTCCCATTTCTATAGATTTCTTTTGAAATTTCATATATTGGTAACAGCTACCATCCATTCAGTTGTCCAAATCCCAAACCCAAAAGTCCTTGTAATCTTGCCATCTCCAAACCATTGGTCCACATACTTATTCACTCAACTCCATAAGTAAATTCTTGATCTATTAATTTTGTCTTCTTTCCTACTGCCACTGCTCTCGCTAGGTCCTACCCATACTGTTGTAGTTCACTCTACTGTCCTCTCTCCCTTAATTTTACCCTTCCCCAAACCATCCTTTAAAATCTCTTGGTGCTAATCTTTCTAAAACAGACATGACATGAGCTCTTTGCTCAAAATATGTCCTTGGCTTCTCATCACCTTTAGAGGGAACAAAGAACTCAAAATGCCTTGGCATGACAAACCAGCATCTTTATTCTCTGGCCCTTGCCTACTGGATCAAGTTCATTTTCTGTAACTGGTCTTCAGTATTCTCTTACAGAAGACCTTTTGCCCAGTAGTACTCTATCCTCATGTCATGTTTATCATTCTTTTTGTCTAGAATGTCCTCCTTACATTTGTATCTCTAATAAATGCATATTTGAATCCTTTAAGTCTCAGCCCAAGGTTATAGTCTTTGTGAGGAGTATCCTGATTCTTCTAGGCATTTCTAGACTTCCTTCCCCTCTCCTCCCACTGCACATTGTAATTACACTGATTACCATATTCTAATGATTTATTCTAATGATTGATGAATCTATATCGCTACGACCCGTAAGTCCCATTAAATACATGGTCTGCCTTTTTAGCTTTATATTCTTAGACCTGAAATATAGCAAATGTCCTATAACTATTTCTTGAATAACAGTCTAACCCGACTAAATTCCCCTCAGTTTCCTCAGCAGCTCCTCTTTATTTTGCCGAGTTAAATTATTAGTACATGGTAGAGTTAGCATTTAATGTCAGGACTGTTTAATTACAGGGTGATGGCTTCCTCCTTATAGGGGTCTGTTCCTCTGTTGGTTAGCTACACTTCTATTTAATTAAGAGACCCCATAGACACAGTTGAGATTTGCTTCGGGAGTTTGTGCACTTTGCCTGAGGAATTCTGTCCAGCAAATGAGTATGGAAGCATATGGAATCATGCAGCTAGTTCCCTCTCTGTCTTCAACCTTTTCCACATAATCTTATTAGTTCTGCCCCATGCCAGGAATACACCACCTGTCCTGAATCCCAAGACGACTCTGGGTAGAGAAAAAAAGTCTTCTTAGTAAGCTATCTCTTCTGCCTTGGTCCTTATTTATGAACAAGTAGGCCTGTGGTAAGGTAGATGAAGATAGGAGATACATCAAATAAATAATTATTAACAAATGTTATGATGATATTTGCACCAGGCAAATTATAACATAGTGATTTCTCATTGTTATATCCAAGTTTTTCTAGAATATGGGATTATCTCTTCAATAGAAACATTAACATTTTGTGAGACGCAATTTGAGAGTTTCTTAACAGGGATAATATGTATGTCTCAACTAATGTAGATACTAAGGTATTTTATTGGTCTTCAGTCAGGGTCGTTAAAAAATATGCTCAGTCTTGTCACATATCAACTAGCTAAGAAAAGTACTTAGTTTCTTCATTGAGAGGCAAGAATTAAGCAATAATGGCATAAATCAACCATTCTTCAGACAAAAAAGAACTATACTCAAAAATTCTCTGAGAACTGAGAGCCTATTTTTTAAAAAAATACTTATTTGGGAGAGAGGGAGAAAAAAAAAAGAAAGGGTAGGAGGGGCAGAGGGAGAGAATCCCAAGCAGACTCCCTGCTGAGGAGGGAGCCCCACGTGGGACTCGATCCCACCACCCAGGAGATCATGACCTGAGCTGAAACGGAGAGTCAGAGGCTCAACCGAATGAGCCACCCAGGTGCCCCATGAGAGCCTGCTGATGAAGTGTATATAACACTGTGAGAAGAGCCATCCAAAGAACTGTTACCACTCTTATCTTTGAACAAGTACAACTATACAAAATCTGTCTGGTAAAGCTGCTACATGGGAAGTATTAATGTGCAGCAATCCCCTGTCCTATAAACTCCCAAAAGGAATTGTCTATAAATATATATAGTTATGGTTATGTGTATATAGTTGTGTGTGTGCGCGCACACACACACACACACACACACACACACACACACGCTTGAAAAGGGTGCACAGTAAATTGTAGAAGCCTTGAAGGGGAATGGACTTTATTTAACTTATTTTACTAGAACCAGTCACATAGTAGGAGTTTCTAACAATCTTAATTTGTTTCCCTCAAGTCCCAACCTATAACTATTATTTTGTGATCATATCAGAAAAATACCCCTTACTTCTCTCTCATACAATACCTACAAATTTAGTGGGTAAGATCTGTTTTTGGAAATGGAAGTTACAGATAATATTTACTGCAAAAATATGGTTTTTAGATTTTAGTAAAAGTTCACACACATGATCAAATTATAACCAATCAAGACATTAATAAACCTACAGTATTTATGATTCAAGAAGTAAAAGAAATTAGCTGTGATTTTGGAACTTCTCTGGGAACAAGACTCCATAAAGACAGCTGACTTTATTCCTAGCAAATCCTTAAGCAGTATCTGCAGAAAGATACTTATACTATTTCAATAGTTTAAACATAATTTCTACATTAGTATTTCACTACACTAATGAATTGAAGCATCATGTTATTGATTTAATACAACAAATATTTATTGAACAAATAGAGTCTTTAATTATCTGGAAAGTATGACCCCCTTAATGTTCTGTTAATCATTACTATTAGCTAAAATAGCAGTTCTGAATATTAGAATCTCCTGGGTAGCTTTTTACAAATCTCAATTCCGAGACCATAATCCATTTGAATGAAATAATTCCTCAGGGCAGAATCCAGGCATCAATAGTTTGTTGAGGTCCTCGGGTGATGCCAGTGTGCATCAATGAGTTGAAACACACTTCTATTTCATTTATAATTTCTGCATATAGTAATCCGATGCCTCACTTTGGGAATTCAGCATTTACTGTGCATTGGTGTCTTGGTTTAAACTCCAGTTTTCTTTTACATGTCCTTATATAAGGGCTCAAAATGAGGTTTTTCCTCTAACCTTCTCTCTGAGATAAAAAAAAAAAAAAAAGCAAAAAACAAAGACAAAAAAACCGAACCTTAATCCTGAAGTGTACAGGCTGAGTCTAAAATGTGTTGGATTGAGTTTACCTGTTATTTGTTTGAAGTCTG
This sequence comes from Procyon lotor, assembly GCA_028646535.1. Lineage (NCBI taxonomy): Eukaryota > Metazoa > Chordata > Mammalia > Carnivora > Procyonidae > Procyon > Procyon lotor. Next base: position 85,053,232 of record CM053612.1, on the reverse strand, counting down.
AACTTTCTGCTCCAGATTCTGGAAAAAAAAAAAAAAAAAGAAGAAGGAAAGTGGTGTTAGACACAGAATTGGAACCAGGACCCATAGGTCATACACTGTGACATTATATTACACAAAAAAATAAACTAATAAATGTATTTACCTCATGCACTTCTCTGTTTGATAGAGGGGTGAATCAGAACAACAACTGTGAGAGAGCGGAAGTGGAAATAGAGCTAGACTTAATGGAATGGAAGGCGGAGGCTTAAAAACCTTGGGAAGAAATGTGGACACTCACAGGGCACTGTCGGCCTCATCAGTTTATGGCTGCATGTTCCTACCTTGTGCTTCATGTAAGGAATGGGTGTAAATTTATGTCACAGCAGTTACATTTCCAGGACTTGCTAGAAAATAGAATGATCTCGAGGTACCTGCTACTCTGATGGAGTGCTGCTTTGTTTTTCATGCCAGCCCTCCCGATTGAATCCAGCTTTGCTAGTGTCCCGTCTACAAGCTTAAATCTTGGAATAGCAAAGTACATTTTAGGGCCCTACAAATACTTTGTTTATATAAAAGGCACATATCTTCATGATACAATATCTGAGGAGGCTAATTTATTTCCCTTGTGTCTACGAGTCATTTATTATTTTTCAAGATGACTCATGAGAAATAAGATCAGATTCCTTATTGTGTTCTCTTTGGCCCACTTTAAGCCCCTGCTGTATGCGGTGTATGAGTCACAATCTGGGCTACGAGAAAAGATTATTTTCTTTGGCTCTTTACCATGTGAGCTGTGTAAATGTACTGTTTGGAAACTGCTCTCGAATGCCAGTATTTCAATCATTCTGATAATTACAGCTTTACCTGTTACTTTTCCTCACTTTATAAACTAGATAAATGTGAAAGATATTTTGACTCAATATTTTAAATAAATTGAGTTATTTCTAAAATGAATTTGTTACTGTAAAATCAAAGAACCATGGAAATTGGCAGCTAAGCCCTTGGTGATCTAGTCTGCCCATCTCCCAGCGTACTAATGGGCCATCGTTCTTCTTGGTTATTCTATACTATATTCTATATATATATTCTATACTGAGTTTGCTTCGAGTTCTTCCAGCGTCCCACAGTCCACTGTGCCTCAGCCTTTTGTGTATGCTTCCCACCCAAAACAACCCTCACTCTTTTCTCACTTTTTTTTTTTTCTTCTTTTCTCACTTTTAAGAAACAAATTTTCAGGGCGCCTGGGTGGCTCGGTTGGTTAAGCGTCTGACTCTTGGTTTTGGCTCAGGTCATGATCTCAGGGTCATGAGATTGAGCCCCACGTCCGACTCTGTCACAGAGTCAGCTTGAGATTCTTTCCCCTTCCCTCCCCCTCCATTCCTATTGCCACTAGTGCTTGTGTACTCTCTCTCCAAAATAAATAAATTAAATCTTTTTAAAAAAAAAACGCAAATTTTTATCTTTCCCTTATAGGATAAAGTCATTTTTTTGGTAAAAGCATCCTTTGATCCCCAGAGTGACTTTATTTCCATTGTATTATATTTTCCCTGCTACTTTGCAATGGGGGGGAGGGGTTTGAGGTTTTCAATTTTAATTCACATGTAGTTAACATACAGTGTTACATTGGTTTCAGGTATACATATAGGGAATCAACAATTCTCTACATCGTTACTCAGTGCTCATCATAAGTGTACTCTTAATTCCCTTCACTTATTTCACCCATCCCCCACCTACCTCCCCTGTGATATGCTTCATTTTAAATAAGTACCCTCAGTTAAAGTGGTTTTTTTTCTTCAACAAAAACAATTTTTACTTGAAGCATACTTCACAATACATGATTCTAAAAGATAGGTATAAAACATTCCATCCAAGAAAAATTTTAATCTATTGGATTGGAAATAGGAATTCAGCAAACTATTCCAGGACTTATTTTTACACAGCATTATTTACTTTATACAACAGGTCAAACAACGTTTACTGGTGTAACAGACTCACTTGTAAATGAATTATAAACACTCTTTACTTCTGGAATATATTTAACTATTAAAGAGCTGCCTATTTATTCTGTAAAAAAAAAAAGAAAAAAGAAAAACAGAATATACATTTTCCTCAAGCACACACAGAAGAATCCCTTGATTAAATCACATAAGGAGAGACATAACAAATACTACAAATTTAAGAAGACATAAATCCTACCAAGTACATTTTCCAACAACACCAATTCAAAACTAAAAATCAATAATAACAATGAAAAATCTACAATGTAAATACTAAATATTTAATCTGTAAATATTAAACAGTACACTACTGCTCAAGCATTGGGATGATCAAATAAGAAATCAAACAGCAGGGCGCCTGGCTGGCTCAGTCGTTAAGCGGCTGCCTTCGGCCCAGGTCAGATCCCAGGGGCCTGGGATCGAGCCCCGCATCAGGCTCTCTGCTCTGCAGGAAGCCTGCTTCTCCCGCTACCATTCCCTCTGCTTGTGTTCCCTCTCTCGCTGTGTTTCTCTCTGTCAAATAAATAAAATCTTTAAAAAAAAAAAAGAAATCAAACAGCAAATCAAAATATGTCTCAAAAGAAAAAGAAAACACAATATTCCAAAACCTGCGGGATGCAACAAAAGCTGATGTTAGAGTGAAATTTATGCTATAAATGCTTGTATTAAGAAGAAAAGTTCAAGTAAACAACATTACACCACAAGGAAGTAGAAAAAGAAGAAACTTAGCTGAATTTTAATAGAGGAAGGAAATAAAGAAAAATCAGATATATATAAAATAGAGACCAGGATAAGCAATAATGTAACACTGCAAGCAATGACCAGTTTTCCAAGAGAATAAAGAAAATTGGCAATGCTTTAACAACATTAGGAAAAAAAAGAAGACTCAAAAACTGAAATGAGAAATGGAAGAGAAAACAATACACCAGATAACCATAGAAATGTGTAGCATGATAACAGATTACTATAAATAATAATAATATACTGCCAAATCAGGTAACTTAGAAAAGAAAGGTAATTTGCAACACAAGTTACCAAGATTGAATCATGAATCTTGAATCCAAAAAATAGGGACTCTTCTTAGACCAATAACAAGAATGAAGGTTGAATTAGGAATCACATTCTCCTGGCACAGAAAAGCCCAGGACGACATGGTTTCATTGGTGAATTCTACCAAACGTTAAAAAAAAAAAAATAATGACGATTTTTATCAGATCTTGAAACAATGGAATAGAGGGAACACATTCAAAATCATTCTGTGAGGACAGTACTACCCTGATACCAAAACAGGTTAAGAACAATACAAGAACAAAAAAGTCTAGTTTATCGGATGTAAATATTGCTACTCTTTCTTTTGACATCCATTTGCATGATAAAGATTTCTCCACCCCCTCACTTTCAAACTGCAGGTGTCTTTCCGTCTAAAATGAATCTGTTGTAGGTAGCATATAGATTGGTCTTGTTTTTTTATCCATTTGACCCCCTCTGTCTTGTGGTTGGCTGTTCAATCCATTTACATTCATTTTTTGATAGGTATGTATTTATTTACTGCCATTTTATTATTTGTTTTTTTGTGTTTCTGGATATTGACTCTGATCCTTTCTTGTCTTTGTCACTGTTGATCTCACCTTTGCCTTCAAAGAGTCCCTTTTCATATTTCTTGTTGTGCTGGCCTAGTGGTCATGAACTCCTTTAGTTTTTGTCTGGGAAACTCTCTCTCTCCTTCTATTCTGAATGACAGCCTTGCTGGATAGAGTATTCTTGGCTGCAGATTTTTCCCATTCAGCCCTTTGACTATATCATGACATGCCCTTCTGGTTTGCCAGATTTCTGTTGCGTAATCTCCAGCTAGGGGTTTTCCCTTGTAAGTTAAGGACTTCTTTTGCCTTGCTGCTCTTAAGATTTTTTCTTTATTTCTTTATTCTTCATATTTTACAAATTTAATTATATAGCATAATTGGTGTTGGCCTGCTTTTGTTGATTTTGGTGGGAGTTCTACAGGCTTCCTGGATCTGGATGTCTGTTTCCTTCCCCAGAATAGGGAAGTGTTCAGCTCTTATTTCTTGAAATAAATTTTCTGCTCCCTTTTCTCTCTTCTTCTTCTTCTTCTGGAACTCCTATAACAGGAAAGTTACTACATCTGTTGGAGTCACTGAGTTCCCTAAGTCTATTTTTGTCTCAGAGTGTGTCCCTGAGACACAGCACTTACAGAGGTGCCTCTTTGGGAACAAAGGAGCTGGTAGGTGCCATTTCCCACCCCACCCCCCACCACCCCCTCAGGATCAACGCAGAACCACCAGCAAGGAGGCAGTTCAGTGTGGACTCTGGCTGCCTAACTTACTTACATGGAGCCCCACCCCTCTGTGCACTGGAGGGCCTGCCTTTCTCAGTCAAGCTTGCCTTAGTCCTAGCGCAGCAGGCCCTTCCCCCAGAACAGCACAAGACCCTGCCCATACCACATCTCCCAACCAAAGTGTTCTGCAGGGCCTCGGTTCTGGTGGAGTTGGTGTCAGGTCTCATTTCCCAAACAGACGATGGCACGCCTAGTTAAAACTCACCACATTCAGGCCAGGGCCCACACCAGGCAAGGAGAGCCTCTGCAGATGACTGTCCTGAAGGATAGAGCAGCCAGAACACAACAGCAGAGCGCATGGGGCACACAGCAGAGACACTCTGTGAAGTGCCAGGCCCTGGGCAATACGTGACCTCTTCTTCGTAAGGCCATTACTTTCAGGAGCAGGAGATATAGCTGGTTTTTCTAACATAGAGAAGAAGGCACAAACTTAGATGAAATTTCAAGATGGAGGAATTTATCCCAAATGAAAGAACGAGATAAGGCCACGGCCAGAGATCTAAGTGAAACAGATATAAGTAACATGCCTGATGGAGAATTTAAAGGGACAATCCTAAGGATTCTCACGGGGCTTGAGAAAAGAACAGATGATATCAGTGAGGCCCTTACCACAGAGATAAAAGAGTTAAAAAGAATCAGAGATGAAGAGTACAATAAATAAGATTGGAAATAGGCTTGATGCGAAGAACTGCAGGCTGGAAGAAGCAGAGGAAGGAATCGGTGACCTAGAGGACAGAATAATGAGCAATAATAAAGTTGAACAAAAGGGGAAAGAATCCTGCAATATTTTGTACTTCTTTGGAACAACTGTTACAGGTGTCAGTATTCATGTAATTATTTAACATCATCTCCCAGCTAGACTGAAGATTTCATGAAGAAAGGGATTATGCTACACAAGACATTTATAAATGACAATATTAATGTTCTCTAACTGATTTCAATTTCCCCCAAAATGCAGGGTCCATGAAGATAAGGCCCACGTCATTCTTACCCACTGCTGTGTCTTCAGTCATTTGATACAATATCCAGCTCATGGTATTCATTCAGTAAATGGCTGTTGAATGAATGTATGAGTATATGAATGAACCATTAACTTTTAGTGTGGTAAAGTGTCATCTCTTTCGTTTTATCTGTCAAGTTTTTTAACTTCTACATAATAGGTTTATTGTTTTAATTTCTAGTTTTTTAACATTTGTATATTAGGAATATTGCAGAGAGATGCTTGGAACTCATGTCAACTTTCAATCTTGAAATATCTTGTAAAATTGAGACCACATAACATAGTTTATAAGCAAGAATGGTTTGTTAATTTTGAATTGTGATTCTAGCACAACAGCTAAATAGAAATAGATGGATATAAATATATCTGTTCAATAAGTTGTAGAATTAGAAAGTCAGAATGTGAGAGCCAGAACCACTGTAGGTTTAATTTAGCACATCAAAGACATCTTATAAATAAACAATTACAAGTGATTAGTGATTTACCCAAAGTCATAAAGATAATTAGCAGAAGGAAATTTTAGTTTCATTTTCCTGAGGGTTTTTTTTTTCAATTGTACAACACTCCACTGTTTTTCCACATATTAAGAATCCAGATTTTGAATGAATGTGAGGCCAAGCCAGATTTGTTCATTTTTTCCTTAGTGCAATCAGGAGACTGGAATAAAGGCTTTCAGCAAGCAAACACAGCTACTAGACACGTGATCAGAAAGGCTTAGATTGCTTTTACCATGATGTGGCATCTGTGGCTGCCACACTTTTTCATGGATCTCAAAATTGATAACTTGAATGTCTCTTACTGGTAGCTTGCTGCACACATCTGTATGAGTGATTTGTGTAGCATCCCTGAAAATGCATTCTCTCTGTTTGGTTCTATCTTGGATGGCAGGTCTCTGTCCAGCCCAACAACGTGGTTGAACCCTGTGAGTTTTTATTATTACTCCACTATACTGAGACCCTGCCACCAGAGTTGGGAGAGGTCCATTTTGAACTATGTGCTATTCTACTCAACACTTGAGATTCAGGGTGTCCTCTGGTACATGACAGTAAGTATTCAAAAAAGATTTAGAAGCTACCTAAGTCAAATTGGAAACCACTGGATTTACATTTTAATACCTATTGTGTTTTGGCTATTAGAGGGAAACATGGTAGCTCGTGATAACTGTGCTTGGTGGGTCCCCAAATCATAACATTCGGGGAGGTGTAGGGAAATAACTGAGATCATTAAAAAAATTAGTACAAGGTGTTCAGAGCTAAATACTTCCAAATCTCTTGGACATGGGTTATAACATACTGCTTCCTGATACATTTTCTGTATCAGAAAATCATCCTGATTTTCTTCCCACTAGAAATGGGAAATTGTGTAGACAGAAAGCCCCTCAAGTATATTGTGGAGGAGGACAAAGAAGAAATGCTTTAACAAAATTTGGTTGGGCACTGGCTCCTAGAATGTAAAGAGTCTCCAAATCCCTGTCATTAAAGGAAATTTTAGTTACTGGGAGAATGCCATAATTGGAAGGAAAATGAAAACACTGTTCTGAGAGAACTATTGATTCTTCTCTTTCAGGCTATTCATTTGTTTAAGACTAAATGTGCAAGCTACACCACAGAACACCAAATCACCTTGGAGTTGCTGCCTTGGCAGTGGCACTACAGCTAATAGAGACAGGCTTGCATTTTCTCCTGAAGCCTTCTATCTTCCTTTAGTGTCATTGAACAAGGGCTGCTGAAGTGTCAGCAAAAATATTTATTACTCTTCCATATGTCACTGCCCTCCTGCCAGTGACATGTGTACTCATCAGTCAAACGGAAACTACCCACCATGTTTGATTTACTGCAGTTGAAGGAAATCTGTTTGTGGGTTCCTATAACATAAACCATTTTGCTGGAGATTAATGCTCTGATTTGCATGCAGCTCATGGGAGTTATATCATTAGTTTTCATGATATATCAGGACTAAATGTAAGAAATGCAACTCTGTTTTTTCTCTGTGGGGTCCTGTTCTTTTTCTTTCCCCTCCCTAACCTTTTCATTAACTTTCCCCTTGTTGTTCAGTAAAACATTATTTACTTTCTGCCTTCTCAGGACTTGGTAGAAGATTAAGTGATTAAGTTTTAGCCATATAGAAGCTATGACTAGAGGTGCCTGGCTCGACTCAGGCAAGGGAGCATGCGAATCTTGATCTTGGTGCCGTGAGTTCGAGCCCCACGCTTGAGTGTAGAGATTACTTAAGTAAATCAATAAACTTAAAAAAAAAAAAAACAAAACTCTAAACAAAGTCCCTCTGCAGAACACCTGGAAAGTGACTTGATTAGCAACAAACTTCTAGTCTTGGCAGTGGACTTTTAACAAACATGTGATGGTGAACCTGCAGAAAAATAGAAATGACTTTTCTCACGGACCTCTATGTTCCATTTATATTCTGTTGAGAAGTGTGGAGTAGGAAGATCTTCAGAGCTTTCAGGATTGCCTAGTTGTAAGAAAATTATCTCACACACTGTAATTCTACTGCATGAAATTCAAAATTTATCTGTATTGTGACATATTTGTGCTTTGAGTAAAACATTCTATAGGTGCATAAATGAATCTACTTGGACTTGTCACACCTGGTTGCTACCCTAGTATCTGTGATGATGGCAAGATGAATGACTAAGAACAGCTCCATTTATTCAAGTGCAGTGGCAGAAGGTGGGAAACAATTTATTGAGATATTTCTTCCATATCCCAACATTTTCCAAAATGTCCTGAAGCATATGCAATTCTCTTTGACTAATGCTCCTACAAAGAATGTATTTTTCTAAGTAAAATAAGAAGGCATTTTATAGTAATACACAAAACTGAATCTTTTGCATTTTTCAAACATTAGCCAGCATATTATAAACATTTCAGAGAGTTTAAAGTTAGGCAGTGAGTGGTCTAAATACTGAAACATGAGTAGGGATATCAGTGATCCGTATGTCTAGAGTGGCCTAAGAATATTTCACTGCCTGACTTCACACAGACGTATATTAAGCTCACAGTTGAGACTGGAGCTAAGTGCCATCATCATATGCCCAGTGAGCCACATGCTGTCTGTTTAGGCTCCTTTAGTTTCACTCATGCTGGCCAGACACAGGTTCTTCCCTGAATTTTTACTTCTTATACGTGCTATCTTATTGAGGCTTATTTTGAGGCCCCTTACTTGAAGTGTCTAGTGACCATTGAGGTCTTAGGGTATTCTGTAATTCCAGAATTTTCTGAGTCATCCTCAGTATGTTCTGTTGAGCCTCGGGCCATCAGAAATTGACTTATAACTTGGAATAGCGGACTGTCTTTTGTGGCATGTGGACACCAAGCAGTATAATGGTAATTAAGTATTTGGTGTCTTGAGTAGGACACACAAGGGGTTTGGATTCCAGCTCCATATTTGTGTGATTTAAAATAAAGTATTCGATCTTTTCATTTTAAGTTTCTTTTTAAAATGTGGTTAATAAAATGTGTGAAACAGCGAAGTGTTTGGCAGATAGAAATCCCTAGTCAACTTTAGCTATTATTATCTTTATGAACAACATTTAAGCTCCTGAGATGATCTGATGGCAGACCATAACTGCGGTGTAGGGTGCTTCTGAATGGTAGAATGCAACTGGGAAGAGAGAGAACTGAGGATAAGATGTGGGGATATTTACTTGGTGAATTAAAATAGGTATTTTTTTCAAATTTGTTGGGAGAAATCTACCTAGGCAAGGAAGGAAGCTTAGGGAGCATCTCCTCTGAAGGTGGCGGCATAGCATAGGGCATGGTGTATGTGGAACTGTACTACTCCGTGGCGGAAATGGAGGTAAGCTAGTAAACGTGACCTGAGCCAGGCACCATCTTGCTGGGAGACGTACCACCACTATTGCTAGGAGGTTTGGTGGAATGTATAGTGCCATGTAGGTCTGCGTGTCTCGAGAGTGGGCACTCTTTTTCAAATGACCAGTATTATTGGGCTTCTCTGATGGTAATTCTGCCAGTAGTTCATTAAAAATGAAGTTGCTAATGTTACTTTAACAGTGCTCCTTCTCAGTGCAAAATGCCTTCTTTCATATTTTTCAATGTATGATGATGCATGTGCATAATAACAATAAGAAAGACAATATTGATAAAAAAATTTCCCTCAATATTCTATTGGAAAAGTGAATGATTTTATATTAGCTAAGTTATTTATTTTGGAGTATATACAGTAAGTTTTTAAAGCTTTCTGTGTATATGGGGGCATCTGGGTGCGACTCTTGGTTTCAGCTCACATCATGATCTCAGGATCATGAGACCAAGCCCCGTGTCCTCTGTCCCTCCCCTACTTGTGCTCTCTCATGTGTGTGCACTCTGTGGTCTTTAAAAAAAAAAAAAAAAAGCTTTCTATGTTCATTACCTTTTCAGTCGTCATAGTTAGGGAGTCACAGAATGTGTATTTCTTTTATGGTGGCAATACATAGTGGAATTTCATGCAGTCTTACTTTATTCTGTTTATTTTTGTTTTCCTGCTCTTGTTATACTTTCTTCACAGTTGTGAAGCAAATATTTGCACAATGGAGATAGTTTGTCACCCTCTTGTAGACATTTTACCGAGAAACAAAAAAATGCCTCTGGAAAAATTGTAGAAAAGCATAACAAGCATTTTAATATAAACAGCAGGAATTCCTTTTGACTACACAATCCTTCTTATAAGAACTTCCATTGAGTAATTTAAATATACGTGAAAATGAACCTTTAGCCCAAATTTTACATGATTAAGATTGTAATCTTCAAGTAAGCTTTATGTCTCATGTCTACTTTCTAAGTTACACATACATAAACATATACAATCATACACTTACCCAGGGATCATATTTTCTTTAACCATCTTTCATTGCTCCTTTTGGGAGATTATCATCTTCTGTTTTTGAGGGATTAAACTATTAGGACTAAGATGGAATTTTAGAACTAGACCACCTCATTGATCATGAATAAAATCCTTAGCCATTCCGATTCTAAAGGCTTTAATTTGATCTTTCTCTGTTTGACTAACTTTCGTGTTACAAGTTTCTCGTGATTCCAAGGATATAGTTAAAGCCCTTGTAAACCATAATCCATCTCTCATAGCTTCTGACTGCATTTGGGTATTCCCTTTAGAAGAGTGTACCATGCTCCTTAGGGAGATTGTGCAGAAGACAGTAGAGACGGACTGGGTCATGCCCTTCCTTACCATTTGGACAACAACTCAGAGAGAAACCTACCATTGCTATGGCTAGGACACCTGGTGGAATGCACAGTGGTAGGTTTGTGTGCCTAAAGATGGTGTGTTAGCAGTGCCATCTTTGGAGTGGAAAGGATATAGCAGCAGCTCATTTTACATAGCCCCAGTCTAAACCCATATGCACACAGCTACTTACGTAGTGCTACATCTATGAAGGAAAGGAAATTCCTTACTTCGTGAGCCACTTCCCTTTTAGATTTTCTTCTGAACACATTGGCTCTCTTCACACCATTAGGAAGTTCTTGTTAAAAAAAATAAAATGAATTTTCCACCTCTGACTTGTGACTTGGACAGTTTAAAATGTTGTGATAGACTTTTAGTTGTCAAAATAAGTCATTAGGATGTAATATATAGTACGGTGACTATAGTTAGTAATACTATATTGAATATTTGAAAGTCGCCCAGAGAGTAGATCTTAAAATTTCTCATCACAGGAAAAAAATTTCTATACTTGCTGTGGTGATCATTTCTTAGTATGTACAAATATTGAATCATTAAAAATTGTACACCTGAAATTAATGCAATGTTACATGTCCATTATACTTCAATTTTTAAAAAACCATAATAAAAGCAAGGTAAGTATATAAAAATGTTGTAAATATTTTTCATTAATCTTTCTTGGCTCTGGGTAGAATTTCTTTCTGACCAATTAAAGTAAATGGATATCTCTCTTTTAAATATTTTCATGAAAAAATTTGTTCTCTTTTCTGGGTCTCAGGAAGATTCTGTGAGGAACTGAACTTAATACATTTTCCTCAAGCCTCCTCCTCATTATTGCTTGTTCCTTCTTTTATGGGCCTCCAACACTTGATTTTAGGCCCTTCTTTGATTTCTCATTTCCTTCATTTCACACTCCTTTTGACTCCTAGCCAGGTCTTAAAGGCTTCTTTCTTTAATTATTTCCAGAATGTATGCTTTTTACCCATCACTGTTAATAGATTCACCGTCAGGCCTGGTCTCTGTCCACTTATCTCCCTTACGCTAACCTCACCAAAGTGAGTTTAGAGCTTTAATCCATAGTAAAGATTGTGGTAAAAGCTAAATTTGCTGCACATCAGGCTTAATGTAAATCTATTCAAACTTTTCTGTGTACTGCCTTTGTATGAAGGTAATTTATGCTCTCTTACAATGCTATCCATCCATTGATCCATGTATCCATCAAAAAAGAAAGGATCTTCTTATAATCATTATATTTCCCCGTTATACCCAAAACACACACACACACACACACACACACACACACATTCTCTCTCTCTCTTTCTCTCTCTCTTTCTCTATCTCCTCCTCTGTCTCTATCTCTATCTCTGTCTCTATCTCTATCTCTCAGTCTCTCTCATAGTCTAAAAGTTTATATAACATGAATCTGGGATGAATAACTCTTTCTGTTTGATCTGCGGAATCTCTTATTGAGTGTGCTTTGAATGGATATTTCTTGATAATACTTTTAACAATCTGAAAGTGAAAAAGATTTCTCTCGTGATAGTGCATTATTTTCCTGAATTGAAAGAATTGACTTCTCTGTGAGAAGCCAGTGACATTTGGACCAATTTCTTATCAGATGCTAGGATTAACTCTTACAAGTAGATTTATTTCTCCATGGATAAAACAAATAAGAATGTGCTATTCAGTCTCTCAGCTTTTAGTTTTATGGGCCTGCTAGGCAATTATTAATGGATTAGGAGAAGGTAAGCTAAATAAAATAAACTCTTTTGTTGTTACCAGTACTTTTCTGTAGAGATACTAGATGCCTTCACAGGCACTCCAGATGTGAGTAAAGAATCTGAAGGACTAAAGGGGACAGGATGATACAAGTGAAGTAAATCTTTTTCAAATGCACGAGAAAGTTAAAAGGCTAAAGAATAAAAAGGAATCAAAACTGAGAAGGAAGGGGCAAACGAGAAGATAAAATTTCCATTTATTAAAGGTGAATTGATATATTTCACATGGGAAATTTTAAATGTGTTCCATTACTTTAGGAGAGCAATAAAATTCTGTCTACATGTATTGTGATCATAAACTTTAAATTTTCAACGGTTAGAATCTCCCTTTCAAAAAAAGAATCTCCCTTTCACATGGAAAAAAACTTAACATTATTCATAAAGAAAATATCTCACAGGAAGTACCCGTTTACATACAAAGAACCAAGGCATTTAAAATATATGAATTCTATACTTTAAGGATAGTGAGGAATCTGGGTGAGATAAGGTGGGGAGAGCACGATGTTTAATCTGAAAATGCAGTCTATGGACTGCATTTGATAATGATGCTAGAATTCTGGGAATGTAGGAAAAGTCCTGAGCAAAGACAAGGGAGAGAAAGCTTCCTCACCAATGTGGAAAAGTTGTTTGGAGTCTTTGGGGAATGACAATCCGGGCGTTATTATGTGATGCTCAGTGCTCTCATGTGCTTCTTCTGTAGTAGCTCCCAGAGACACTGTGTCCAAACTCTAAGCTACATCTGGGTTTCTCCTCTTGGGAGCAGCTTAAAATAGCCGTCAAGTTCAGAGAGAGAAAAGGACATAAAAGTTGGTCCCGAAAGAGTGTTAATTATAGCAGCCATGGTCGAGACGTTAGCAACTGATTTAAGTGGCTTTAGTGGTTACATTGGAAAAGATCTAACAGTCTCTAGAAGAAAACAAAGCCACCCATGAATTTCAGATTTAAAATGCACATCTTGGGGTGCCTGGGTGGCTCAGTCGGTTTAGCATCTGCCTTTGGCTCAGGTATGATCCCAGGGTCCTGAGATGGAGCTCCACATTGGGCTCCCTGCTGAGCAAGGACCCTGCTTCTCCCTTTCCCTCTGCTGCTCCCCCTGCTTGTGCTCTCTGGCTCTCTCTCAAATAGATAAATAAAAATTAAAAAAAAAACAACAAAAACCCGCACATCTCAGGGCGCCGGGGTGGCTCAGTCGGTTGAGCCTCTGACTCTTAGTTTTTGACTCAGGTCATGATTTCAGGGTTTGTGTGATCGAGCCCCGCGTGGAGCTCTGCGCTCGAGCAGAGTCTGCTTGAGATTCTTTCTCTCCCTCTGCCCCTCCCCCACTCACATGCTCTTGTCTCTCCCTTAGATAAATAAGTAGGTCTTTAAATATATATATATATATAAACAATAAAAATGCATCATACACCCACAAACACATACACAGATACATGTGGAGATACTCTCCTTTTTCTTCTCCTTTGCTCTTATAAAACTGAACATAGAAGACTTAAGAAATAACAGGGATTTAATTTATCCTTGTGCTTGAAACAGTTCTAACAAGGGGAGAAAAATGAAACTCTGGTTGTGGAGGTCAGGCAACAGAAGAATAAGAAACAAATGATGCAAGCCATATGATTGGCTTAGCTTACTCTCTTCAGAGGGTTTCCAGGCCATGGTGCCATTGTGAGGCTGGAAACCCAGGCAGAACCCAGTGGACTTGGTAATTTGAGGGTCCTTGGAGACTGAGGTGACTAGAGTTTGGGGTACAGAGCATCAGAGAGGCAAGAGCTTCTTTGAGCAAGAACTCCAGAGATCTGCAAAGGATCCCACTAAAGTAATGAGCTGAGCACTGAACAGCACAGGCATGTGAGGAAACTACCCATGACAGCGAAAGGAAAGCCTAAAAGAATTAGAGGTGAAAAGTGCTCGATATACACTCAGTGCTGGGTATAGTGCCTCTTTGCATCAGTCAGACTGGGAAACCTTATGATTAATACGGCATTAGGTAGAATAGACACAGTCTCCTCTTAGTAGGGAGGAATGATAAGCCCAATACTGAGTACTAATCTCCTCCTGCCCAACTAGTAGTAAAAGGAAGATTTAAAAGGATCAAACTTAATGATATCCCAGAAGAAAACTGAAGACTATTTTAGGAATCCAAGAATATCCAGCTTGGCAAGAATCACAGTGCCTACAATCAAATCAAAATTTACCAGGCATGTAAATAGGCACAAATATAAGACCAATGAGGAGGAGATAAATCAAACTGGTCCAGAACTGACAGATATTTACCCTATTTGTATCTGCATGTATGTCCTTGTTGGATGTTCTTTTAGATGCTATTCTCTACATTTAGCAGTATATAAATGTGCTAGCAGTAACTGGGTCTTAGTTATCTGAGTATTCATCAGCAGAGTCCCTTCTTTGGTTATATTATAGGAAAATGAAAGTGAGTGCAACAGTAAAAATGTCTGCTAATAAATAAAGAATTAGGTATATATGGCCTTTACTTTGTTGAAGATATTTCTTCTATATTTGACTTGTTAAGTGATCTTTTTTTTATCATAAATGGATGTTGAATTTTGTCAAATGCTTTTTTGACCTATGTTAAGATGGTACGATTTTTATCTTTCATTTATTAATGAGGTGTATGACATTTACTGATTTGTATGTATTGGACCATTTTCACTTCCCAGGGATGAATGCCACTTGATCATGGTGTATGTTTTTTAAAATGTGCTGCCGAATTTGATTTGCTAGTATTTTGTTGAGAACTTTGACATCTATATTCCTTAGGGATACTGACCTGTAGTTTTTCTTTGTGTAATGTCCTTATCTGGCTTTGGTATCGGGTAATGCTGGCTTTATAAAAATGAGGTTGGGAATGTTCCCTCCTCATCAGTTTCTTGGAAGAGTTTGAGAAGGATGGGCAGTACTAATCATTTAGTAATATATGCATCTATCAAATCATTATGTCATGGACCTTAAATTTACACAGTGTTGTCTGTCAATTCTATGTCAGTAAAACAGGAAAAAAGAAGAGTTACATGATTAGCTCTCCCCAACGTCCCAAATCCTCTGCTTAACACTTGTGTCTGTTCTGTTGGTCTTGTCTGATTGTCACAAGCTACAAAGAGAAATTGAAATCACAACTCAAAGCAATTGCAAAAGCCATTCAGAAATGAATGACTTGAATAATGAAGGATCAATAGAGTACATTTGAAATAAAGGTAAAGCTCTCAGAGAGTTCGTAGAAATAATCCTCTTTAGGGGCACCTGGGTGGCTCAATCGGTTAAGCATCTACCTTCAGCTGGCCATGATCCCAGGGTTCTGGGATGGAGCCCTACATCAGGCTCCCTGCTCAGCAGAGAGTTGGCTTCTCCCTCTTCCCTTTCCCCTGCTTGTGCACTCTCTCTCTCAAATAAAATCTTAAAAAAAAAAAAAATACACTTTAAAAGCCATCTAAAGTTGAAAGTAAGGTGGAAGATGTCTTATTACGATATATAGTTCTATTGAAATTGCTTAGCAAAAAGAAAATTTGGACTTGGTTCATTCTTGGTTTTTTCAAACAAGTATGTCAGAATTGCAACCAAATTCTAAGTGGTGTTTATAAAATCAAATAGACATATTATACTAATTTTCAGTTATTATGAAGTCTAAATTAAAGGCTTTTTTCTTAGCCTCCCAGTATTTATATTTTAATTTTGGCCTTGTTTCATTTATTTTTTGTTAAGATTTTATTTATTTATTTGAGAGAGAGAGCACTAGCAGAAGGCAGGGAGGAGAAGAGGAAGAGGGAGAAGCAGACTCCCCACAGATTAAGGAGTCTGATGCAGGACTCTATCCCAGGACTCTGAGATTATGACCTAAGCTGAAGTCAGGCACTTAATGGACTGAGCCACCCAGGCACTCCTTAGGCCTTGTTTTAAATGGCAATTGAGAAAGAATTAATATCTAAAATTACCTGGGGGAGAAATAAGAGCATAGTTGAGAATTCACTTCCCCGAGAAGATATGAGGGCTTTCTATCTTTCATTCTTCCAGAGGTGAAGTCAGGTGAAGCTGACAGTACTATCAATTGTACTGACTTTTGTAGTAACAGCCAGAAGGAAAGATGGCCCTATATTCTATGAGAAGTGGCTTAAGAAGTGCTCATATCCTTGCCAATTTTATTCGTTTTTCTAAATATTCAGATTTCAATGTTTATGATAATCTATTAAAAATTCTCTGCTAATTTCTTATTTTTTCTTCATTAATTTGTTCCTTTGATTTTGTTTGTTGACCTTTTTTCACCTCAGGTTAGTAGCTTGGTTAACTACTTTTCTGTCTCTTCAGAATTTTTTTTCTAATTTACCTATTTAAGGATATGAACTTCCCAGTGCATATCAGTTGCTACATCCAACAGTTTTGGATATACGCAGTTTGGGTTGTCATTTAGTTCTAAATCATTTTAAATCTCCCTTATGGATTCTTACGAGTCATTTAGAAGAATGTTATCACATCTCTAGGTACATTGTTTTTGGCCGCCATTTTGATTGTTGATTTCTGTTGTGCAATATTTCTTCTTCTGGACTGCTGAGTTCTTCTGTAGTTGAGCACTTACTATATATTTATAAATATACATAATTGAGAAGCATATGTGTGATTTAATTGTCCTTCTGTAACTATGTATATAGTCAAGCTTGTTAATGTTCTGATTCAAGTTTTTAAGCTTTATTGTTTTTTTGTGCCCCTGACCTTAGGAGTTCCAATAGTTGTTTTAATTTCTCCCACAATTATTGTGAATTTACTAAATTGTCCGTGCAATTTTATGAGTTGATACTTTACACATTTAAAAATGATTTTGTTTACTAAATAAAATTCCTGTCTTATCTTCTAGATAAACCACTCCATTTGTCAGTGTACAATGATATTCCCCATCATACTGATGATTAGTTTTGCCTAATAATATGTCTACATTATTATTTTTAATTATTTTGATGTGTATATTCCTCTTCCCTTATATTCAGTCTACCAAAGTTTTTTTCCTGTGTTTGTTTTAAATCCATGATGAGGATTTAAGGGGAGATTTTGAAACTTTCATATTACCTTTGCTTTTAATTTAATTTTGTCAACTTTTGTTATTTCTTTCTCTGGAGCAGTGTGCTTTCTAAAGTCCCTGCTTCCTCCCTTTTTGGCTTTTTGTTGGATTTATTGAATCTGTTTCTTTTCATTTTCTGTTTTCAAATGGCTAATTGTCCATTCTGTTCTAATTTTCTAATATTCTCATTTTTATTCTTCAGATTTCTCTTAAATTTTCAAATATTTAAATTCTTATAATTTTCTTTTCTTTTCTTTTCTTTTTTTTTTTTTAAGATTTTATTTATTTTGGGGAGAGAGAGAAAGAGATTGAAAGAGAGAGAGAGAGACCAGTGAGAGGAAAGAGGGTCAGAGGGAGAAGCAGATTCCCTGCTGAGCAGGAAGCCGAACTCGGTACTTGATCCTGAGACTCGATCCCAGGACTCCAAGATCTTGACCTGAGCCAAAGGCAGTCACTGAGCCAACTGTGCCACACAGGCACCCTTAAATTCTTATAATTTTCTAATAAATGTGTAATTATAACTCTTCAGCAAAAAGACAAAACAGTCAACATGGTTTCATTACTGTCTCTTCTTTCCTCTTGGCTTTTCAAAATCTAATGCTGCTGCTACTCAGTATTTTAGTTACAGATTTTTATAAGCTTGATAAATACTTAAATTTCAGTGAGTTTCCTGAATTTTGTTTTGCTCTGTTTACCATTGCTTCTTGCATCCTGTTATTCAGTTCATGTTTTTTTGTTGTTACTGTTGGAACACTTCTTTTACTAGCTCTTGCAGAAAGTGTTCATGAGTGGTAGTATGTTTGAGTTCTGGTATGTATGAAAATATTTTTGTTTCTCTCATTCTTTAATGAGATGTACAATTGTATATTCAAATTTTCTTTTTATCTCTTCTGATCTTCAGCTCTCTTCACAGACTTTTTATTTGTAATGTTTTTGCCTAGAAGCCTACTGCCAATTTTTTAAATTATTATAAGTAATTTGGCTTTTCTCTCTCTCATTGGCCTGAAATTACACTCATTATGTGCCTAGGAGTGTTTGGTTATTTTAAATCTCGCTTTGCATTGTAGTTTTTGGCCGTTTCAATCTAGAATATCGTGAATATTTTCAGTTTGGAGAAATTCCTAAGCAGTATATTTGCTCTCTCAATTATTTCTATGATGTCTTTTTGAAAGTGCTTTTTTATGGATATTGAAAATTCTGGACTTATTCTGCAACCTACTTAACATTTTCCCATACTTTTTAGGATGTTATCACTTATTCTATATTTTGAGAGGACTCTTAGTCTCAATTTTCAAAGTTTAAATACTATATTTAGTAATAATGTAAAAATCTCATTTCTACATATATTCGTTGTACATTAGTACATATCGTTATTTAAATATCCTTGCATATGAGTGGAGCCATTCGACTCTGGGCATTATATTGGGCTCCATTTCTAGGCCTCTACTCTTAATTTTTCCTTACCAATCGACGTGCTCTTTTTCTTTATCACCCATCCAGACACACAGCCACTGGATGATTGGAAACTAGATTCCTGAGTCACCACTTGAAGGAGAGGCTCCTGGCCAGGAACGCCTACATTGGACTTTACATGAATGAGAAATAAACATTGACTGGGTAAGTTACTGAGATTTGGGAGTTATTTTCTGAAGCATATGATGTTCTTTGATGCAGATAATATACTGCAATAGGTAGTTTAATGCTGCCATATGACAATATTAAATAAAATTTAAAATCTAACAATCTTATTTGGATCTTTTTTCTTTTTACCCCATGGTTTCAGACTTTACTGTCATACAAGAATGGTATAAAGTTTGTTTACTTGCTTGTGCCTTTACTGTAATTATCATTCTATAATTCAATACCAAACACAATTCATTACTCATCATAAGTTTTCAATAGCTGCTTTCAAAATGAAGTAAGGGTAGTCTGTATCTTAGGAATAGACTTTTAAGCTTATATAAAACCAATATTTCAAGTAAATTTGTTCCATTTGAGAATTTGAGTTTTTGCCATATGTACATTTTATAGACTTCTTAGAGATTATTTTGCAACCTGATGTATTTGTGTGTGTTTTTTGAGTTTAAATGCATTCTTCTTTTAGACCACCTACAGGACATGGTTTTTTTTCCTTAAAAACAATGCCTCTACTCCAAATAAATCAAGGTCAGAATAAATGAAGAGCTCAAGGTGACATCAATCCCATTCGTCTAAGTCCTGGTGTCATGTGGATGAAGAGCAGCAGTCAGTTATGAGGACAGGTGATACATCCAAGGTAAAAGCCAAATTCACGAACATTTTTCCATTTCTACACCATCCTTAAAGAAAATCCTAGGTGGGAGTCCCACCATCCTCAGAATAGTCCAGTAGAGCAACCATGCCCTCTCGGTCCATGTTTTCGCCAGTAAAGAACTGGTAGGTTTTGCAGTTAGTGAGGATGTGCTTGATGTGTTTTGCAGCCCCTTTCATAAAAAGGTTTTACTCTTTCTGGCCACTGTTCCTCAAGTTTGCCTTTGATTGATTTCACATAATCTTTGACGTACTTCTTGCAGGCTTCTTCAGTGCAGCTGGTTTCCGCAAGGGATGGTTCAGGACAGTGTCAACACCAGCGATGACCGGGCCTTCTGTACCTTCACCCTCGGAGCCTCCTGTGGAGGCGTTTCCACCAACGAGCGAGTCATCCGTGTTGCCCTCTGTCCTCCCCATCACCTTCCCCTCCACCTCCAGGCACAACCCCTGTGTCATCTCCCAGATCTTGTAGATGGTGGACAACATCTCATCCCAGCGGATGAGGCCCAGGAGATGATCATGATGGTGGCCGTAGAAAAAGGGTGACGGTGCTAGCTGAGCAGGATCCGGGAGCTCTGAGCAGGCGTGGTGCAGCATTCGGTGGGTAGGGAGGAGGGGACGGAAAAAAGCTACAACCAGATGTATTTGATTAACTCTGACCTCTTGAATTGTCTATTATATGGAATTTCACTGTTCCATAACTTAGAGAGTTAAAGGTGATAAAATATTTTAAAATACTTAGTATTTACCAAACTCTACTTAGTTTAATTTACACTCAGTAGGTTGTAAAATACATATAGAGCAAAATTTAGAACGTAAAATATACTAAGTACAATGATGGATACCACGGAAATGGTAATGACCCATACAGTGGGAATGGATGATGATGATAATACCTGTATTAGGACAGATTTAGGTCTCCTAGGGCAGTGTGGTAACTGCTGAATCTCAGTGGTGATGCAGTGTTTTATTTCTCACTGAAAGCGCGTATCTGAAATAGGGCAGGGAGGAACCCCGTGCCACACGGTTATTAAGAGACCCAGGCTCGGAAAGAGGCACGCACTTGTCATAATGCTGACTCACCTGGTCTTCAGGGGTTGCCACAGCAGGGGAAGAGAGAGCTGGGAGGCCGGACAGGGTGTTTTTCATTCTTTCTCTCACTCAGTTACTCACGTCACTTCAGTTTACATTTGACTGGCTGGAGTTCTTCCTTTAGCCGTGCCCTTCCCAAGATGGCTGCAAAGTCAGCCTTCAATGAATCAAAGGAGAGGGAACCCAATTATGGGTGGGCACTAATAATGTGTCCAAAATAGCTACCATTTACTGAAAGTACAGTATACACATTATTACATCTAACTTGCAGAGGTACCTTATGTGGTTCTTTTAATTTTGCCATTTTACAGGTGAGAAAACTGAACCCTAAAGCTGTTAAATAACTTACTCAAGTTTGAGTTAAAAAGTGGAAGATCCAGAACTTGAAACCATGTCTGTATTAGTAGAAGGACCATACTCTTATTCACTACAAAATGTTACCTCTTCACGATAAGTACTTACTAGTTATGTTAATATTGTTCTGACTGATAGATTTCCCAATTATCAGGAGCACTGAAGGAAGATTGAAGTGACCAGACTGACTCCCTGTTTTTACCCTTTCCAGCCCTTGTGGTCGGGTCCAGGACCGGAGACCTCAGGTTGAAGCCTTCCCTACGCTATGGGACTAATTCCCGTGTCAGGCCAGAGCAGTCAAAAGAAGACACGTCGCCGACAAGGTCAGTCCTGTGCCAACTCTGCCCTTCTAAGAATTATTCTTTCGTTTAGTTCATGTGTCCAAGCCCCAAGCTTCTCTTGTGAGTCTGACACAGTATGGTAGAAACGGTATGGGCTTTGCTCACTGTCCAACCTGGGCTTAATTCCAGGTTCCAACACTTACTAGCTATGTGACCTTGGGAAAATTACTTCCCAGAGATTCTGTAGTTTTCATTTGTAAAATGAAAGCAGTAATGGTAAGTATTATTGTTAAAGCTGACATTTGTTGGGCACTTATACTGCCGCCTCTGGGCTAAATGCTTTAGCATAAATTGTCTTATTTAATCCCTCATTATCCCCCTGAAGTAGGTACTATTATTCTGCATATATTATACATGAGAAATTATGTAATTTGCCCACACTTAACCAACTAATAACTGACTGAGGATTCAAACCTAGAATTCACTAACTCCAGAACTATAGTCATTACTTCTAAGAAGTATTTATTTTTATTAACATGGAAATTATGTCTGTGTTCTCTTATTTCCTCCCATTTTCCCCAGTAATTTGATGTTTACTTGTTCAATTATTCTCAAGTCATAAACTTAAAACCCAGTCTAGTGTCCCACTCTAGCATCTTGCCTAGTTCCCATGAACATAATCCATGGGCACTTCCATCACTTATAAGGGCTTTTCTGACTCTTTTTTCCACTGGTTGAAATGTCCAGATATTGCCTACCTTGAACATCTCCATTCCCGGTCTTCACTTGCCTGATTATTATAAGCTCCATTGTCTTTCAGTGGTCTTTTCTGTTATTAAACTTATCCATCCAAAGAAACACTTATTAAATGCCAGCTAAGAAAGATACTCATGAGTAGGGCATATATCCTACTCTCGATGAGTTTGCACCCTAGCACAGGAGATAAGATGCGTGTAGAAATAAGTATGAGGCGTAGGAGGAAGTAAATGAGGCCTGAAGACAAGCATAAACATTTGTACAGTGCTCCGAGAAGGGAGAGCAGGAGTCAGCTGACATCTCTGAGTACCTGAGATAGGACAAATACTGTCTCATGTTTCATTTAAATTTCTCAAAACCCTGTGAAGAAGGCATTATGATACTTTTTTTTTTCCAAATAAGAAAACTGAGGGCCACAATTATGAAGTCATTTGCCCTAGAACATCGTACAGCTTGGACACTGATCTGCTGGTCCAAATAGACCCCTTTTGTTCGGTGAGGCCCCTTTTTGGATCTTACTCTACTGATTTCTGATTGGAAAAGAGAGGGAGAAGGCAGCGGAGCAGGGATAACCAAGTTATCCCTGACCTTGTGCATCAGGGACAATGTGCATCCCTAAGAGAGAGCTGGGAGGCCGGACAGGGTGCAGACAAATGTGCATCCCTAAACTTGATGAACTCCCACTAATACGGAGTATTGATCAAGACTGGCCCAAGGTCAAACTGTTAAGTAGGGGAAGTCTCCCCGGAGTGGCTGGTACCTGAATTTGCACCTTTCCCCCTCTTCAAGTATGTCACAGTGTTTGATTTGTCCCATCTGTTTTCCAGGACTCCCATCTAGTCTGGCATTAGGAAGACTTCTTCCTAAATGGGGTTGGCTTCCTGCCCCTACATATTACAAGTACGTGATTACCACCCAGCAGTGGTGAGGCAGGCTTACTGAGCATTGGCTCTTGGGGGGTGAATAGGAAACGTAGACCTCTTACAGTAGCTCAGCAAGTATCCTTTCTGAGCATTAAGTACTGATGATCTGTTCTTTCCTTTGTTTGTTTCCCGTGCTCTAATTCCTATCTTTTTTGTATGTGTATTCCCTGAACCTTGTACACATTTTGTTCTTCCCCTTTAAGTATGGCACATCTGCAAGTTGTTGGACTTGGGGTGCCTCACTTGTCCCGTCTTCTTTTTGAATCCCCCTATAGGAACCATCGGTCTTAAGATGTTGGTGTCAATGGGTCATCTTAGTTTTTTGACAAACCAATCTTTGGGGATGTTGAAGTTTTGTAAAAATAATCATTCTAGATCTTGGGCGTTGAAGCTATTTCTTACTGTTTTTCCAAGTTCTGTGTGGCAGCAGTGATAAATTAGAAGTACTTTGAATATATGGACATATGTATGAATCAGGACCCTACAGAGTTTAGTGGTGACCTTTGTTGTCACTCTGCATGGGATCACATCCTGGCCCCAGTCTTTGATAATGTGTGGTCTTAGGGAAGTTACTGAACTGCTCTATTCCCTGTTTTCCTTATTTATTAAACAGGAGTATCAACCACAATAGTAGTGGTATCTATCTTATAGCTCTCCTTCCTTTTGGTCGGGGGGTGAGGATTAAATGAAATTATAGATATAAAGCGCTTGGTTTAAGATGTGGCATTATGTAAGCACTCAATAAATTTTGGGTACAAAGGAATAGGTACTTTTCTTAAAGATACTGTTCAGTTAGGCTTCAATAGGAATTGTTCTTAAAACTCTTAGATGTCAATTTTATTTTAAAATAAAATTTGCATGTGCAGGTAATTTCAGGAGAAAGAGACGGGGGAGCTTACCTTAGACACTAAGACACTTCTAAGGCTTCTTTGGAGGAGTTAACCGTTTGCACAATGCAGTGATTTATCTAAAAGCACAAAAATGTTTTAAAATATCTGTAGTTTAGACAAATTAAAAAGGATGATAATATCATCTCGTTTGATATTTCAAAAGCTTCAGGAAATTTCAGTGTAGAGGAGAAGAGTAGAAAGGAGTAAGAGACCTAAGTGAGGTTCAAAGAAAAGCCATTGTTTTTACTTGAGATTTAAATAGTGGGAGAACACAGAACTACTTTTTCTATACCAGAAAGAGAATGATGAGGTCATTGCACATTTAAAGTGGTAGGAGTATTGAAAAATATTTGTCTATTGGAAAAGAAAGTGTTGTTGTTTTTTTTTTTCCAAAGATCTCCCTGTGAAAATGTATATATTTCTTTGTATGAAGAAATAGTGGCAAATATTGGTATTTAAATATTTTTTAAAAACCACTGAGGGGCGCCTGGGTGGCTCAGTGGGTTAAAGCCTCTGCCTTCGGCTCAGGTCGTGATCTCAGGGTCCTGGGATCGAGCCCCACATCGGGCTCTCTGCTTAGCGGGGAGCCTGCTTCCCCCTCTCCCTCTGCCTGCCTCTCTGCCTACTTGTGATCTCTCTCTGTCAAATAAATGAATAAAATCTTTAAAAAAACAACAACAACACTGAATATGGATGCACACAGAGAATTAAAGATGGTGAATTTAAGTTTATTTTTTCTTATGATGTATGTCTGCTAGAATTTGAACCAGAAGTACTTTCATTTAGATGCTTGTATGATAAAGACTCATAAAACTGTAAAACTTTGCTATAGCCGTCAGAGATCACAGTTGAATGCAATTCAAATTATGAGCTCATTGAAAGCACCTTAAAATGTCAGTAAACTCATTTCTTGAACTGTTGGCTCTCTGCTGGTGAAGATAGCAATAGGCTCCCAATCTTACGGTGTATGGTTCTCAGTTCAATTGCTATGATGTGGTCAGAAATACTGCCTATACTTTGGTGATGAGGTATTTTTGAAATGCGAATTAACATTCTCACTCAACGCTTGGTACAGTTTCACTCCTGGCTGTCACTTTTAATGGTTGTTCTGCCTTTTTAAATTCTGCATAGCACAGAAAAAGTCTGGATGAGTCACATCACGTTGCTAAATGTGGTTGTCTGGCATGGGGTGAGAAATAGGTGAGAGTTCGGTCCCATTAAATTTTTACTTTGTATGTTGTTTTTAAATGGTGAGCTTTTAAATGATTTTCTTTTATTGCTTGGGTTTTTCTCCCCATTTTGCCATTTTGAAAGCATATTTACAAATTAATAAGGGTATATGACTTAGCAATGTCATTTCTAGTTATGTACTTAAATATTCACCAAAAGATATACATTAGAATGTTCTTACATTACTACTTGTATTAGCCCCAAACTGAAACCATTCAAATTTCCAAGAGAGAAACCAATAATTACAGTGAGATATATATATATATCTATATATCTATATTGATATATATTTATATTCATTCTATGTCATCTATCCTCACAATGGAATACTACATAGCAATGAAAATGAACAATCTATAATTACATGCAGTCATGTGGATGACTCCTACAAACAGTACTTAAGAAGCCAATAACAGAAGAGCCCATACTGTATGATTCTCTTATATAAAGTGTGGTGTCATGGAAAAGCTTATCTATTCTGTTAGAGAAAGGTTAGCAGTTCATCATAGAGGTAGGACGACTGGCAGGGAGAATAGGAAGCCTCTGGGTTGTGTGTAATGCTCTTTCTCGATCCGGGTGTTGGTAATACAGTGCTATACTTGGTGAAGGTTTATTGAGATGTAAACTTAGGAAATAATGTCCTTTTATGTACCGTAGTCTACTTCACTAACGAATTTTAAAACAGGGCAAGTTACTTCATTACTAACTTAACAATTTTTGTTGTCCTAAAACATTCTGAAGAGCTGCGTGAGGGAAAACCGAGCGAATTTCAGCCTTAAGATCTGAATAGGCTTTGACTTTGAATGGTGCCTTACACATTATAGTTGCTGAATAAATGAGTGTCGGTGTGCTTTATTCTGTTGTGATCATTTTAGAACATGATGCTAACACTTCTTGATAAATATTCACAATAAAACTAGGTAAGACAAGTCATGCTTTATAAAACTCCTTAAAGGTTTTCCCTTGGAGTACTGAGTGGCACCCGATATATCTTTCTTAAAAATATGGAAGGCTGATAATGCCCGTTAACACGCGCATATTCAATTCCAAAGAACATTGCTGACTCCCTGCTTTATCTCTATTAGTAATTTCTATCTGGCTTCTGTCCTCCACTTAAATGGTGTTCCCTGAATTTACCAAGGTCAGTAATTTGTTTTATCATTATGATGATGCATCACCCTAACGGACTGGTAGCTCACTGTTGTTGTTGTTGTTGTTGTTGTTGTTGTTGTTGTTGTTGTTGTTGTTTTATCACAAAGAAGATATATTTTATAGTGATTGAAAAATTTACTCAGGAATATATTTATTTTAGCAAGTGGATAGTCATTTTTATATTGGCATGGACAGACTTACCTCAAGTGCTGCGGGAGATTTTTTAATGGATCATTTTCTGAATGAGGCCTGGGAATAAAAATACTATGTCATACATATAGAAATTAAAAAGTTTTGGGGGTGCCAGGGTGGCTCATTTGGTTGAGTGTCTGACTCTTGATTTCCACTCAGGTCATGATCTCAGAGTCCTGGGATTGAGTCCCTAGTTGGGCTCCGTGTTCAGCAGGGAGTCTGCTTGAGATTCTTTCCTTTTCCCTCTGCCCCACGTGCTCATGCTCTCTTCTTTGTCTCTCTCTTTCAAATAAATAAATAAATCTTTAAAAAAAGAAAATTTAAAAAATTTTCAAGTTTATATACAAACAAAGCACTCTGCTCATTAGAATGCAGTTTGTCAGCTTTCAATTTAAGAATTAAAGATTTTTTGTAATCTCTACTAGGCTCTTCATAGACTCATCCCTGGGCTAATTACATCAAAGTCTCATAATTATGAAATGGCTTTGTTTTGGTACTCTTTGTTGCTAATGGCATTAATCTGTTTCATATTAAGACTCTAACTCACATGGGGGCATATGAGTTGGTTGGCTCAATTGGTAGAGCATGAAACTCTTAGTATCAGGGCTGTGAATTCAAGTCCCACACTGGGTGTAGAGATTATGTAAAAATAAAATCATGAAAAAAAGAAGACTCAAATGTAAGTATTTAGTGCCTTAATAAATCTTACCTTTATATAGGCATTAGTTGGTAGGTATCATTTTTCTCATATAGGCCAGGTGCATATTTTTACTGAATGTTGTATTTTTAATTCTTTGGCATTTCATAGAAATTTTTAAGAAATACCTTCTGCTGTCTTTTGTTTACATTCAAATCTAATTGATGTGTTTTGTTCAAATCTACCTGTGTGACCATTTTGAACATCTTCTATTTCCTTGACTTGGGGGCTCAACATTTCCCCTTCTTTTCACAGAACTCTAACTCTCCTCCCTGTCCTGCCCCCAGACAGTGACCTCTTCAATAAGGGTTTACCTGCCCTTTTCAGATACAGCCCCAGTGAAGTCTTGAGCCTGCTCTGTTTTATTAGCATGTCTTCTGTACTGATCCCAGGTGGCTCGAGAAGTCTTTGTTGAGGGAAGCTCCAGAGGGATGAGCTAGGTTTAAAAACCTAGTTGCATTTTAAAGACATGAAGCACCAGCAGAAACATACACCAGGGAAAACAGAATAAATGAGGGATGCAAAGAAATAAAAGTTACAGAGGTTGAGGCTTGTGCTATTGAGGTTTCCAAATGCAAACCTAGAGATACTGGATCTCAGAGGATTTTGGAGCTGTTGCAGAAAGGAATGAAGAAAAATGAATTTGAAACAATTCATGACTGGGGCGCCTGGGTGGCTCAGTCGTTAAGCGTCTGCCTTCAGCCCAGGTCAGATCCCAGGGGCCTGGGATCGAGCCCCGCATCGGGCTCTCTGCTCTGCAGGAAGCCTGCTTCTCCCGCTACCATTCCCTCTGCTTGTGTTCCCTCTCTCGCTGTGTTTCTCTCTGTCAAATAAATAAAATCTTTAAAAAAAAAAAAAA
>CM053612.1:85003120-85014657 GCA_028646535.1 Procyon lotor | reverse complement strand
ATTGCTTAGGTTAGGGCAGGAATACATTTTCTGTGTCGATACTTGATCAGGTGAAAAATTCCCTGCAAGAGGAAGCTGAGTTACTTGTCAAGAAACGGGTTCTATTGAAAACAGAGCGGAGGTCTTGTGAGATAATTAATGTTATTAGTATTAAAAGACTTGAAGCTCACGTGTAAATATGTCTTCCAAAACCTTCAAATATTTTAAATAATCATTTAGGCAATGTGCCTGCAACAAATGTAGGTCAAGAAATATCCTTACTAACGGGCAGAAATACAAGCCTTAGGATAAAACAGGAGTTTCTTCTTCCCGCTCACTTGCTTTGCGCCATGCGTTCTTATAGTCTATGAAAATTTTCTCTGATACTATCACCATCATGCAAGTTACTCCCATTTTACAAATGATTAACCTGAAGAAAGAACCTGATTCAAATTTTAGAATTTCTCGTTCAAAACCAGATGCTATCTTGAGTATGAAAATCAGATGCTGTTCGTCCACCTTTAAGTCGGTCTTTTACACACATCCTTTGCCAGTATCCTAAATTGAGTTTCTGTGTATGTGGTTTAAAATTTGAGGTCACTGTGCAGTGTTGATTTTTCCATCAACACTGGTCAATGTCACTGATTCATTTACTGCTAGAGCTGGTGAAATATCTACCAGTATCTCTGCTGGCGTGTTGCCATTGGGATGAACTGGTATTTTTTTAACTGGCCTCAAAAATACATCGTTTGCTTCACTGTGGAGACTTAGTAGAGTCAGTTTATTCCCACATAAATAAGATCCCCCTACTGCATTCTGCATTTGATCTTAAGGAGGCTGGTGAGTGACATCTTGACAATAAGGGAATTAGTACTGATCTTTTTTATTAAAAAAATTTAAAAATAGATGGTCAGGTCATAAGAGCTCTGAATACCGTAGATTCCTATCACATTTTTCAAAACTCTGCCTGCCAGGCTGACATCTTTTAAAACAAAGCAAAACCCATATCATAGCATCTACACTGTGAAGGGATGTAGTGCAGAAGACCCTGGGCCGATTAGGGAATGAGTATTAAAAACTTTTTTTTTTTTAAGTTATTGTTGACGTATAGTGGATATATACTGTTAAATTAGTTTCAGGTGTACAATGCAGCAAGCGATCTGACATTTCTATACATGGCTCAGTGCTTACCCTAAGTATAGTCGTCATCTGTCGTCATCCAACGTTATCACAAGATTGTTGATTATATTCTGTATGCTGTACTTTTCATCTCTGTGACTTAATTATTTCATAACTGGAAGATTGTACTTCTTAATTCCCTTCACCTGGTTTCCCTCTCCCACCCCTATGTCCCCTCTGGCCACCAGTTTCTTCTCCGTGTTTAAGAATCTGTTTGGTTTTTTGTTCGTTTTGTTTTTTAGAATCCACACGTAAGTGAAATTATGTGCAAGGTATGTCTTTCTCTGTCTGACTTTTTTCCCTTAGCATGATACCCTCTAGGTCCATCCATGTTGTCTCAAGTGGCAAGATCTCATTCTTTTCTATAGCTGAGTAATATTCCATTATATGTGTGTGTGTGTGTGTGTAATATTCCATTACATGTAATATTCCATTACACACACACACACACACACACACACACACCTACCTACCTACCTACCACATTTTCTTGGTTCATTCATCTGTCGATAGGCGCTTGGGTTGCTTTCATATTTTGGCTATTGTAAATAATGCTGCAGTAAACATACAGGGGCATATACCTTTTCAAATTACTGTTTTCGTTTTCTTTGGATAAATACCCAGTAGTGGAATTACTGGATCTCATGGTATTTCTCTTTTTAATTTTTTGAGGAACCTCCATACTGTTTCCACAGTGACTGCACCACTTTATCTGCCTGCTTTTAAAAAGCATAAAAAGTGTTGGAGCGCCAACCTGGAGGGGCTGGAGTAAGGTGAGCAGGTGTGAAAAGACCCATAAGGTATTAATATTTCCAAAAGCACCTTGAGAGTGGCATAGCTTCTTCCCTTTTGGATTGGCTGTGGGTTAAAAGTAGATAGAAACAAATAAAAACAAAACATACCTGTAACCAGTGCTTGCTTAAAAAAAAAAACAAAACAAAAAACAAATATCAGTATGAAATATTCTTTGGCTTTCCATTCAAGCTAACCTGTATTTTGATAACACTGTTGTTAGCAGCAAAAGCATAATATACCCATTTACTGTTTTTTAGCTCCAGATTTACTTTCTGTTCCACTGTATTTATATCATCTTTCTTTCCCCAGACATGACAATTACAGTCCTGGTTCTTTCTGATTTTCTCCACCCACTACTGCTGCACACTTCCTCATCTCCCTCTGTTAAAATGTCCCCAATCTTCAAAAGTCACCTCTTCCAAAAAGCCTTTATATATATCCCCACAAGCTGTATGTGAACGCTTTTTCTTTCTTTGATCTCTCAGATGTACAAATTACCGATATTATGGTGTATCCTAACATTTTTGCCCTCAGCGTCGTGGTTCCTAGATTCTAGGATCTCCCCTTCTTCTGTAAATTAAAGTGATTTCTTTTTGTCATGTTTCCTGGCACCTTTCCCATTTTTCTGTTTAAAAAAAAAAAAAAAAAGAGCCAGTCTCAAAAATTACATTTGCTGGGTTTGCTCGTTCTTTCTGTGCTCTGCGGATTGTTGATGTAGCCTTTGAGAGTTGAACTTATTTCCTCTTCTTTTGTCACCTTTCACGGACTTCAAATATCTCTGGACCATGTTTATTTATTCTTTTTAGTTTGAGGATCATGGTCCTTGAAAACAAAGTCTCAGAATACGTGTTGAGAGGTTCTCCATTCTCAGATAAAATTACCTGCTTCCAGACACCATGTTCCGTTCTGGATTCAGAGTCCACCTTCTTGCCCTAAGTATTACAAATTGAACAGATTCTGAGCTTCTACTTTATCAGATATCTTTTATCTCTTGGTATGTACCTATGAGTGTAATCTCCAGCCAATGCATCATGGTGGATTTTACCCTGATTTTTCTAGAAGCTGTGGTCTTGTGGTCTGTAGCCCATTTCAGGCTCAGTACATCGCCTTAGTTTCGCTGGGTAATTCCCATGTGATCCAGTCCCTTTCTCCTAGACTTGGGTCGCATCCACCTCACCCATGATTCTCTAGTGGAGATTCAGTTTTCTCTTCGATTGTCAGTAATGGAATTATCGGCACTGAAAGTCATTAATTTCTCATACACTCCACACTTGGAGTGTGACTTTAGGCAAATGGCCGAATGCTGTGATGGATCTCTCTGACCGTTGTACAGTCTGCATTAAGGGGAGATTTTCTTTGTTCCTCCTTGGAAGTTAAGGGAATCACACCAAGTATTACACTCAGTCCATTCCTTCTCTTGAGGAAACATCTCTATTCCCCTCATGCCTCCTCTCTTCTTCTCATTTCTTTCTCCTGAATGTTTCCTCTCCCTCAGACATATTCAGGAAATAGCAAGGCTAGACATCATGTCTCGTAAAAACTAGTACCCACCTTCTGTCCTTCCCTCTCAGTCAAGCTTCCTAATGAAACGAGCTATACTTCCCATTTTCACCGTTTCTCGCTTTACTAATTTATTCATCACCAAAAGAAATGTGACTTTTGTTCTCACCTTTCTTAGCAAATAAGCAACAAATCACTAAATCCATTTTTCTGTTATTTCCATTTTTCTGTTATTTCCTGTTAGAATTCTTTCCTTCTCAGATTTCTATAAGACTATTGTTACTAGTTTTGTTTACATCTTTGTGCCAATTATTTTATTTCCCAGTGTGACTTTCTCTTCCTATAACTCTGCTTAAATATAAGTGCCCCTAAGGTAAAGTTCTATCTTTTTTTTTTTTTAGGATTTTATTTATTTATTTGACAGAGATCACAAGTAGGCAGAGGCAGGCAGATGGACAGGGGGAAGCAGGCTCCCTGCTGAGCAGAGAGCCCCATGTGGGGCTCAATCCCAGGGCCCTGAGATCATGACCTGAGCCTGAGGCAGAGGCTTTAACCCACTGAGCCACCCAGGCACCCCAAAGTTCTATCCTTTCACACGGCCTAGATCCGATGTATTCTTCTTCCATATTCTTCCAGGAAATCTCACCCATACACATGGCTTCAACTAGTTTCTAAATGCTATCGAAATCCTAATGTGTCCATCTGATCTAGAACTCATTCAGTTCTGATACCTCTATCCTCTGTGTACTGCCTTGTCTCTTCCAGAGGCCCCGCAGATTGCTAAAGCCCAAATCCCAGAATCATTATTCAGTTTTTGTCTTAATGTTCTTCTTTTGCAGTCTTAATCTCTTGGCTTTCATGCTATTCAGCTGCAGATCTTTGCCTAAAATCTTTCTTTCCCCCGTCCGGATTCCAATTTCACTTATCGTTTGAAGATACTAGTGTTGCCGTTAAATGGGAGCCTCCTGCCTTCTGGCAGCATGGAGGCCATTAGGGTACATGTGCAAGTGTTGAGGGTGGAAAGATGGAGTGGATATAATATTGATTCTGTGCCTGTAAAGATAATTATTTTCCCAGATCCTCGATATTATCTAATACTCAGTATTTCTCTTCCCTCGTCTCTTGTAACCACATGATAGATTTCAATAATTTTGATGAGGTTACGGCCCAAACCAGCAGTTAATTAGTTTTAGGGACTGAACCAAATATGTGACAGGTGGTTATTTAATTCTTTCAACAACTATGAAATGAAATAGAAGTTAAGGGCACTGCTTTAAAGATTACAGAGAAAAAAAAAGAAAAAGAAAAAGAAAACGGAAGATGGTTAACCTTCCTAAAGACAAACAAGGTTCGGACTCGGGTGTGTGGATTCGTGTTCATCCTTGTCACTAGAATATGGAGGTTCTTTATCGGTTTTGACAACAAACATCCTGTAAGTTACTCTTTTGTTTGGTAATGGATCAACCACACGCACAGTTAGGAGAGAGTCCGTAACCTCAAAAATCTTAAGTAATCTATACCCTCAGACAATGTCAATATCTGTAAATATGCTCAGAATCACCTACCAGTATAAAGCAGGGAATAACTGTGCTAAGAGCTCAGTGATAGATCTCGGAGGATTCAGTGCCCCAGGAAAGCTTTTATGTGGGGCCATGTTTGAGTCATTCCAGGAAGGTTAATGGTTTCTTCACTGCATCTGTTCAAGAGTGAGGATTACCTAAGACTGGCTATAATTAAATGCCGAGAGAGATGGAATGTGGAAATCCCTTTCAGATGATCGCATATCTCAAACAGTTTTTGAAATCCACACATTTCTTGAACTAAGACAAGCCAGCCGCTTGGAGGAAAGACAAACTAAAATAGCGTTTGAAAATGTAGTTTGAAAAATTCAAAATCAAAAAAATTGTAAACATATCTGCAAATAGACTCATTAACGTGTGCCAGATGTTTTGCCAGAACAAAATAATCGAGCAGATATTACAGCTTGAAAACAAAAGAAGAAAGGTTCTCTTTATTTCTGTGGCGAATGCTTGGTGTGTGTGTCTCCACCGACACTCAGAGCAAATGAGTGATTAATAGCATTGATCACCGTAGTGAATTGTTCAGTTTATGTCTAAAATCAAGTAGTTACTGTGAAGGAAATTTCACCTCGGACAAGAGTATTTGATAGTGCTTTGGGAAGCTGGTAAGGCTATTTCTCCAACAAAGAGCTGGCGTTCCACAAATGGAATTAGAGCCTCATTTGACCTGCTATGAAGGAAATATGCTCTTGATGGCAGTAGAATTCTTGTCATCGACTTTCCAACTACGAGGCATTATTTCAGTTTCAGCTTTTTATAGCGCATACCTCTGCCATGTGGGCAGCGGAACAGCACCTCAACGATGAGTCCCTGTTAGGAGAGCATCTAGAGGGAAGCTGCGGCTTAGAATGGTAACAACTGCTAAACTTGCGCTGGGCACAGCAGTGTCAGCATGACTAGATTTGAATAATGCTGGTGGGGGGTGGGGGGCATCCACATTTCCATTTCTGGGTGCACTCACTCCAAGCCCACCCTCACACGTGGAAATCCTCTAAATAAACCTAATGCCGGTAATCATCTGACTCATTAGCAAGTGTTTCTTCCTGCCTGAAACTGAGTGGGTGCAGTGGAGGATAGATGAATCTTTAAATCCCGTGGAATACACATCTGCTCTCTTTGCCTTCTGATTTTTTTTTTATGTCAGTAGCATAATTAAAAATAAAAATGTATTGCTGTGTCAGGAGGCACAAGCTGGTTAATACACTTGCAAAGGAATATAATCAGCCAATAATTAATAATCACACTCACAAAACACTTCAGTATTCATGCGGAATGGACGCTTTAGAGAGAAGGAAGAAAGAGTACCTAGAAATTCTGGAAAGTTCCTTACATTTTTATCTTTCTCTCTGCCTGGAATTCTTGCGACCCCCTCCCACTGCTCACTATTTTCAAGACACCTCCCCAGGCAGAGCCGGACCACACAGTTCTTTATCGCTCCTCCAAACGCGTAGCTTTGTAAACACACCACACATTTGGTACTTGTTTCAGTATACCCTTACAAGAATCTTAATATTTTTCATTTTAATAAAAGAGTGGATTTAGGGGCGCCTGGGTGGCTCAGTGGGTTAAGCATCTGCCTTCGGCTCAGGTCATGATCCCGGGGTCCTGGGATCGAGTTCCATGTCACTGGGCTCCCTGCTCAGCGGGGAGTCTGCCTCTCCCTCTCCCTCTTCCCCAGCTCTCTCTCTCTCCCTCAAATAAATAAATAAAATCCTTAAAAAAAAAAAAGGTGGATTTAAAGAAATTCTCATGTATTTGGCTTAAATCCCCAACTATATATTCTAAGTTCATCAAAAGTGAGGGTCTGTGTTTTGTTAGCTTGACCCATAGCGTTGGACTTCTTCCCATGGCTCATGGTCACTAGCTCTTCGGAAATTGATTTATATTTAAGAAATCATGACGAATGACGTTATCATAATATCAAGCACCAAAATACCAGATCATTGGGGATTACATAGGATGCCCTCTTTGCTTCCTAATACTTTCAAAACAGGTCCAGCTTTTTCAATTCTGTC
Organism: Procyon lotor; assembly: GCA_028646535.1. Classification (NCBI taxonomy): domain Eukaryota; kingdom Metazoa; phylum Chordata; class Mammalia; order Carnivora; family Procyonidae; genus Procyon; species Procyon lotor. The sequence goes on along the minus strand of CM053612.1, from coordinate 85,007,609 downwards.
ACTCATTTGCTTTTAAACCCTCCATTGGCTTTTCCATCTCACTCCGAGCTAATACAAATGTCTTACAGTGGCCTATGCAGTGCCTGTGATCAAGTCTTCGCTCTGTTACTGGGCCTCCTATTACCACCCTCCCTCCCTCCGCCCCCAGCACCGGCATGCTGGCTTCCATTTGAACACGTCCAGCGCAGGGTGTTAAACCTGCTTTCTCGAGGCCTGGAACGTCCGGACATCCCCTGGGCTTTCTACCACACTGCCTTCAGGTCCCTGCCGGACTCCTGCCTCCTTGGTGAGGGGTTTTTCCATCACCTTCTGTGAGGTACCACTCACCTTCACCAGCGTGGTCTGGCCACCATACCCTCATTTCTTGTATTTCATTTCATTTCTGTTTCACATCGGACAAAATGCATATTTATTTATTTTTCAGATATTTCCACTAGCACATAAACTCCAAGAGGACAGGGACTATCTCCTTCCCATTCAATGTTCTCTGAAGTCCAAACAGTCCCTGGCGTGTAACAAACATTCACTAAATACTGTCAAATACATGAAAAGTAAATTCATCAATGTTACTTATTTTGAGCACTACTGAGTCCTACATCCATTTAATGAGCTAGTTTTATTTGTAGAGAATTTGTTTCTTAAATTATCATGAAAGTTCAAAACCTACTGAAATATAATGCCTAGTTTCACGTCATCAAAATAAGTGATTTTTTTTAAAAGAGAGCAATCCCCTTTGGAAATTCTCTTGATATATCTACTTTCAAATACAAGGAAAGCGTATGTCGAGTTTAAGTCTCCCAACTGTTTCTTAGACCCTAATGCTTGTGAAACATTTTAGAGCACCTCAAAATATGTATAGCTCAATGTAGCAATATATGTATTTTTAGAAAAACACCGAAATAGAAATGGAATAAAAGATAATTATCAACTTAACATTATTTTAAATAATTTTGTCATTAATATACATAAAAGCTTTTTCTTTCCAATTATAGGCATTTATGTTTTAGATGCTTTTTTGTTTAATATCTTAACTTTTTTTTTTTTTTTGGTGAAAGATCTAGTACAAGTAGAAGTGAGTGGGGAGGGGCAGAGGGAGAGGTACAGGAGAATCTTAAGCCAGCTCCAAATCGAGTGTGGAGCCCGATGGCAGGGCTCAATCTCACCACCCCAAGATCATGACCTAAGTGGAAATCAAGAGCCGGCGCCTAACAGACTGCGCCACCCAGGCACTCCTCTGAAAATTTTTTATGGCTTTAAGCATTAGATCTGAATTCATTCTAAACGAGTGCAAACTCATTCTTCTAATAGTCTTCTCCATTATTTACACTTGTTTAAACTCTGATCAGAAAAATTTAGGTCGCTATCGTCTTTGCTCCCTGGCTTAGCTGAGAAGCCCTTGCTGGAGGTGCCAGCTATCACATCTTCTTACTCTTTGGTGCTTGAAGTACTTGTACTATCTCTACTCTAATGTTGAATTTCAGAAATCTTATTAGGTCACATCCATTTTTTAAAGGTTAAATTGATAAAAGCGAGACAAAATAATCTTAAGCATACGGAACCTGCAGACTGTCTCATGACGCTTCAGAGGAACAGAGGTGGGGACTTGGAAGTGTGTGGCTACTTTATAATCCCTGTCAGTTTGGAATTCTCCCATTACCCTCAAATTCTTTTGTTTTTTTAAAGATTTTATTTATTTGAGAGAGAGAGATTGAAGGAATGCATGTGAGGAGGGGTAGCAGAGGGAGAGACAGACTCCCTGCTCAGCAGGGAGCCTGATGCGGGGCTCGATCCCAGGACCCCAGAATCATGACCTGAGCCGAAGGCAGATACTTAGCCATCTGAGCCAGCCAGGTGCCCCTCAAATTCTTTGATGTACCAAGTGTGACAAGTGACCAATATGGGGTGACACAATTACTCATTAATCTATAAATTAATAAGCTTAATTTCTTTCTTGTTTTCGGAATTAAAATACATAGAAATACAAACGGCCTTTTCCCACTCCACACAAACTGAATATCTTGCTAATCTTTTGGGTTGTACATAGCCCACTTTGGAGAGAAGTAACTTACTGTGATATTTTGTAAAAATTCACATGTAATTACAGGTATTGGAACAGTTATTTAACCTCCACAAAATGTTTTTTAAAAAATAACTCTGTATGTCAGCATGTGTCCAATTACTGTGTCATTAAAATATTTCAAACAACAGGGTGTTTGGAAGGAATTGTAGAAATCCAGTCAACATTTTTGAGGTGGGTTTGAGGGGTGTTCAGACATGGGGAAGGGAGCAGTGAATATCCTTTCTTTCAACAACTGAACCAATTCAAATCTTACGTTCTTTGGAAAGAATAGCTGATATCCCACTAACACTTTAGTTCTATCAGTGACTTCTGCACTGATCCTCTACAAGGTTTTGAAATCTCTTCTTTGCGTGGAATCCAGGTTTGTACACAAATAAAAGTCCTGATTCACCACTGGTGATGGTAGATTCTGCTCACACCCAGTACAGCAGGAATCAGAGATCTCTACTAACATTTTTAGATCCCTGCTTACATTTTCCATAGGCTTGTTGAGGGTTTCAAACAGATTTTATTTTCAAGCCATTACATCGATGATAAACATTCTGTTACGGATTGAACTGTGGCTGCCTACAAACTCATGCATTGAAACCAGTGCCTGCAGTGCCTCACAAAGTGACCTTCCTTGGAGATAAGGTCTTTACAAAGCTAAGTAAGTTAAAATGAGGATCTTAGGGCCAGCCCTAGTCAAACATATGGACATCCTTCTGCTAAGAGGAAATTTGGACACGGACACGCTCAGAGGGAAGATGATATGGAGACTCACAGAGAAGATGGTCGTCTCCACACCAGGGAAAGGGACCTGGAACAGATTTTCCCTGACAGCCCTCAGAACGAACCAATGTTCCTGATACCCTCCTTTTAGCTTCCAGCATCTCTAGCTGTGAGACAGTAAACGTCAGTTGTTTAAGCCACCCATTCTATGGCACTTTATTAGTGTAGTCCAAGCTAACTAATAAAAAATCTTAGAGTAGTTTATTTTTTTTATTTTATTATTTTTTAAGATTTTATTTATTTGAGAGAGCAGAGAGTACAAGGGGGGAGCGGGGAGAGGGGCAGAGGAAGAGGGAGAAGCAGACTCCCTGCTGAGCATGGAGCCCTATACCATGACCTGGAGATCATGACCTGACTGAAGGCAGATCGGTAATTAACTGATTGAGCCCCTTAGAGTGGTTTAAACATACCCTATCTACTTTATGTTCTTAATATCCTTCCCCCTACCAGCCATGCAGATCGTCATTTGCCTAACTTCTTTGTGTCTCAGAACTGTCTCTTCTTCAGTATTTTCTGACAGTGCGGTATTCATTATCTCTCTCGTAAACAAGCAGTTGGATTCCAGACTTGCTCTACACAACCTAGTCCATATTCAACTAATATAATTAATATTTTTTGTTGCTAATGTTATTTCTGATATATTTGGGCTTGAACCAACTCTCAAACTATATGTTTTCTAATTTCTCCCACTTTTTCCTCATTCTTCTATCTTACCTTCGTTGGTTTAGTTTTTTTAATACAGCCTGTTTCCCCTTTATCAGCTTATACATTGTTTTAAACTTCCTTGAGTATTAATTTTAGTAATGACAATATTGATCATTGATTCATTAGTATCTATGATATATAGTACTTTAATCACTTTCAGAGTGACAGAAAGATCTGAGAATATTTAAATCCCTTCACTAACCTCTCATACTTTGTTGCCATTGTTACATACTTTTATAATGCATGTATTTTAGACTATACACTACACTATTATTTTTTCAACAGCTGATAGTCAACATCTGTAGTCACTTGATTTTTTTTTTTTATGCCTGGCATTGTGTATATATGTATATATATACACACACAATAATATATACATATATATTATTGTATTATACATGTACATGTATATATATTAATAATATATATTATATATACTCATTATTGCATTTTATTCTCCCCCAAATCCTTTTTTTTTTTTTAATTTTTATTAACATATAATGTATTATTTGCCCCAGGGTACATGTCTATGAATCGTCGGGCTTACACATTTCACAGCACTTAACAGCACATACCCTCCCCAATGTCCACAACCCAGCCACCCTATCCCTACCCACCCACCCCCGCCCCCAACCACCCTTAGTTCGTTTCTTGAGTCTAGGAGTCTCTTATGGTTTGTCTCCCTCCCCATCCCTTCCTGTTTCATTTCTCTCTCCCAACCCCCCAAACTCCCACCTTGCCTCTCAAATTCTTCATATCAGAGAGATCATGTGATACTTGTCTTTCTCTGACTGACTTATTTCGCTTAGCATAATACCCTCCAGTTCCATCCACGTCGTTGCAAATGGCCAGATTTCGTTTCTCTTGATGGCTGCATAGTATTCCATTGTATATATATACCACATCTTCTTTATCCATTCATCTGTTGATGGG
>CM053612.1:84982774-85003020 GCA_028646535.1 Procyon lotor | reverse complement strand
CCTTCGGATCACATTTGTATCTTTAGGGTAAATACCCAGTAGTGCGATTGCTGGATTTTTGTTGTTCATTCTTTCTTAGTACTTTTGTATGGGTTTGTTTTGATCTCAGTACTTTAATATTTTTATTGTTAGATATCAGCTAGAGGTGATTCTTCTCAATTTTTGTTTCTCTGAAAATGTTTTCATTTTACCTTTATATTTAGAGGACTTTTTTTTCTAGGTATGAGATTCTCTGCTTGTAGTTTTTGATTTCATGTGTTGAAGACTCATTCCATCATCTCTCATTTTGACTGCTAATTTTGAGACATTTGTTGTCAGTCATAATTTTGCTCCTTTAAAGACAGTGAGTCTTTGTCCCTTTTGTTGCTTTTATGATTTTATTATTTTTGACAGTTTTACTAGGAAGTGATTTCCTTTGTTTTTCTTGCTTGGTGTTTGGGGTATTTTTTGAATCTGTAGCTTGATGTCTTTCATGAATTTGGGGAAATTCTTAGTCATTATTTCTTCAAATAGTGCTTTTGTCCCTTTCTTTCTCTTTCTTCTTTCTGAGATTTCAATTGCTTGTATACTCAGCTTTCTCACTATGTCTCATATATCCTATTATGATTGCGTCTCTATTTTCTACCTCTTATCTCTCCATGTTTCAACATGCATTTTTCCCCATCAATCTGTCTTCCCTTTTGCTAAACTTTTAAAAATCAACTGTATGTAATATGCTGTTAAACACATCCCCTGAGTTCCCAATTTCACCTGTTGCCTTAATCCTTGAGGTCTTTATTGCCTTGGTGTTTTTCCAATGTTTTCAAGCCAATACCAAGATAAGTTTCAGCATTCCCTGCATTTGTTCTAAAATAATAACAGTTAATTCCCCTCAGAGGTAAGGACAGTTGCCATTCTGCAAGTAAGATTAAACCTCACATGGAGGGGTGCTTGAGTGGCTCATTCGGTTAAGGGTCTGACTCTTGATTTTGACTCAGGTCATGACCTCAGGCTCATGAGATCAGGCCTTGCATCGGGCTCTGTGTTGGGCATGGATCCTGCTTAAGATTCTCTCTCTCCTTCTCCCTTGCAGCTCCTACCCCTCATCCCTGCTCACTCTCACATGCTCTCTCAAAAAAAATTAATAAAATAAACCAAACATAGAGATAAAGGAAATGGCATTTATATCTCATATTTACTTTCATTCAAAATTCTGAACAGTAGTATGGCAAATTAAGGCCTAATACTAGATCTTGAGTGACTTCACATGCAGAATATTCATCTTTCCTAGGCCTGTAAAAACTAAAACTACTTTGGTGACAACACACACACACACCCCATTTAAAGCTAGCTTCCTTAAATGTTAAATTAGAGTCATTTTAGTATGGTAATTAAAGTTGCATAGAGTGGATGATTTCAAAAGGCTTCATTTTTATTTCGTTGACAGCCATTTTTTTACTTAGCTTGTTGGCACATAGAAAATTGTTAGCATTTTTCTCAGCTTTTTCTAAACTACTAAATGGTAAATTATTTTATATTGTCTTAAAAGATGACTTTTAGTTAATGCCTCAAATACATGCTTGATTTGAAAAAATATTGATGTCGTGGTTTTACAGAAGGAAAAGCAAATCAAGCACAAAATGAAATGAGAAAGAAATGGTTTGATAATATAAAACCTGATAAATATAAGTAATCTTAATGAAAAACAAAGTCATCTCAAAAGTAATAATTTTTATAGGTATTTTAAGGAACCTATCTGGTCTTCTTAACATTAAGTCCCCTTATTTAAGCTCATTTTCTACATTTCTATCAGATTGATTAATCAGCTAAAAACTTTTATTCTTTTTTTTTTAAATTAATTTGTTTATTTTTAAAGATTTTATTTATTTGACAGGGAGAAGGACATCACAAGTAGAGAGGCAGGCAGAGAGGGGGAAGCAGGCTCCCCGCGAGCAGAGAGCCCGATGCGGGGCTCGATCCCAGGACCCTGAGATCATGACCTGAGCCGAAGGCAGAGGCTTTAACCCACTGAGCCACCCAGGCGCCCCTAAAAACTTCTATTCTTGTGACAAGTGATTCTCCGTTTCCTGGTAAATAAGCACATACTCCTCAGTTTCATATAGAAACATATTTCTTCATAGTAATTTCCTCCTATCTGTATCTGTAACCCTCTTTCCTACCCTTTTCCCCCCAAAACTCTATGCTCTAACTTCCCCCCAACTTTCTACCTTTCATAATGCTGTTTGTTTTTTTTTTTTTTAAGATGTATTTATTTATTTTGAGGGTGGAGGTGGGGGCAGAGGGAGAGAGAATCCTAAGCACATTCTATACTGAGTACAGAACCCCACACAGGACTCCAACTTTTGACCCTGAGATCAGGGCCTGAGCCAGAATCAACAGTCCGGTGCTTAACTGACTGTGCCACACAGGCACCCCATGCTTTTGCTTCTTGGGTAGCCTTTATTCCACTCTTTACCTGGAAACCTCCTACTCATTTTTCAACTCCAAACGCATACATCTCCCTTACCTAATTTTTCCAGAAAAGGGTGGTTAGCCACCTCTCTTTTAAATCCATGGCACTTGGTACAAATTGGAGTGGTATAGTTAGACTTGCTAATATTTTTCAGCATTTCCTATACGTCGAAGTCAGTGGTAAATGATGTACATAACAATCATAGGACTTCAGAGTATTGTCTTGTGATAGACTTATATCTGTCCACAATTACTAGATTTTCATGAGCTTTTGTGTTATTTCCTATGAATGCTCAGTAAGGAGAGAGACAAATTCAAAGACAGAAAGGCAGACATAATAATTCCAGAAGTATATGTGCCAAGATTTAAAGATTTTAATACCGTATGATAGAATTAGAAATAATTTTCTTTCTTTTTTTTTCCTAAAGATCCTTCACTGGACTTATATCATTAAAAAAAAAAATCTAAGGAACCATTGGATATTTAAAAATAAATTCTCAAGAAAGACTCAACATCAGTTATTGTGCTCTTAGTGTGACTTTATATCAACTTGTAACAATTTTTGGGACCGGAGAGCTTTACATCTTAATATGAAATTGAAAGCTTTGATCTTTCAGATGAATTTTGGGTGTTAGTAAGCAAGTTGGGTTTTGTTGTTTGTGTTAATAGAATCCTTGAAACTATTTTTACTCCTTGTGAACATATGTGTTGCCTTTTATTTTATTTTGATTTTTCCACTACTAGGTAGAATCCATCCTAACAACAATGCTGACTAACCCAATCTTGACCTATTTTGTATCTGAATGCTTTATGGCTTGGTATCATTCCCTAAACATCTTCCTTTTCTTTGTACCTTTAACTCTTCGGAGAGTTATGCATAACTTTTAAGGGTCTGTGAGACTCATGTAATCCTAATTATGTCACTAAATCCAAAATACTCTCCAGTGCATCATCAGAAGCTATTTTGAAGCCTAAGACCTGCGTAATATTCTTTTTGCATGTTAAGCCATTTTCAGAAATGATTTGTAAATGTCATTTGAAGTCATTCACTTCAGTGATCATAGTAAGACACCCTCAGTATTAAAGAGGACAGATTTTGAAACACATAATCAATATCGTTAGGATATATTTATGTGGTAATGAACAAAATGTAGAGAATCCAGATTGTTCCAAGCAGTTTGCTGCTTATAACTGTTCTAATGTAAGATAAGAGTGGATTGGTAGGTTGAATAGTTATATGTAACCTGCATAGAGAATTTATTGACATATGTCGATATTCTTGTTTTGAGAAAAACCATACAACCAAGCATATGTAGATAGGAATTGGAAGTGTGAAACCTTTTTTTACATTTTGATTGGAGAACAGTATAGTGTAAGTGTGAACAGAAATTTTTGAAGGCAGAGCAAGATTATTTTACATGAAGATATCAGGAATATAACCTCAAGGACGCAGACCTTGCCTTTGTTCCTTAGTGGAGTTCAGAATCTAGAAGGTGAGACCAAGAGAAAAGAAAAATTGTAAAAACAGGAAGTACTATGATAGAAGCATACAAGGAAAACAAAAGGAGCAGAGAGTATAGCCTTCTAAACCATACTGGGTAAGGCAGCGAAGATGCCAAAGCAGAGGTCAGGCCCAAGGTGGAACCCTTGTATGACAAACTTGATTTTGATTTTGTCTCCAAAATTATGAAAGCAGAGTGTGTAGTAAAAATATGGAAGGGGCTTTGGCTGGCTCAGTCAGTACAGCATGTGACTCTTGATCTTGGGGTTGTGAATCGAGCCCAAGGTTGGGTGTGGAGATTACTTAAAAATAAAATCTTAAAAAAAAAAAAAAAAAATAGGGAAGGGGCACCTAGGTGGGCTCAGTCACTTGAACGTCAGACCCTTGATGTCAGGGTCATAAATTCAAGCCCTGCAGTGGGAAAAAAAATAAAAAATAAGGAAGATTCAAAAAACATAAGAAAATACAAATAACCTGGGATTTTACCACCCAAAGATCCATATTAGTATTTGCTTTAAATATTTCTTGCCTACAGGTGCCTGGCTGGTTCAGTCCATAGAGCAGGTGACTCTTGATCTTAGGGTCATGAGTTCAAGCCCCATGTTGGGCTTAGAGATTACTTTTAAAAAATTATTAAAAAAAAATACTTCTTTGTATATGTTTTAAATGCTTATGCTATTGTGTGCATAGTTATATTAATTTTAAACATTTAACTTTACAAAATAAAGTACAAATGATAAAAGTACAAACTATCAGATATTGTAAGTACTACTTGTTATGCAGAGAATTAGATGATAGTGATGTGAGTGAAAGTCACCGAATGGAATTTAAGATTGAGTGGTAAAGGAAGGCTCTTTGCAGAGAAGATATGTAACTTTAGAATACCTGGCAAGTTGCAGAAAAAATGAGAGAAAGGTCTCTGCAAAAAATGGGAATAGCAGCACACACATTATCTGGCAGGATTAAGCTTGGCAAGTTAAGGAGAAGCACAACCAGCAGTGTTGGATCTTAGTGGCGGATTCAAGAGTAGTTGGAGATGAGGTTGAAGAAGTAGGTGGGAACAAAATTCTGCATGACGTGTATTCATGGCTAGCCACTTCTGTAAATGGGCAACATTGCCTAGGGAGTACTTCATTGGACATTGCAGTCCAGTGAGCAGTGGTATTGGTTTGGCTCGTTATGACTATAAGTGAGAAGTAAGAAGGAGTGAGTCCAAGGGATGTTTTCATTACAGAGGCTTCAAGGTTTACTGACTGTTTAGATCTGAAGAATTAGGAGAAAGCAGAAATCAAGGTTCACTCCTAGGTGTTAATTTCAGCAGTTACATGGTTGATGACTTAGGATGACCTCCTTGTCCTGGTATGCCTTTCACTTTGAGCACTGTGAGTTCTGTGTCTGGGGAAAGTCTTCAGTCTTAGGCAAATCTGGAGAGTTGGTCAAACTAGGTATGATTTAATGTACGGCAGGTTTTATTGTTGTGAGTGGGAGCAGCAAGAGTCAAGTTATATTTTGGTCTTCAGAAGTCTCTGATGCTTTGACATAGGTGAAGAGGGAGCATTAATGGGACTGGAAGAAGAATAATGAAGTATCATTTAAATGATATTAGAAAACAATGGGGAGAAGAATCCAATTTGAGTGTCTTAAATTGCGATTATTCTGCATTGCTGGAATCATCATATCAATCTGCTGAAGAAATTGATATGTGTGTTGTTAACTTATGGGTATTGATATATTATACCAATTCCTCTGCTTCCTGCATAATATATTCAAGTAGCTGAATTGTTATTGAATTACTGAAAATATTTCTGTTTAAACCAAGTGCTAATGGTATTCGATTCGGAGTACCACAGTTACTGAATCAGTGAAAAAAAATTATGTGTTCATTTGCATAAAACATGACGTATTCATTAAATGTCAAGTGTCCAACTATCTCTCATAGTTATAGCTACTCCTCCTCTAAATCCCATATGGTTTATCTTCTATTTTTCCTGGTCTTTTCTTCACAAACTCTTCAAGCACTTTGGATGTCACTTTAAATAGCTTATTCTAAGGTAGAAAACTGAAGCAAGGACAACTTGATGTGTTTGGTTTCAACCACTGATGACTCATCTAAATGTGAAAGAGGAGGACACCTGGGTGGCTCAGTCAGTTGAGAGTCTGACTTCAGCTCGGGTTGTGATGTCACGGTCCTGGGATCCAACCCTGAGCTGGGCTTCCTGTTCAGCGGGGAGCCTGTTTCTCCCTCTCTCTCTGCCCCTCCACCCTGTTTATGCTCTCTCTCTCTCACTCTATCTCAAATGAATAAAGAAAAAATATTTAAAAATAAAAATAAATGAATAAATGAATGAGAAAGAGATACCAGAAAAGGATAGGAGGAAAAAATGAACTAGGGATTTTATGATTGCAAAATTCGTCAAAGAGCAAATTTTGCCTTCTGGTATCTTGTTGCACTGACCTTTATTTTGTTTATCGAAGAACAGAGAAATAGAAACATGAAAGCTTTTCAAGTCCTAAGACACAGATAAACATTCTGTCTGAATGGGTATGTACACACATATTCATATTGGAGAAATTTTACGTATATAATCATTCAGTCTTCTATATCTAGATCTTTATTAGGTGTACTTCATTGATCATTTTATTTGAAGAAAACACTTGAAGCTAATCTTAATGCTAAGCATGCTTTTCGTGGATATGAAGGAGGGGTTCTGAAAATATCCTTAAGCCCAAAATATTTTCCCTCAGTCCTTCACCTAAACCTATGATTTTCACATGATTGTATACTTGGATTCTTTTGGTATCCAGTAGTCATTGAAGAGTTTTTAAAAGTAAGCGCTTGGTTAAAAAAAAAAAAAAAAGTAAGCGCTTGTTAGGATGAACAGAACGTTAATGAGTAATCATTAGCTTATTATCTAAAAAGAATTATTCAGCTTATCTAGAGAGACCTGAACAGTGAAGACCTAGGACAGACATCCTTTAGATTAGGTCTAGAAATCAGGAAGGGACAGTTTCCCTATGTGCTTGATCCCCCAGGAAATAAAAGCTTGAATATCCTACAACATTGGGGGTCTGCTGGTCCCTGAAAAGAGCAAGAGAGAACTGAACCATAACTTGTTCCAGGACAAGCCTAGTAGCATTGCTTATGGATCTGACTGGGCTGGACAAATAATATGGACATTGCCGTGGGATCATATGTGGCAGGGTATGTTATTTACCGACCTCTTCTCTAAAATGGGATGGGATATTAACTTTTATTGCTATAGCCTTTCTTAGGTCCTGATCCAAACAAAGATAGGACAACAGTAAGATGGAAAGATGGGAGAAATAGACAGATGTTTTTAAAATAACAACAGATTGGTATATTATTAAATGATCAGTTTTAGCCAGAAAAATATTAGTAATTTTCTTCACTATACCATTTTAGTTCATCCCTGCCTCTTGCACTCAGAATCTGAAGCCCCTTTCCCCAGTGTGGGCAATCAGATTGGACTAAGAGATATACAAGAAAAGGCACCTAGGCTTGTGAGGATGGAGGGATCCAAGAAGACCCAAAGAACTCTGATGGAGTGAAGTAGAGGGAATGAGACCCCTGGGTGCTCCAGTCTGATAGGGATTCATATGTGTGATGGGAAAAGATTTAGGGAATGAAGTAAATAATGTTCTGGGTTACAGATGAGCTCAGTCATCAAAGGAAAACATGTTTGCTTTCACTTTTTTTTTATGATTTTATTTATCTGACAGAGAGAGAGATCACAAGCAGGCAGAGAGGCAGGCGGGGGGGGGGGGGGGGGGAAGCAGGCTCCCTGCTGAGCAGAGAGCCCGATGTGGGGTTCGATCCCAGGACCCTGAGATCATGACCTGAGCTGAAGGCAGAGGCTTTAACCCACTGAGCCACCCAGGCGCCCCACATGTTTGCTTTCAAATAATGGCAGCTCTTCTATTAAATTTATCTAGTTATGTATATATTTAGTGTTATTTCATTTATATTTATCATATATTACAATATGTTATATAACATATTTATAACATCTGTGTATTTTTCTATGTTCTTCTATTATATGTACAATATATTAAATATTGCACATAATGTATGTATTATATATCCTGTACATAGTAGATCTTAAGCAATGCATTGTTCAAATTTTTTGTTTTAGAAGGTAAGAAAACTGAGGCTCAGGGAATTTCAGAAACCTGCTAGTGCATTCCTGAAGAACTGATACTTTCCGTCAGTGCCCTGGTGTTTTAGTGACTGGTTCAGCAAGCTAACTACAAGAAGAGGGAGCAGCTTTCAGAGACTAGGACAAATCTGGAAATGCTAATCAAATCTTACACAAATCTCTATCCTATAATATACTTGGACATATTATTTGGGACTAGATGGCCCCCAAATCAACATTATCATCATCATTATCATCATGAAAGAATGAAGGTTTAAGAAAATTGCTTAGGGTATTTCACAGGATGAGTTGTTTCGTAAAAAGACTCTTAAGGGATTTTCTTCTAAAGAGAAAAAAATGTCAAAGGATATGAAACAATTTCATGTAACAAGAAATGCAAATGAGACCCACTCTGTCTTTCTGAGTACATATTCCAATTACATGGGTTTGTGTGAACCTAAAGTAGGGTAAGTAATCTGCACCCACTGTTTATATGGCTATCCCAGTTTAAAGGGCTTGCCAGTTTGTGTTCCAGCAATGGGTAAAAGCCAATCCAGTGACTGCTTCTCAGAAGGGAACACAGTGTAAGTAAGGTTCATACCCATTTGACAATAGTTTTCTCTGAACAACAGCGAACATTGTCTTTTATTAGGGAGGGCTGCTTGCATTTGGTGTACTCGAATCCCAGTGGGTCAAGAATATGATGAAGTTAAATAAGACAGTTGCAAAAAGAAGAAAACACTTGGAAAATATATACTGAGGTATTTAATTGGCCAAGACTGGAAATCAAAAGTAACCGTAGGGGATTATATGATAGGAAATGAAAACGAGGCATGTAAAAAAGATAGCAGATTGTGTTTAACTTAAGAATATTCGAATAACCTGAGAACAAATAGGCATATGCTTATACTTAACAGCATCTTTACTCTTTAAGGCAGGAAAGTAAATGTTATAAGCAAATGCAAAAACAAAAACTAGAAGAAAGAAAAAAAAAATCTGCTTTGGTTCCTTCAGAGTGGATTCTAGTCTGGTTCTGGTTCAGGTAAATTTATATTTGGGCTAAAAAGATTATGCAATCTGTACTTCAACCATGTTTAGACACAAATATTTAATACATCATGGACATTGGCTCCTTTTTCATTGTTTAATTTGCAAATTTATGGTGTTGGGATACTCTAGGCTTGTATTTCATTCATTATGGAGATGATTGTGTAATGGCCATAGGGTATTTTTAAAATTTCCTTTTCTTTTTCTTTTTTTGAGATTTTATTATTTATTCGAGAGAGAGCGAGAGCATGAGTACTGTGGTGGGAGAAGCAGACTCCCTGCTGAGCAAGGAGCCTGATGTAGGGCTCGATCCCAGGATCCTGAGATCATGCGCTGAGCAGAAGGCAGATACTTAAACAACTGTGCCACCCGGGCATCCTGCTGTAGGGTATGTTAGTGCTGGATGAGAACAAAGCCACTCTGAGTTAGTGGAGGGTTGAGGCTAAGCAATCATCAAGATTTTTTTTGTTCTATTTCTTCTGCCCTATCTTTGACCAGAAAGGCAGAGGAAAGAATAGTTAGTAAAAAGTCATCTCTCCCCTCCTCTGAAATTCTTGATCGCTTGTTGTCTTTGTTACATATTTGGTACTTTCCAGAGAATGCTGGAAATGTCTCTCTTTCAAAAGATGGAAACTATTTGAGGAGATGGCCACTATGGCAGGTTTTTTGTAACCCTTCACGCTCGGTCACAGAGCCAGAGAGCCCACCACCTGGTCTTGTGTTTACTCAGGGTGAAATAAAACTTGGTGACCTGGTACTAATAATATCTCCCTTTGATTTGCACAACAGGATCTGGAAGAATTTCTCTTGTGTTAGGTAGCATCAGGGACATTAGTAACAATCTAGAAATATTTCATATTCCATGAGATGGATAGACAGACGGACAGATAGATAGATAGGTGCTACCAGCGCTAATCTGGAAGCAGAAAACAAAATCTTGAATTGTCTTGATTGGTACTCACAGAAAATTTTGTTAAATTCCTTTCCAAAACCAGTAGCTTTGAGGTCAAAGGAGAGCATTTTTAAAAATCATAACCTAAAAAACAAACTATTCTTTAAATGAAAAAAATAAAAACCAAAAAATAAAATGGTAACCTAATGGCTTTTGAAAGGGGGCTTCCAGATGATGTCGTGGCTCCCTTTTGGGGGGCAAAATGTGAAGACAAGCCTTCAGTTCCTTTCTTGACCACCAGCATAGAACTAAACAATTAAATGTGTCCGAAAAAAAAAAATCTGCTATAGTTTAAGGTACAGTTTCATGCATTTTCTTACCTTCTGTCCGGCTACTGAGAGGGGTTAAAAAATAACACTAGGAAATAGGTACCCTTGGAACGAAACTCAAACTGCAAACTCAGCTTCCAATTTCCTCAATGAGCCTAGGGTTTAGCTTGAGTGACAGTGGAATCCCCAGCCAGCCAATTAGACTGTGGCTGAATTGGAGGAAGGCTGAGAGGTGCAAGAAACGAAGTCATGCTAGAATGTTCAGGTGGGTTAGGAGTGTTGGGAAGTGCACTGGGGCTGGCAGAAGTGATTAGATTTGATTTAAATTGAGTTTTCTAACACTGGTGCTGGAGCAGGGAGCACCAGATTTACATGGAATGGATGGACTTTTTCAGAATAGTAGCTGCCGTAGAGGCAGAGTCAGAAGCGCGCGTGATGCAAACCATTGTGAAGGGCTCATTAGCTACATTTCACTTTTATGACACTCTGTAAATGGCATCCCATATAGCTTTGGCCTGAAATCAGGGTTTCTCTGAGTGGTAAATGTACCTTTCTGTAATGTCTGAAGGAAAGAGTATTTTTTTAAGGCAGTTAATAGTGGGAAATTTGTGCAATCTGTAATGAGTAAATAGCAGTAGTAAAACCTAGGATGTTAAAATTTGTGGGGGGGTTTTTGTTGGTTTTTGTTTTACCAGATCGGTTATTGTTTTGACAGTATTTCTCTCGTATGGTTTACAAAATCAGAGATCACTACTATGGGGGAGTTCTGTCCCTGAATAAATAGGAAGAAAGACGTTTGTAATTTTTTTGTGTTCCAAGTACTAAATGCTTAAATATGTGGGCAGAAGTTTGATTTTCGTTTAAGTGGTTCATATCTTTTCTTACTGTCTTACAAAGCACGTCCCCCTCCCCCCTACTGCTTTCTGTAAGCAGCCCCATTCAGGTAGTATGTGAGAAATGTGATATTTCTTCTCTCAAACTTTTGTCTGAGAGGTCTCGCAGTAGTAAATCCAACTGTTTGTGACCTATCGAAGAGAGATGGTACTTTTCTCTGGAAATGATTATTTAATGATCTCAGTGGCAGTCTTCTATATCGATAAGAGACATGGTAGTTAATTTGGCAAAGCCATGTACCCAAGTAACATATTTTCTGTTAACATAGAGATTGCATTGTAGTTGCTAGAGTTTAGAAGATAAACTGTTACCGTTATTTGTATAAGCCTCTTGAAGGTATCTTATTAACAAGTTTAAAAATAATTTCCTTAAACATACATGTGATTCATTTAGCCACAAACACAACTAATAACCAACTGTTACTTTTTCTTGAAAACCATATAATTGAACTTTCCCTCTCGTGATGCTTAGTAGAATAACATTACAGATTTTCCATTTATTCCTTGACGCCAAGAGCTGGGAGATTAGGTGAAGATGTCACAGCCGTTCAGGCACTTAATCTGTACAACCCATGGGACATACCGTACATGAGCTCAAACAAACCACAGCTGTAAAACGTAGAAGAAAATCCAACAATGATATCACTTTGTATTTAGAAAATTTAAAATAATCAACAGAAGGACTAATCAAATTAATGGGTATTGGCAAGACTACTGTTTGCAAACTCAGTACATAAAAAGCTGTTGTATTTCTTTATGTCAGAAAATTGGAAAGTGAAATGCTTAAAGATGATAGCATTTGTAACAGCACAAAGTCCACATATCTTCTCCAGTAAAATAAAAGTACATCCAAAAGCATCTATTAGAATATTTATAGCAGCTTTATTCATAAATGCCAAGAAACTACCCAGTGTCCATGAGCAAGTGGAGAAATAAATTGTAGTATAAATAAGACAATGAAATATTATATAGCAGTGGTTCTTATACTTTTTGATATCAGGACACCTTTATACCCTAGAGGATGGATGACTTTAAAAGGCCTTTGTTTATGTGGGGTATGTCTATTGATACATATGGTATTGAAAGTGAAATGGAATTTTTTTTAAAATAATCTATTTAGTACCATGACATGTCCTGAAATTTTACAAGTTAGTCTGCTGTGGTTTCACGGATGCTGGCAAAAGAAATGAGATGTCTACCTCACAGACAGAGAACGTTAGAATTTGAAACAGTACCAGGAGCCCGAAGTGTCAGCATTTTATTTTACCAGTTCTCCAGGCCCCATTTCCCACAGAGCATTGTGAACCGGGTCAGGTGACACTAGCACATACAGTGAGTTGCATTATGGGAGACGCCCTGAGCTTGGGAGCCCTATTCTTTTATAATGGGCATACTTTAGAAACATGATCGCTCTCTTCCAGGGTGGTCTTCATATGAACATCCTTGAAAAGGGAGTCCAGAATAAAGGCACTCAGTGTCTCAACTTACAAGAAAGTGCAAAAACAGGAGAAACCCATACATAATTGTCTTTCAACCATATATGTTAATAAAAGTAACATATTTTATACATAACTATTTCCCAAAACAAAATAAAATTAGAAGAATGCTTACAATTTGATTTACAATTTGGCACATCTGTTTAATAACCTGATTTAATAAAGAAGCAACCTAGGTATGTCATAATAGAAGGCAAGTTAAATAAATTAAGAATCAAAGCTATAAGGAAGTAACAAACTTTTTGCAGAATTGGGGTAGATCTCTATGTGTCGATATGATAAAATACCCCAATATATTAAGTCTCTATATGTACACATATGTACATGTATAGAGTATGTACTCTATACATGTACATATGTACATTCACATTCAGTATGTATTGAATGGTTACATTTGTGTGAAGAAAACTAATATGCATATGCATGTGTGTCTATGTGTCTACGTGTAAGGAAATGAAAAATAATATATCAGTAGTAGTATTTTTGTGGTTGATCAGAAAAGGGGAACTGTTTTTTGTTTTTTTTTTAGTTTAGCCATTTAACCATCTTTGCTTTAATTAATTTTATGGTGATTGTGTAGAGATTTTAGAATTAAAACCGCAGATCTGTTCCTTTACTGTCCACATCCATTCAGTGGGTTTTCTTTGCCCAGAAGACAAAAATCTAAATAGGTATCTGAGACCCACCATGATGTTGCCTCCCCCACCCCCCATAGCTCTAGATCCTTGGCTGTGCCACTTTCTGTCCCTGCCTTCTAGAACTTCTTTCAGCCTTTCCCATTAGAATGCAAGCTCCACGCAGGTAGGAACTGTATCTCTCGTCGGTTATTCTATCTGCACATCCTAATTTGGTGCCTGGAACAGAGAAGGCGCTCAGACATTTAATAGGTTGGGGCCTTCTTCCTAAATATAACAGTTTGCCCTTTTCTCTGCCTATCACTTTCACTTTAAAGAGCTCAACTTAGGGGCGCCTGGGTGGCTCAGTCATTAAGCATCTACCTTCGGCTCAGGTCATGATCCCAGGGTCCTGGGATCGAGCCCCGCATCGGGCTCCCTGCTCGGCGGGAAGCCTGCTTCTCCCACTGCCATTCCTTCTGCTTGTGTTCCCTCTCTCGCTGTGTTTCTCTCTGTCAAATAAATAAAATCTTAAAAAAAAAAAAAAAGAGCTCAACTTAAATGTCACCCCTGCTAGGAATACTCCCTCACATTGCAAATTTGGCTGCATCTGCCTGGCATGATGCTCCTGCAGTGGCTTCTGTTTCTTTCTCATAACACTCAGCACAGTGGTAATCTTGTAATTACAGTCCTCACTACCACTGCCATCAGTCCTTCCAACACGTTCACTGCCATGGCTTAATTACACCTAAACCTCCCGTCTGTTGACTTTCTTTCCATACCCACCATCGCTCCTCTCATAGTCACACCTCAAATGAGGGCAATTCCTTTCTTATACAGCTTAGATTCCTGAGTCTTTTGTTTTAACAAGTCCCTGACTGTCAGTAACTTAACTGCCTCTCACTCACTTGCCTGGGAAAATGCTCCACCCTCCACCTGATCTCTTGATCCCATTCACGCTTCGCTTTCTAAAGATTTTCTTCCTGTAGTGAGTCCTTTTTCTCCTCAATCATCAGTTATTACTTACCTAAAAGATCATTCTATTCACATACAAATAATTCTCTAGTGTCGCCCATACTGAAAATAACCTCACCCTGTGAACCCCCTCAGTTCCATCCATCTACTTCAACTTCATTTTTCACTTTAGAGAAAATTTTACCAAAACATTTATCTTTAGTTACTGTCTCAACCTCCTTTTTTTTTTTTTTTCCTCCCCAGATCCCTTCCAAGAATGCTCCTCTATCTCTTCTTCTTCTTACCAAGGTCAACAACAATCTCCATGTTGATGGTCTCACTTAGCAACATTTCATCTGTTATCTCTTCCATTTCTGAAATACCTTGATCTTTTGGCTTCCAGAAGATGTCCTCCTGTCTAACAGGCTCATATTAGCCTTTGTTTGACTCTTTTGCCCAACCTTCCAATGTCGGGTTGGTCTTGACCTCACTTCTTATCCTTATCCATATGCTCTTCTTAGATTCTTTGACTCTGTTCCAAGATTTTTTTTTTTAAAGATTTTTATTTATTTGACAGAGAGAAACACAGTGAGAGAGGGAACACAAGCAGAGGGAATGGTAGCGGGAGAAGCAGGCTTCCTGCTTGAGCAGAGAGCCCGATGCGGGGCTCGATCCCAGGACTCTGGGACCATGACCTGAGCCGAAGGCAGATGCTTAACCACTGAGCCACCCATGCGCCCCGACTCTGTTCCAAGATTTTAAATACCATTTATCCCAAAACCATGTCTGTAACCCTGACTTATTTCTGAACAAAACATTTATATACCAAACTGCCTATTTAATAGTTAGCACTTTTAAGGTTTTTTTTTTTTTATTATTTTTCAAAAACTCTTAATGTTAGCATATGCTTGATAACCCAACAATAACCAGCTGTCTGCATTTGTCCCCTTATTCAGCTAGAGACACAACCATTCATTCCATCTCTACAATAGATCCCAAATATGTTTAATTCTTTCCATCTTCCTTTTGTTCCAATATACCATCATCTCTAACCTGTAATATTACAGTAGTCTCCTGATTGTATCACTCTCGCCTCTGGTGAAATCCACGTATCAGCATAGCACCCAAATCAATCCTCTACAAACAGAAATAAGATTATGTTACATAGCAGAATCAGATTCTCTAAAAGGTTCCCAATATAATTAGAATATATTCTAAAACCTTCACCTTGTCATATAAGACTGTAAGGTCCATTTAGGCAGATTTGTGTCTGATTTGCTCAGAGCTATATCATCAAAACCAAACATAGACTTATGTACCTAGTAGGTGCTTAACAGTATTTGCTGAATTGATACATGAATAAAAAGTTTGGGTATTCGCCTCTTGGTAGTATCTGCCTTGGAATGCTTGAGTCTTATTTTTATCAACCATGTACCAAAGAGCAGGTCATCCTGCTTAAAAAAAAAACTTCGCTAGAAAGCTTTCCATTGCTTTTAGGAGAGGTTATAACTCTAGGCATAGATGTAACACCTTCCATGAATCTGATCTTTGAATACATTTACATTTTATTCCCTAGTAAAAAAAGTTCCAGGAAATAATCTCTACCTGAAAAGCTTTTCCTTCCTCCTTTTTTTTTTTCTCCTTTCTTAGTATACTTGCTCATCTCTTAATCCTTCATTAGAACTTTTGAGAATATATTGTAAATGTCTTTATGCCTGGGTTCTTCATTCAGATGTGAGTTCCCGTAGGGCAGGGACAATGTTACATGACTTTAAAAAGGCCTCTTTGGGGGACGCCTGGGTGGCTCAGTCATTAAGCTTCTGCAGCTCAGGTCATGATCCCAGGTCCTGGGATCAGCCCCATGCCCCCCTCCCCCCGATCAGGCTCTCAGTGGGAAGCCTGCTTCTCCCTCTCCCACTCCCCTTAGATTCCCTCTCTCATTGTCTAGCTCTCTCTCTCTCTCTGTGTCAAATAAATTAATAAATAAATCTTTTTTAAAAATTTAAAAATAGAATAAAAAGGCATCTTTAAAAAAGGCATCTCCAGGAGAGTTTATATCAATGTAGATTTTAAGATACTTCACGAGTAAATCATTATGCATAGATTATTACTCATTATTACTCAGAAACCAGTTTATACTTCAAAATCAAAGACCTATTTTTATTTATTGAATTATGAAGTTGCTACAAATATACACTCTTATCTTCAAAACTTAGTCTAAGGGCTGGCACAAAGTCAGTCTCTCATTAAGCATGGAAGAAAGGGAGAGAGTGAAAGAAAAGAAGAAAGAAGAAGGAAGTATTTTACCATCATGTGATACACATTTTACAGTTTGTTTTTTCATACCATTAGTATTCTCAACATGTTCTGCCTTGTTCATGTTTTGTTTTGCTTTGCTTTGTTTTATCATTTCAGTCTTGACTTCAGCAGATGCCTTTTTCTACCCTGTAAATTTTTTTTAAAGATTTTATTTATTTGGAAGGAGAAAGAGTGAGAGAGCATGACCTGGGGGTGGGGGGGTTGGAGCGCAGAAGGAAAGGGAGAAGCAGACTCCCCACTGAGCAGGGAGCCTGGTCCCAGGACTCTTGATCCCAGG
The DNA here is from genome assembly GCA_028646535.1 of Procyon lotor. Lineage (NCBI taxonomy): Eukaryota > Metazoa > Chordata > Mammalia > Carnivora > Procyonidae > Procyon > Procyon lotor. The sequence continues at coordinate 84,986,090 of CM053612.1, read as the reverse complement.
ACCCTGAGATCATGACCTGAGCCTAAGGCAGAGGCTTAACTGACTAAGCCACACAGGCGCCCCTACCCTGTGAATTTTATTCTTAGTTGAAGAACTCATTCATCCCTTGGTCTAAAGATCCACATCAGTCCCTCTTTCTGTGTTTGGCAGAATTGGAAATGGACCCACATTTATTCTAGACTAGTAGTCATGACTACTTTCATTGCCACTATTTATTTTAGAGAGAGGAAAATCATACACCATCTTCAGCCTTTGGCATACCCTCAGATCTGTGCTTTATTATAAGTTTGACTCTGCTTCTTTCTCATGAATATATCTAATCCTGACACAGCATTATCCTGACAGTCCATTAACATTACTTATGGATGATGATTAAATTATACATATATACTCAAAGATAATACAGGACAAATTCTAAAATTCCCAAGACGACAAATGTTATATAGCCCACTTATTTTAAATGTTCACAAAACGTGTCTTAAAATGCTGAGCTTCTCAGCTCTGCTCTTTTTTTACTCCATTTGTTGAGTTCAGCTATACTTAAAATAGCAGGGGACTATCCATTTTAGCAATTGACACAGCAGAAACTCTGTACTATTTTGTAAAATCCTATAATATAACAGGATATTCAAGGGGGGATTAGCTCCTGTGAAATATAAAGAGAAGCTTTATCTTTGTTATTCTAATAACCTCACAACCCACTCAATGAATCCCTTTATGATCATGTAGGAATTGGCCTTGAGACAATAATAAAAATATGAGAGAAAAAGGGAGCAGAGATTTTAGTCTTATCTACATGGCAGAAAATGATCAGCCATATCTCCATGCAGGGTCCACATAGTATGATAAAAATTTGCTCATCAAACTAGGCATTTGACAGTGTAGTTGACGGAGTACCACTCTTAAATAAACTAGATCATGGGTCATATTGCAGTTAATTTTCAATAAATGAACAATAAGGCAAATTAGTTGGCTAAATAAAGAATACAAGTAAAAATAAATAATGTTAAGGCTTGATCGAGTGCTAAAATAAAGGGTTCAGATAGTAGATGTTATAGAAATCTGAGAACAAATCATTGAACTCTAGAAGCTAAGAAAAGTAGTGATATGAATTACTTCTTAGGTGAATCATTGACTCAGCAGGTGTCTCTTGAGCCTCTACTATACACAAAGCATTGCCATAAACACAGGATTTGAATCTGTATAAAGGAGTGAGATGGACAGTTCCTCTGCTCTTTGAATTCGAAGACAATTTACCCCCCACCCTTTCATACTCTTCAAGTCTCAGTAAGATATTTTCTTTACATCAGTTAAATACTTACCCCTGACTTGTTAAAGTAACCTGTATTTTTCTTTATTAACATATAATGTATTATTTGCCCCAGGGGTACATATGTGTGAATCATCAGGCTTACTAAAGTAACCTGTATTAACCAGTCTTGGCACCATCAATGTATTTCCAGAGCAAATACTTTGTTGTAGGCAGAATAATGTCCCTTCCCCCAATGTTTAAGTACTAACCCCAGGACCTTTGAATATGTTAGACTACATAGCTGGGGGCAATCAGGCTGCAGATGGAATTAAGGTTGCTAACTAGCTGACTTAAAATAAAGAGATCATCTGGGATTATCTGAGTGGGTCCATTATAATCACAAGGGTCGTTTATAAATGTGGAAGAGAGAGGCAGAGGAGTCAGAAACAGAGGGATGACGTTGTACACAAAACATGATTGGCTGTGGCTGGCTTTGGAAATGGAAAGGGGCCACAAGCCAAGGAATGTGGGTGGCTTGTGGAAGCTGGAAAAGGCAAGGGAATGGGTTCTCCCCTAGAGTCTCACAAAGGAATACAGCCTTCTCTACGGCTTGATTTTAGGTTAGTGAGATTCATTTCAGACTTGTGACTTCCAAACTTGTATACCAAACTCTGTTGTTTAAGGCTCTTGAGTTTGTGGTATTTTGTTGCAGAAGCACTAGGAAACTAATATTCTTATGCTGGGAGGACAAGTTCCTTTTTGAATTCTATCTCTTGCAATTACCCCTGAGATAGCCTGTGACTTAGCTGCATGAAATTAGTTGGAGTTCCCAGAACTTCTCAAACTCTTTTCCACTCCAGTGCATTTGCATGTGGGCACCCTATCTGGAATGACTTTTCCTGCCTTCTCTTTCTATATCCTTTTTTGTTTGCTTTGTATTATATTATTGCTCCTTTGTTTTTTGTTTTTTTTTTTACTAGATTATGCTTCTTTTCTGATTCTCTTTTCATTTTGGAAAATGTGGGAAGTTTTAAAAATATAAAGAACAAAAAAAAAAAAAAAAACCCTCACCATCCTGGTATATCCAGAACTATTTTTTTGGTCTATATGATTCTAGTCATTTATTTAAACAACTTAATTTTAACTCTTAGAGATTATCATAAATGTTATTTCACAATTTACTATTTCTTGTAGTGTTGTAAGCTTTTCTTCATTATTATTCTTTGGCAATCTGATTGTTCAGTAGTTACTGCAATGATATTCAACAACTTAATTGATCAATTCCCTACTATTATTGAGTATCTCAGCAATTTTAGGTTGTAAAAATGTCTGCAGTACTCATTCTTAGGTTTACGTATTTGTTAATATTTCTGATGATTTCCCTAGAGTAACTTCGCAAGGCTACACACCTGAGTTAGGCTCAGAGCAGTTTGGATGTTTTTGAAAGCAGCTTGATGGAAAAGCCCTACAGAGTGGCTGGGTTGTTTAAGTAACTGCCTTTGGCACAGGTCTTGGTTCCGGAGTCCCGGATCCAGCTCCCTGCTCAGCTGGCAGTCTGCCTCTCCCTCTGACCCTCCCTCCTTTTTGTGCTCGCTCTCTCTCTCACTCCCTCTCTCTAAAATAAATAAATAAAATCTTTAAAAAAGAAAAGCCCTACAGATTTACTCTTTCCCAGTAGTATATACAAGTGCCAACATACTTCTTATCGTTATAATACAAATAAGTAAACAAAAAAATTTGGTCAGTAGAATTTCATTATTGCTTTAATTTAATTTTCTTGGACACTTAGTGAATTTGCTTATTTGCTTATGTTTCTTATTTCTTTTTCATTCCGGAGTTGCCGGTTTATATCCTTTCTCAGTTTTAAAAAGAGTGCATTTATAACATATTATTAAGACTTACTTTGTTCTATAAGTTGAAAATATTTTTTCAATGTATCTATGTTTGCTTATGTTTATTTTTGGTATAGAGATACTTTAAGTCTTCAGACAGTCACATATGCCATGTTTTGAAATTTTCTTTTCTTTTCTTTTCTTTTCTTTTCTTTTCTTTTCTTTTCTTTTC